>JAUPFN010000016.1:30438093-31038093 GCA_036924255.1 Apodemia mormo | reverse complement strand
AAGTCTAGTTTTTGTGCCTAAAGTATACTTATCGCAATTTTCTTATAGAATGAGTTTGATAAGAGGCTTTTAGAATATAATACGTTACGTTGTAGGGACTCGTCGTAGGCCTGTAACTTAATTAGTTTATTGTAAACTAGCTGTTGCCAGCGACTTCGTCCGCGCGGACTTCGTTTACTCCGCACTGTTCCTCCCCCGTAGGTGATAGCGTGATAATATATACGCTATATATTGACGCAACCTGTTAGTAATATTCATGCAAAATTTGAAGTAAATCCATACAGTACTTTTTGAGTTTACCCCGGACATACAAACAGACAAAAAGATAAATAGACAAACAGACAAAAATTCTAAAAACTATATTTTTGGCTTCGATATCGATTGTAGATCACACCTCAAGTATTCTTTTAAAAAAATATTCAATGTACAGTTTTGACTTTCCTACGATTTTATTATATGTATAGATATGTATAGATTAGCCGCCCCGCGCAACTTCGTCTATAACTCTAATATGTCATGTATATATTAATACGTGAAGAAAAAGCTTTGCTTCCCTTTTAAAGATGACCACGCAAACGGTGGAGTATCAAATTTGGCACAAATAAAGTTTATATTGCGGAGAACTGCAATAAACTTATATTGTTACGTGCTTCCGGTTCTTAATTGTGCAAGAAAACACCACTTATACACAAATGTATAAAACAACACAATTAAACGTAAACACACTGTACACACTAGTCAAACTCACTGTACTAACACTAAATCAACTACGCTGAACGAAAACATTTATCTTATTCACTCACACTAGTCGCCCGTACTTTTGCTTCCGATCGCTGTATAAAGCTGCACTCTGTGTGTCGACACATCCCTATTTCAACTCAGGGTTAAGTTCGACATTATTTCCGGACCATCTACGTATAAACCAAGCTATTTTAATGTATCGTAATCGTAAACAAGTTATTTTAATGTAAATAAATCCTAGTACACGCTATTTTCACCCTTACACCTAAAGCGATAAGGTCAATTATGGCATAACTATTCGGGAAACGGTTGGCTATTTGTTTATCAATAGAAGTAGCTATCTTTTCTTTTATTTCTAGATCTCTCCAGTGCTTCAACTCTTAACGTTTCTAAATTATTCGCAACATTTCAATTTTGTTTGTTTTACTCGTTCAATAGATCTTTCGATTTTTCACAACCATATTGATTGTCTATGACTAATTTAAGTTAGTGCTCCGCCATTATTGTTTACTAAAAAGGACACCAAAGAAGAAACAGGCTGTATGTATAAGATTTTCTCGTGGTCGAGAGGTGTTCTTATTTGGCTCTGATCATGAGGCCCTGGTTTCTGTTTAGTTCTTTTAGGTTTTTCCATGGTTAGCACATAGTCCGGTAGCGATGTTTTAAGACTGCATGCGCAAGATAAAATTAAGCAGATGTTCCCGGTTCTCGCCAGAAACTTTGGCAACTGATAAATATCTGAATCTTGATAAACTAGAACGTCTAATGATGTAGGCAGTAACATATTGACCCGGTAACTGATTGCTTATTTTATTAATGCGAAACAACACATTGTTTGAAACTTCAATACTTAAACTTAAAAAAACAATCTGTCCGGGTGTCAACTGTAAATACTTAAAACTACACCCAGTTTACACTATCCCGACACTAAAATAATCATAAGTACATTAGAGGTCTACAGCAAACTCGCCCGGAATAGCAGCCATTTTTGTGTGTTTTAATTACTTGGAGCACGCACACAAGTTATGTAATTTAGTGACTTTAAGCCCAATCATCTTCAATACGAAATTTGATAGAACTGAAAATTAGTAACTATCGGTTAAATAACTTGAATTGCAAAAATAATTGATTTAACAAATTTAAATGAAAATAAAAGGTAAATTTTTTCGCTAAAATTTAGATATTTGTTTTTAAGGTTATTCCAAAAAGTATAGTTTTGGTTTGACCTCTGATGTAAAATAATTTCAGCAACTGATTTTTTTATCAGTCATAAGATAGAATACAAGCGGACATGGGCGTATCCACGTTCTTGGCCACGAGGGGCAACCGTAACATTTTAAGATAATATTTCTTAATATATTTTTATCGACAACATTAGACAGTTAGTAAAGAGGTAAACAAATTCCGGGGGGGAGGGGGGGCTGCCCCCCTATCCATGTTATATATTAGGTTTAGCTAAATTCAGATACATTTTATTCTATACATAAGAATAAAATTGTTATCTGTTTATGTCAAATAGCTTTCCACTAAAAGTAAATTCATTATTGTACCTTACTCATGCAAGATAAACAATGTTGTCTGTCTGTTTATTACAGTTAATCTCCGAAACAGTCAGACATATTTTGACAAGTACTACTTATATTTTAGAAAAGATTAAGGTCGTCAACAAAAACAAAACCAGATCTAAGTTCACTGCGACAGTGTTGAGGGCACAGATATTTAAAGATGTTACAGGTGCATTGCTATCTTTTTGCATTCCACATGCATAAGTTTACTGGGCAAAAAACTTTCCAAACCAGAACAGTAACAAGCACTGACGCTGTTACAACAGGAAAAGGTAAAGCAGTGACGCCGACTCTGGTGAGACAATGCAGAACTCTACCACCTAGTAGCCACGATGGCAGTAACTTGCATAGCTAATCATTTGTCTCTTACGAACCGCCTGGGAGAACATTGGATGGTATTTCCTTCAAATGGAGCCCGGACCAACACGGGGAAGAATAACGTAAACTAGTTGTAGCTTTTGTATAATTGACACTTGAACATATTGTACAGTTCGATGCACAATTTTAATGCATATAAGTAAATAAATAAATTGTTTATATTCATTTATTCTTCAAAAGTGCAAGAAGAGTTTAGATTTTTAAGTAACTGTTTACATCACAGCCATAAGTTACTGATTGCCTCGAGGTGAAGAGGTTAGCATATTCGGTTTAGATCATGAGGTCCCGGGTTCGATCCCCAAGTCGAGTAATAGTATTATTAAGTTCTAGCAAGCAATATGTAACTACTCCCGAATCTCAGATGTGAAGCTATCGACAGATGTTACCCACCTGATGACGATTATCTAATCGTTATTAGGTCATAAAATCCGGCAATGGAGATCCTCATTTATCTCGCCAACCGAAACCTGATAAATTTCTGAACTGGAAAATGTGGATGTGTCTTTGCCTACCCCGCAAGGGAAACGACGTGATGATACAGCTACTTCCTACCATAAGTTACAAAAACCTGGCAAATATCAACCTTCAAATAAAAATCTTAGCTACCTACGCCCACGTTATTCCTTCCTACAATGTCACACCCAACACGAAACAGACCATTTTAATGGCTGTTACCTAAATATGTTTCTTTTGTGGGCTAAACATTAATGTGGGCACAAAACGTGAATGAAACAAAAGTCAAGGCTCGCAGCTTGAATATTTGCCATCGTTACTACCACTCACGCATATCATCCGTCATTCCTTTACAAGAAATGTACACGTAAAACGAAATGTATTTCTTTTTAGGTCTCACGAAATTCCTGTCTAGAATGACGTAAAATACATGTATCGAGGTCAGGCCGACGACTTGGGTCCTATTACATAAAAGTTTACTTCCATTGCGTATTATTGTCAGCTGTCAGTTTCGCGACACCGTTTAACTTCATGAATATTAAATACACCTCAAGTCCCGAACCAATAAAGAATTTCTTATTTTTGTAACGTCTTTGAGATTATTTTTCCAAGATATTGCCTTGAGTATAATATATGAATGAATGGTTAATAAAATATAACTAAGAATAATTTGTAAAACAAGATCATACAGACTTATCTCCCACGCAGGAATGATGGCGGGAGCTTAACATTGTCAAAGTTACATGCTACAATTTCTTGATACATTTTTAATATTGTTTTTGTGAAAGGTGTGAATATAATAAACTTTTGATTTATCTTTTTTGTTGTCCTTGTGTTTTTTTATTTACTTTTCGCATTCCTTTATATGGACTAGCCGAACCGGTAAAATTCATGTCGACTTAGAATTAATGAATGCTGTGTTATTATAACTAAGATATATAAATGAACCAAATGTCATCAGTGGTTTGATTAAACCACGGATTAAACTGGATGTGCCTTCCGAGATAACTTTGTCAGTTAGTTTGCATTTACACTCAGAAAAACGGAGTTATAGTACTAACCCGCGTATCGGTCCGGGCTCTTTTGAAGAATAGGCCAACTGCCGTTCTACCAGGCAGGTAGTAAAAGGTGGCAACTAGGTAGTAGAGTTCTGCATTATCTCCATGTCAGCCAGGTGGTACCACCGCCTTAACTATTCCCGCTTGTTTGAGGTAAACGGTAAACTTATGCATGTAGCATTAAACCTTACCATAAGGTAGCAACGCATCATTAACATCTTCGGTGTCTATAGGCAATGGCTGTCTCTTTCCATCAGGAGACCCATCTGCTTATTTGCTTTCTTATGAAATATAAATAAAAAAACCAATGAAATAAAATCACTCCAGGGTTAATTTTAAGCTTTTAGTAGGGGAGGCCAAGAGGGGATTTTTGGGTTTACTCAAGCGCGTCAGATTAACATAGGGGGGTTGGCTCGCATACTATTGAGGCTCTTCACCAAATATAAGCCCTTTATATAGGCGGGTTATTAGGGCAGGAAAAAAACAAAATTCCAATAACTTCGGCTTGTGGAAATTGTCAGGTTATATTTTTTTCGTATTTTTACATCACTTCCTATATAATAAAAGAAAATTCAGATGCGCTGGTGAATGTCGATACAACATTTTCTTTGCAAATTTATGACCTTCCCACTCCCTTACAAAACATTTGAATCGTCACATTTTCTATATTTTAGGTGGCAGTTAACCCACCATACCTTAATCTGACACGATTTAGTGTTTCAATGTCACGTTTTTTTATTTATTTTTTTTATCCGTAGATTTTTTTCTCCACCATTGAAATGAAATACAACATATAACCTTTTATTCCTATAATTTAATCTACAAAATCCAATAGCTCCCTACGACGCTCGAGTAACTGCCCATTTAGCATCTTAGGCTCCTCTACTATTTAGCTTCTTACTCAACACAATTAAGTAGCACAACACAGTATTTTTCTATTTTTTCACGATATTGACATTTACGAGCATTTATTGACTGACTTTACATACCTACATATATCTGAGTTGACTTTCTTGTATGCCAAAAAATAAATTATTGTAGTAATGGTACTAAATAAAGAATAGATATAAATTGTAATTTGTATGTTACTATTCGAGTGACAAGAATTTAATGTCATTTATGTATATAAAAAAAAAGTTTGCCAGATATATTTGTAAGGAAACACAAATTTTAACAACAGATTATAAATTTTAAATTAATACGTACCACCCAATATTTAATTAAAATGTAAAAAAAAGTTCAAGTTCGGGTTATAGGTACTCCCGCACCGAATGTTCAAATCAAAGTTACAGGTAAGAAGGTTACAATGTTAATGCTCTAAATAAAAAACAAAATAGGTCAAAGCACCAACTTAGCTTCGCCGTTGAATCCCTCCGCACGTTTATAGCATCAACAGCAAACAATAAGTTTGTAATACTAAATTCACTTTTTGTTATACTTGTGGTTAAAAAACTCCGAATTTTTTTTTTACACGTGATGTAATAAATGATTTCTTGCCGAATTTTATGATTTTCAATCACGTTAAATCTTGATGCTGATACTCTTTTAGATCAGCGTTTCCCATTTGCCGGGTCGCGACCTGGTACCAGGCCATCAAAAAAATACCGGGTCGCATCATTCCCGCCTTGCTTTTAAAATATTACCTACTATTCGACGCAACGCGACGCAACGCAACGAAAATTCTTAAGCGTTGAGTGATGACAAAATAGGCGACATCAAAGTATGTAGCATTAATTAAATCTTTTTACTATTATTTAATATGTATTATGTATTATTTCACCTAATGGAACCAGCTTGGGTTTAAAAGTATTAAGTGGGTCACGAAGTGGCAGTGTGTAAATTACCGGGCCATATCAAAACAATGTCTGGGAAACACTGTTGTAGATCGTTTAATCGTGTTGACTTATAAGTTTGAAGTTTTCACATCTGAATGATACCGTAAAATGAAATATTTGATATAAACTTTAACTTGGAAAACCTATGCGTTCCTGAAAAAAGGGTAAGAAAGAAAGAAAGAAATAATTTATTAACGGACAAAACAAATTATATTTGGTTAAAATTCTAAGTTAAATTATATTCTTATTTAAAAACAAATCAAAGCTTTTACTAATAAACTTATAACTAAAATAAATAAAAAGCAAGAAGTTATATTAACTTAGTCCATTAAAAGGGAAAACTTCAACGATAATAACATAATAGGATACTTACGGATAAACAGACAGACGATCAGACAACAGAGTTATCCTGTAAGGATTCCATTTTTTACGGTATGGAACCCTAATATTAGTAAAAATATATGCAGAAATACTTATATGGAAAAGTTTTATAATTGTGATTCTATATACTTATAGCATTGATATATAAAAACCCAAGATACACAATCAGTGTCTCAAAAACGTCCTCTAAGAATGAGTGCACAATTTAAAATTGTGCACTCACTTCAAATAGAATCCCGTCACTCACGTCATTGCCCGCACGTCAAAAATACAGAATTGTTCTCTGATAAATTGTAAAATACAACATCATGAACGTTAAAAAAATATAAGATATTGTATTTTCAGTAAGGATAAGAGTTTATCAATATATTTTTGTTGTTTATGTGACTAAATATATGGTGTAATGTATGTTTTTTATTTTATTTGTCTTAAAAATTTACTCGAGGCTCCAAATATAATACGACAAAATTTCAGTGGTCACTTTTTCAGTAAAAGAACAATGCATTACAACCTCCTTTTAATTTAGTCGAATAATACAAATTGATCCTGTTATTATTAGTGGAGTCGATTCTTTTTCATTAATAAGTTAATTTTTTATTAGGAAGATTAATTTTTTTCATTAATAATTTTGAATACCTTTTATAGTTGTTAACCAACTGCCAAAAGAGAAGAGGACATCAATTTGACGATTTTAAAAAGTTTGATTATATTGATTACATATTTTGAGGACCAAGTTAGGTGATTCTTTTTATTCTACTTGTACGAATATAAAATAACAATATATAATTGTGATTCATCGTAAGAATCACAATTATTTGGAATATGAAACCTTGGAGATATATTACGAAACTTTTAATATAACAATAGGTAATCATAAGTAGCATCGAATTTTGTTCTGTTTACACGTGTTGTTGATAAAGCTTTCTTAAGTGGTAGGAACAGGTTTCGTTAAGAATGTTTTTTTTAAATTTAATAATTTAATTTTAATAAAATGTTGTTTTTGATTGCGGATATCTTATACTATACCTATTATAAATGTTAAAGTTTGTATGTTTGGATGTTTGATAATCGCTCACGTAAAAAATGGCTGTACCAATTTGGATTTGGACTCGGATATAAGATGACCTGGAATAGCACAAAGAATTCTTTTATCCTAATGCAGAGGTCTGCAGCTAGTCTCGTATAAATTTTAAGTAACTGTTTGTATATACGAGTTATTTTATTTGCATACTAGCTGTTACCCGCGGCTTTGCTCGCGCATATTTACTTTAGAACTTATTTAACCTTTCTTTATTTTATTAAAAATCTCGGTGGGCGGGTGGGCCGCTAGTACTTTAAAAAAATAATATTTACATATCCATCTTAATTATTTATATACAAAATTTAAGTAAAAAACTTACGACCTGAACTTCCTATAACTTCTAAATTTTCTATACCTAATATCATAACTAACTATATCTCAATTTAAAAATACCTATTGGTAACACACCTCTCGAAACTAACCTAATAATTATAAAAGAAATTTATAATTAACAGGAAATATCTAAACTAAAATTACCTTTGGCAATAATATTATATGTACTAAACTATACTCCAAACTAAATATACCTATCTACTACGATTGCTATGTATATAACACACCTATGTAACCAACTAATGTATCTAATGTATAACTAATGTATATTTAAAAAAGTCTGTAAGCTGGTTGACCCTAAAATTCACCTTAAACTTCCCGCTAAAATGAGGTATTTAAGCTCAAAGAAAAAAACTACGCCTAACATAGACTTTTGAGTCCGAAAAGTTCAAAAATCCAAAGTTTTTTTAAATGATACTTTGTTCAATATTTGAAAAGATGTATATTATTTCAAAATAATTAACGAGTTTGATCTTTCGAATAACATTCAACGCAATTTTTTAGCTCTAAATTGTTTTATTATGTTAAAAATGTCGAAAACATGTAAAAAAAGCTTTTTTCAGAATTTTCCGTTATTGATAAATCCCGAACGAAGCAACCGATTTTAATCCGATTTGCAGTATTTGACGCAGTATTTTAAGCAGCTAACTAGGTGATAAGATTTTAAAATATATCGGTATATTAGCCTGAAAGTTTTCAACAATATTTAAATTTTGATTTAAATATTGTTGAAAGCCGAAAAATGATAAATTATGTCATTATGTATGTCATTATGTAAAAACACTTTTTTAATTTTTTGTCAGTTCGTGCGAAATTTCATGCAAATATGTCCAAGGAATAAAAATTTTCATACAAATTTTATACCCTATTTAATGCCCATCGGAATTGAATTTTGAAAAATCATTCTAAGGAATCCCTGCATTATGGATGTACTACATTGTGGATCCCTACATTATAATAATACGTTTGCGAAATTTTAAGTTTCTAGCCCTAAGCGTTTTACTTGTGAAATTATATAAAACATTCATCCCCTATTTGACCCTCTAAGAGGTTGTATTCTGGAAAACACAGAAATACGTAGGTAAGTCATTATTTTTGCCGTACTCTTTTGCCGAATTTGGCTTACGCCGTAGTGAGAGATTACATCCAGTTTAATTTGCTTGTATAAAGAAGGTACTTTATACAAACAGACAAACTCTGGATCAGCTTACCTCACTCCGTTTTTCCAACCAGCCTTGATATTGGAATTTTTAACAGGAGGGTCAATAACATTTTCAAAAGCCGGCAACTAACCTTCGTATTGCAAATGTCGTTTTGTACGCCTGCAAATACTATAACTAAATAAATGTTCGTTTACATAATACTGCAAAAAATAACCGACAGAAAAACTGAAATCTAATTCAAAAAACGAATTCTACGAAAAGCTAAAGTTAGTTCTAGGAAATTAATGCGTTTCCTACTATGTTGTCGATACATAATATAATAAGTCTGAAGAAAAATGTAAGAATCTATGAACTTAATAACGTAGTCATAGTCACCATTGCAGTAAATTTTCTATTTCAATATATTCTAAATCTATTAGACTATGCAAACTAAATATATTAATATCAAACGTCAAATACTACATGGCTATACACCCACAGTTTGCCGATATGTTTAGGTTCTGTGTAATAGAACCTATAATGTTTGAAATATAAATAAATTATTTTAATGGTCATTATTTGCTTTATTGATATATAAATGTTTTACGCAAAAACAGATTTTCGGTCAGATTTTTTTAATGTAAAATTTACAAACCCATAAAATACTACATAAGTCAATGCATAAAAATATTTATATTCGACTCCACTGATACCGTGTCCTACCGGTTAACTTAAGTCAAAAATTTTATTGCTTTATGTACATTGCTTTTTTAAAACAACTTTAAATCTTGCGCTTAAGGTTGAATATGAAAAAACACGTTTTTGCTACAACTATAAACTTTTTAGACTTAATTAGCGACAGTTTTGAATGTCAGTTTTGTTCGGAACTGTGTATCTTGGGTATTTTATATCAATGACTTATAGGAATTAATTTCAATATTTGCTCCAGCTTCCTTAGTTTTATGTAATAATTTTTATTTCTTTTATGTTTAATTTTTTTATAATTCAATTAGCAATAGCAACGTAAAGAGACGTTCCTACTTAAAATCACTCACTTGAATTGAACCAAATATTTCTTCACAATCTGAATACGATGTAAAATTAATTTTCTCTTTTGTATAGGTAGCTCTAAAATTTGTTTACTTCATAAGAGGTTATACATTCTCCCTACTACACCTTCCTTAATATCCTTAATTAACCAAAGTTTCGAAATTCATCTAAAGTGCCGATACATACTCTTATTTCCTCTTCATTTTTCTACTATTAAGTTCTTAAATCATGAAATAAAATGATTTTTTTTCCTAGAATATGGGTGTTACAAGTTATTAAGATTTGATTACGTTACCAACATATTCTACCATGGTATACTTCTCCCCTTGTTGATCCCGGCTCGTTTGAAGAATAGGCCAACTGCAGTTTTGCCAGGCAGGTCGTAAAAGGCGACCGATTGGCTATAGTCATTACCATCGTGACTACTAGGTGGTAGAGTTCTGATTTATCTCTCCCGGGCTTAGGTAACACCGCCTTCCCTATTCCAGGCCACAATAGTGTCAATGCTAGTCACTGTCGTGTTCCGGTTTGGAGGGTAAGGTAGCCGGTAAACTTATGCATGTGGCGTTAGACCTCGCCACAAGATAGCAACGCACCATTAACATCTTTGGTGTCTATAGGCGACGGTTGACTCCTTCCATCAGGAAACCCATCTGCTTGTTTGCTATCTTATACTATAAAAAAAAGTGTTAATGTTTATAGTACATACTTTATTAACAATACTTAAAATAAGATTTCTGTATATTAGCATCGTTGGTATACCACAAGAAAAACATAATTTGCTTACTTTGGAGTTAGATCTATTCGTGTTATTTATCTAGCGACATTTATTTCCTATTATTAAAGCGTTTTTTTATAATAGGTACGTGAAGGAAAAACTTTGTACATCTTTTTAAGATAATTGCAAGAACGGTGGACTATGAAATGTGAATGGTCAGGGTGCATAAAAAACTAGCCTTAAAACAACTCATATTGTTTATCGTATCTATTGTTAATACATTAATTTCTTCTGACATGTAAATTGTATCACTTAATATGCACTAGAAATACAATAAAATAATAAAAATAAACATTACACACACTGCATTTCTGTAATCAGAAATCAGAAGTACTTTATTCAATAAAACTTTTTACAAGTTATTTTGACATCAACATTTATTTAAACTACTACCGGATCGGAAACGCGGCCACACACTGTACTGTGACATACATGATAATACACGCACATATATAGTATTTTCTTTACGGCTTAAATCTGTCCTCTAATTCAGTAGAGATGTTATTATTCAGCCTATAGTTGAATTTCCACCAAAAAGCGATCGCTAGTATCTGTAATTGTAAGAGTAAAGTAAAAGATGAGCTGACCTATTTCAATCTGCGTGCTCGCAAATTATTAAGTTATACACTACTAAGCCTCGTAGCAATTGCCAAACCGATTAAAATGGCCGATGAAGCCTGTCAAGCAGCCAAGCTAATGTTTATCGTTCTCATGTAGACTACTTTTAGCATGGGTTTGTCTGAATTAATCCTTATATATTACTATCAATATGGCTTACTGCACTAACAGTGCTTGTCATGAACTCTACGCATCTACACTCAGAGTCTGTCTAAAAATGTCGTTATTTTCAGTCCTGTTTATTGAAATATGTGACGTCATTTCAAAATATCATGACGGAAAAACACATATTTTTTACACAATATATAAAGTGTTTTATTTTTATTGTATTGTATTGTATACACTTAGTAAAAAGTGCTTTGTTTTTATTTTAATCAGATAGCTTTCTTGATAGAAAGAGATAGACTGTCATCTACCTGTTGACATCAAAGATGATAATGGTGCGTTATAGATCGTGCTCCTAGAAACAAACTTTTTTTATTAATAACAAGCTGAATTTTTGTGAACAGCTTCGTTTTGACGAGACTTTTTTATCTACGAAAAATCTCGAATCGGGTAACTAATAGCAGTTACTATCAAGAGTGGCAATAAGCTGGAAGTTCATTCGATTAAATGTGATTTCTATTAAATCGTCGTTTCGTAACACCTTGTGACATCTGGCGTCATGGCAGACAATTACAGAGATAGCTACTCCTATTGACAAACAAATAGTTAAATATTTTCTTTCTTTCTTTCTTTCTGACCGTTACCCCAATAGCAATGCCATAATGGACTTTGTGGTATAGGGTGAAAGTAAGGATGAAAATAGCGTGTTCTAGGACTTGTTTATCATAAGTTGTTTATTGTTTTTTTTACGCAATAAATTTAGATTTTTCTGGATCCAACAGATCCAAAACTGAACTGTACCCTGGTGTAAATAGAGATGTGTTGACAAATAGAAGGCAGTTTTATACAGTGATCGAAGGCGATAGTACAAGCGACCAGTGCGAAGCGAAGTGACCAGTTTAAGTGAATACGAGAATTGTTTTCTTTAAACGTAGTTGGTTAAGTTCTAAGTGTTAGTACAGTGAGTGACTAGTGTTAATCAAAGTATTTAAGTATAACATTGTATTGTTTTATTTATTTGTGTTGTAAATACATGGGTTTAATATAAGTGGTGTTTTCTTTCAAATTACGAACCCGAAGTACGTAACAATATGTTCGTGGTCATCGGTGAGCGCACCGACCACACAGCCCATAGACACCTAATAATAGACGAATGACTTGTGTCAACACATCTGACTTATAGTTCCGATGTAAATGTCCACGCGCCAATGAGTAGTGATTGAGTAATCAGTGTCGACCAATCAGATGCTCTGTACATTACTATATTTCACTGTGGCCTTGAGTTAGCCAATTACGGCGTTGCAACCCCACTTCGTCTTACCTCAGCTAGTTGCCAGAATGCATTCAATACGGAAAATCAAACATTAGCCGTCTATAGGCTGTGTGGTCGGTGGGTGAGCGCTATCTACCGAGCAGCCTGTTTTGTCGTCTCCCAACTAATCTCATACAAACTCATAAAATTTAACTCTATGATATTACTGTAGTTTTATATTAAACAGTGGAAGTAAAAAAGATATAGATAAGTCTCGCCCACAGACCATATGAATACTAATAGAGTCGCCATTGGATTGGGAAGGAAACGTGTCACCGCGCATTTAAGCAAACGCTCCTATCACTGTCAAAAATGTCATACATTTGTGGATATATTATATAAATATCGTGAAAAAATGGAAATAAACCATGATGTACCTTCTGTTTTATCGTGCCGAATGAGATGACAAGGTTTAAAAATTACCCTTGAAGTGATTTTATTTCATCTGTAAGTAGTATAACACTCTATTTCTATATGTAAATGCAAGCTACGCTGACAAACTAAGGAATTGTCTTGAAAGGCGCATCCATTTGATCCGTGGTCCGCCCAAACTTGGTATACCGCTAGTCCTGGCGCTTTAACTCTTTTCATCAGGAAAGCGGTCTCTATGCTTTCCAATGCTATAAAAATGTTTTTATCATAATAACTTTAATTGGTGAATATACAAAGCCAGATAACATTTTGTTAAAAGTTATGTATTGGCTAAACATGTCATTACAATCGCGATTATTGGCGGTAGAGATCTGCTATGTCGAGCTGAGATTTGTCACCAACTGCAATCATCTCAGTGGTTTCCATATTTTTATTCTGGTTTAAAAGATGAAGTGGTCAGTAAACTTGTGGCTTTCGATCTTTAAAATCTCTAAAAAAAATGACCACATGAGGTCCCGGGTTCGATTCCCGGATCGGGCACATAAAAAAGTGTTTTTTCAGTTTTATGATAAACACAAAGTTGCCAGGGATTGGAAAGTGCCCGGATGGCGATAGGCTTGCCACCTATCACATTTGTAGGACCAAGTATCTTCGGCTAATCGTGGGTGCACTTGTTGTACCTCTGCCTAGCCCTTCGGGGATATGGGCGTGAAGACACTTTTTTTTTTGATTTTTTTTATAAGATAGCAAACAAGCAGATGGGTCTCCTGATGGAAAGAGTCAACCATCGCCTATAGACACCAAAGGTGTTAATGGTGCGTTGCTCTTACAGTGAGGTCTAATGCCACATGCATAAGTTTACCGGCTACCTTACCCTCCAAGCCGGAACACGACAGTGACAGCACTGACGCTATTGCGGCAGCAATAGGTAAGGCGGTGGTACCTAATCCCGCGAGAGATAATGCAGAACTCTACCACCTAGTAACCATGATGTTAGTGAATCGCATAGCCAATCGGTCACCTTTTACGAACTGCCTGGTAGAACGGCAGTTGGCCTATTCTTCAAAGGAGCCGGGGACCAACACGGGGAGCGGACGTTCCATATTTTTATTCTGATTTAAAAGATGAAGTAGTCAGTAAACTTGTGACTTTCGATCTTTAAAATCTTTGATATACAATTAATTAGTTTTTATTTATTTCCATCAGGAGAGTTATCATCTCGTTTTTTTTTAATTTCTTAGAACAGAAAATAAGCTGATAGGTCTCCTGATGAAAAAAGACAACTATCACCTATATATGCCCTTACCCTCTAAACTGAAACACGACAGCGACAAGCACTACCGCTATTGTGACAGAAATAAGAAAGGCGATGATTGCAGTCCCGGTCGAGACGTTGCAAAATTCTACCACCTAATTTTAACCACCTATCCCAGGTTAGTGACGCGTGTTAGTCTTCTCTCACCCTTTATGAAACGTCTAATAGTAATATATTCTTCAGTAGCCTAGATTAAAACCGGGAATTCCCACCGCATGAATAGTAATGCATCATTAACATCTTTGGTAAAGCGTAGGCGATTAATCTTTCTTTCGGTGTCTTTAATTAATTCCATCAAGAGAGCTATCGCCTCGTTTACTTTCTTATTCTTTTAAACAGGTTCAAAGTATTTCCAAATGTGTTTCACACAGATCCTTCCCTTAAAATATTGTTTACTGTAAACGTAAAGAACTTAAAATTTGATATACTAATAACATCAAATTTGTAAAAGAATCCAATCGTGACTGCCCATCTCATTGCCCCAGTTAATCAATCACGCCACCGCACATAAAACCACCAAGCCTAAGCACACCACTTGTTTATATAATCCAAATTAAAGAGGGCATAAGAATCGATAGTGCTTGTGTTGCATAACACTGCATACAAGGCGACATACTTCGATCCATTGCAGTGCATTATTTAGCCCATGAACCATGGCTAATTTTAAACTGACCAATTGGCAGCTTTCTTGATCGATTCTTGATTGATAGTGGTTTATTGACAGCCAATAGGAGGTTAGAGAGGGGCTAACAAGATTTATTTAAAATTAAAGATGTTAAAGCGATTACTTTGTAACGGTTTTGATATAATAGTTAGGTATTTGTTAATTGTATTAAAAATACAGTTACTGTTTTAACGCAAACTTAATGATTAGACGCGATTAATATTTTTATAAGCCTAAATTTGTGATTGCCTTGTGGTTGAGGGGTTACCCTTTTCGACTCAGGTTATGAAGTTCGGGCTCAATCGTTGAATCGTGCAAAAGTGTTACTAAGAATTTTTTGAAGTTTTTTCTTAAAAATCTGAAATATCAGTTGTAGCTCGGAGTCTGATGAGTGGCATGTTATCACCCCCATGTCCCGAATAAGCAAAAAAAAGAGTTAAGCTGTCAATCTCGGTTATCGCTTGAAATAGGCGATAGAGACCACCACTCATCAACAAACCGGTGAGTCGTGGTGAACCGGAAAGTCTATAGATGTTCCATTCACTCTGCCTGCCGTGACTTGTGGATTTTAGGAAGATATGTGAATTTTACTATGACCAATTTAACACGTAACCACACTTTAAATTTAGTGTTGGCCCGGGCCATCTTTGAAGAATCGCCTATCTGCCGTTCTGCAAGCCGATTCGTAAACGGCGAACGAAGCTTTCGTAAAATCCAGTCGGCTATACGAGTCAATATCGTCGTGGCGGCTCTTACATCTGTGGCAGGATATAAATGCCACGTGCATAAGTTTACCGGTTACATTACCCTTTAAACCGGAACACCACAATGACAAACTCTGACGCCAATGCGATAGTAATGGGTAAGGGGATGGTATAAACCCGGACGAAACAATGCAGAAGTCTATTACCTAGGTAATAACGCTGGTAGTCGGTCGCCCTTTACGATCTGCTTGAATAAGCCCCTCAGACTACGATAAAGACAACTGCAGCCTGGACTGAAAATGCCGATAAAAATTACACAAAAAAATAACGTTTTGTTGTCCCTTGTTTCTGCGTTTAAAACTAAAACGATTAATATTTTCTTTTTATAAATTCAGCAAAGGTTTTCGACGTGTTCCTATGCTTTCCTTTTTTAATATAATCTCCTTGAATTAAATTGCTGGATGTTTGAATATAACGGACGATTTTCCGTTGCCAACATTTTAGGTTTTTTTAGGTTTAGGTTTAGCCAACATTTTACCTTACCTTACAAACCGTAACATGACAGTGACAAGCACTGACGCTATTGCGGAGGGTTTGGTAAGGCGGTGGTACCAAATACCCGGACGATATATTGCAGAACTCTACCACCTAGAAGCCACGACGGTGGTGACACTAATAAAAGGCGTAATTTGATATACACTGTTCCTACATTTTTTGATATACTTACATTCTCATTTTATGTTTAGGAAATTAAATTTCGTTTTAAAAACTTATTTTCAAGATTATTACAGCAAGATTCTAACTTAATAGCGGCACTAAACGTCTGAACATCGTAGGTACGATGCGTAGAACGTAATTTTAGGTATCAGCGGATGCGCGCACCTACACCTGCAGCTAATTTCCAAACCGCCATTAAATTTGAATCAAACTGTACCCTTGTAAGTCCGGAACACTTTGACGAATAGATCATCTGCCATTCTGCCAGACAATTCGTAAACGGCGACTGATTAGCTGTCTGTGTGTACCTATCACTAATATCGTAACTAATTGGTCACCACTCAAAATATCTACCTACAACAATATCATTAATTTAAATCTATGAATGTTTTTCAATTGTTTCTTAAATTTGAATTTTTGAAATATTTAATCTTTTAAGAAATATTGAACTAGTATGTACATCGTCACATAATTTTATTCCAAAAAACATAATAGTACTTCAAATATGATATATTTCCCTAGAGCTTCCGTATGAGTAGACGTGATCAAAGTACTGAATGCCATTTTACCCTATATTCCCTCTGATCAAAGAGGATTTATTGTACTTTATTGGTTAACTTAAATTGATTTGCTATGGCTGATTTCCACAACACTTAGCACACCATGATCAAATCCGTGATCAAAACTATTGTTCAGTTGGAAAAATTAATATTAATAACACCTCGATTGATTTCGGTCGTTCGCCTGTCGTAGAACTAAAGATCCACAATTAACTTGTTACTAATATTAGTCCTTTTTAGGGTTCCTAAGTATACTAGGAACCCTTTTTAGCTTTTAAGTGCTAATTTTTGTTAAGTCAAGTATCCTCCCCCTATAAAGTACTATCAATAGTAGCAAAACCGGTTTAGCTTACGTAAGCATCATCAGAGCATTTAATGTGAAAATGGTTGTATAATATTAGTTCCAAGACCTACAAAAAATATTTAATTATTTTTTGTAGGTATTTGATTAGTTATTAAAAATTTGTAATAGTACAAGTGTATATTAAATAAAATATTGCATTGAAATGGTATTTCACTAAGTGCCGACATCAAAATGTGTAAAATATATTTTTGCGATTTTCAGGAATTAGTCATATGTTAGTAACATTTTAGTGGAGAAGTAGGTATGCTTTACCTAATTTTACTAAGTTTAGTTGTCTAATTTATTTCCCCCCCCCCCCACTCCTCTATTTATTTTATCTTCAAAGAATTTACCCCATGATGGCCGGTGGATATCGGCTTGTTGGTTTTATTAATTCTTATTTATTTCCTACCATTATTTTTGTTTCCTATGCTGTACCGTACCATGCTTGAATAGATTGACTAATATATAATTAACTACTAAATATGTCATTTATTATGTTTGTTAATGAAATAACTCATTAAGATTTCTACATGAACTGGAATTACGATTTAAGATTTACCCACTGTAAACAAATACATCTATTAATAATCTTAAAATAGGGTTGATTCTATCCGACAGAACATGCTTTTTCATTAGGGGAGCCATCTGCTTGTTTGCTATCTTATATAAAATAGACAGCCTTTTGAGTAGTGAACTAGTATTGCCCTCTACTTACGAGAATAATTCATTTGATGAAAGAAGAATCAAATGACAACATTTTTTTCTTTATTTTCAGATAACACCACAGCACGCCGGCTTTCATCCCTGGATTTGCTGCCCTCGCTGGATCTTGTGTAGTTCAAACACTTTTATTTTATTTATTGTAGCGCTAGCGATTGTAATGTCAAGAAAACTATCCAACATCATTAGGATTTTTTAAAAAAATAAGCCTCTGTTTACGCGGTATCGCAAACTCGCTTCGGTATGCATGTTTGTCTATATGTCAAAATATGCATAACAAATCGGGCAAGCGTAGCTTACAGCCATAAGCGACAAACGCGTACACGTGGCCTTACAACCCTCCCATCCTTTATACTCTTTACAATCGCTATTTATGAGTCATTTCGCCAATAGGTAGGGATGTTAGGGTGTACATGATTTTAAGAGACAAGTTTACAATGTTTCCCATTGTTGCCAGGTGAGACGTTGAATGGTCAGCGTCTGATCGAGTTTCGACTAGGCCAAGAGGCCGAAACTGAGCAGGGTCTATCAGTGGCCGCTGCTGAATTAATGGTGCGAGCCGAGGCAAGCCCTCGAGCTCGTCATTTGCGATACACACTGTGGGCTTTCACGGTCCGCGGTAACGCCAGTGTTGGCGAGCTTGCCGGTGCTACTGAAGCCGGCGGTAAGTATTTGTGTCTAATAATCTCGGTGTTAATCCGGCCCCCTATATGAAGCATAGATCACCTGCCTTTACTGCTAAATATGTCGTGACAAACGTGACTATTAACAAAGTTGTAGAATTGACGATATTGTGGCAGGAAGTCAGTGGTACTTCGCCTGGACAAGACGTTGAGGAATTTATTTTTCTTAAAAAATAACAATTAGGTACATAATTGTTAGACTTAATTAAAAACTTAGTAATACTATATAATCTATATATATAAAAAATTTAATTGCTGTTCGTTCGTTTCACTAAAACTCGAGAACGGCTGTATTGATTTGAATTTTGGTTTTGAATTAATTGTTGAAGTCTAGGGAAGGTTTAAAAGGTGAGAAAATACAGAAAAAAAAGAGTAGTTAAAAAGCCAGAACAACGTTTGCCGGGTCAGCTAGTCTATATATATATAAATCAATTGCTGTTCGTTAGTTTTGCAAAAACTCGAGAACGGCTGAACCGATTTGGCTAATTTTGGTTTTAAATTAATTGTTAAAGTCCAGGGAAGGTTTAAAAGGTGAGAAAATATAGAAAAAAAATAAAAGTGGTTAAAAAAGGTAGAACAACGTTTGCCGGATCAGCTAGTAATAATCTATACATATAATAAAATCGTAGGAAAGTCAAAACTGTACATTGGATATTTTTTTAAAAGAATACTTGAGGCGTGATCTACAATCGATATCGAAGCCAAAAATATAGTTTTTACAATTTTTGTCTGTTTGTCTGTATGTATGTCCGGGGTAAACTCAAAAAGTACTGCATGAATTTACTTCAAATTTTGCATGAATATTACTAACAGGTCGGGTCAACATATAGGCTACATATTATCACGCTATCACCTACGGGGGAGGAGCAGTGCGGAGTAAACGAAGTCCGCACGGACGAAGTCGCTGGCAACAGCTAATATAAAATACACCATAAGAGATGCTTTGAAAAGTGAAACCAGCTGAGTAGTATACAAAACTAAAAGTATCTTTATAGCCGAATCCCTTAAGAGGTACAACTAATACATCTACGATTAGCAAAAGTTAGTCCCACAATGTGATAGGTGGCAAGCCTGTCGCCAACCGGGCACTTATCCAATTCCGGGCAACGTTATTTTTATCAGAGAACTGAAAAAACACATTTGCATTGCCAGACCCGGGAATCGAACCCTTGGGGTCAACACCGACACCGGATTACTAGACCACTGAGGCGATCAGTAGTAAGTACAATATTAAATGTGTCTAACAAAATTGGAATTTTACCAAGAGCTGACGAAAAGTATAGAATATATATTTCATGTCATTTATATTGTTTTCCAAATAAATAAAATAAAATAAATATTTACATAATTGTTCGCCTTTTACGAATTGCCTGGAAGGATGACAGATGGTCTATTTTTCAAAGAGGGCCCATGGGCACAAGGAGATTATATTTGGTTACGTAGGTGGTAAGCGCGGTCGCGGATGGCAGCGCGTGGACGTGACGGGCGCGGCGCGGCGCTGGGCGGCGAGCGGCGCGACGTCACCGCTGCGGCTGCTGGTGGACTGCAGCGGGTGCGCGGGGCGCGTGCGGCTGCGGCTGGGCGGCGCGGCGGCGGCGCGGCCGCTGCTGCGGCTGCGGGTGTCGCCGCGCGCCGCGCGCCGCCGCCGCGCGCTCGACTGCGACGCCGCCGCCAGCGGCCGCTGCTGCCGCCAGACATACTACGTGAGCTTCCGCGCGCTGGGCTGGGACGATTGGATCGTCGCGCCCGAGGGCTACTACGCAAATTATTGTCGTGGCGCGTGCGACCCCTACCTCAACTATCACTCACAGGTATACTTAGCACTGGTATAAATACAGGTAGGTATACTTGCAAATAAACTTTCATTCTCTCTGTACGACTATTGTAGCATTGACATCTATTTGACCACCCCGTTGGTCGAGTGGTTAGCGACCCTGACTACGCAATCAATGGGGCTTCGGATTCACGACAAGGGGGACATTTTGTAATGAGCATAGATGTTTGTAGTTCTGGGTTTGGGTGTTTATTATATTTGAGTATTTATATATGTATTTCTATTATATATTCGACGCGTGAGTTTCGGTAGCACTTTATCAGCTCCATCTTCAGATGCTCGTTTTCATGAACACTAATCAAACTAAGTACTTAGAGCAACAAGACTCAGTCCAAACAAGATTGTCTTGTTAAAACTCTGCATCAGAGAGTTCCAGTCCCTACATCCAGGCTATATCATGAGCTCAGTTGGATGGTGCCATAGAATTGCATTGTCACTGAATTTTCACAAGTCTACCAAGTTTTTGTACAAACGGATATCAGAAAGTCGTTAAAAAGTGGCTTGCAATATTTGGAAAATCTGTTATTAAAATACGAAAATTGCCAGTCAAATAGATGGTGCTGATCTTCGAATGAGGATCTTAAAGTATCAGCCCAAGGTTACCATGTAAATGCAATATCAATAAAATAACAAAATAAAAAATTTAGTATTGATAAAGCCTTTACAGGTTATTTAATTCCTTTCATCAATTTGAAAAAAAAAACTGGTGATCTTAAAACGGCTAAACAGATTCTATTGAATCATAGCTAAGAACCATCTCGCAAAACAGGGCTTTCAATGAAAAAAAAACGCAACCAAATCGGACTATCCGTCTGGCCGCTACGATGCCACGGACAGACACACAGATACATACCTGAAACTTATAACACCCCTGGTTTTGCGTCGGGGGTTCAAAATAGAATTAAATGAAGTCATAACGATATAATAAACACTGTTTCACTTTGTTTGACGTCCTATTCTGTCTGTTATTTCATAATTGAACCACAAATATATTTTACGGACATTAGCTCATCCACAAACCCTAGCCCAACACAGCAGCTTCTACCTGGCAAAAATTTTGTCTCACCCGGGCCTAGTACTACCACCTTACCTATTCCTTCCGCAAAAACGTCAGTGCTTGTCACTGTCGAGTTTCGGTTTGGAGGGTAAGGTAGCCGGTAAACTTATCCATGTGGTATTAGACCTCGCCACAAGATAGTAACGCACCATTAACATCTTTGATGTCTATAGGCGATGGTTGACTCTTTCCATCAGGATACCCATCTGCTTTCTTGTTTGCTGTCTTATGATATAAAAAAATCAATAGCAATATTCACCAATTACCCAATATGAACTGACTTGATTGACCCAATATGACCACAGATTGAGCTCAAGAAACAGGGTAGGAAAAGCAAAGTTGACGAATGTAATTTTACAAGTTAGGGGCCGTTCAAGTATTACTTAAGCATTTTTTTCACAATTGTAAACCCCCCTTAGCCCCTCCCCCAAGTCAGCAAAAGTGAGCAAACCTCTTACCCCCTTCTCCATGCCTACGTAAACATTAGATATTTTATTTTTTCAATTTGTTGTTCCGTTTTTTATTAATTTACTAGCGACCTGCGGTTTCACCCGCGTTGCTTTTGTTCCCAAGAGGATATCGGAAAGTTTTATATACTAAAACCTTCCTCAAGAATCAATCTATCTATTAAAAAAACGCATCAAAATCCATTGCGTAGTTTTAAAGATTTAAGCATACATAGAGACATAGGGATATAGGGACAGACAGAGAAAGCGACTTTGTTTTATACTATATAGTGATGAGCAACAGTTATCAAGTTTAAAAGTAAAGAATAGGGTGAGAATACAGGAATTAAACGAACATAATAATTATATAAGCAAATTAAAAAAGTATCTTCACGCCCATATCCCTGAAGAGGTTGGCAGAGGTAGAACCAGTGCACCTACGATTAGCCGAAGATTCAAGATACTTCGAACCACAATTCGAAGCTTAACTAGAGAGTCTTTTTTTATTATACTAACTGACCCGACAGACGTTGTCCTGTCAAGTTTCTGCGCAATTATCTTAATTTTTTTAATGTAAGAATCTTCTACAAAGCAATAGCAATCATTAAAAAAAGATAAATGTAATCGGTAAAGCCATTAACCTACAAAAATAGAAGTTAATTTTTATATATAAAAATATATATTTTTATTTCATTGACTAGCTGTTGCCTGCAAATTCGTCCGCGCGGACTTCGTTTACTCTGCACAGCTCCTCCCCTGTAGGTGATAGCGTGATAATATGTTTCCTATATGTTGACCCGACCTGTTAGTAATACTCATGCAAAAATTTGAAGTAAATCCATACAGTACTTTTTGAGTTTACCTCGGACATACATAGACAAACAGACAAAAATTCTAAAAACTACATTTTTGGCTTCGATATTGATTGTAGATCACGTCCCAAGTATTCTTTTTAAAAAAATATTCAATGTACAGTTTTGACTTTCCTATGATTTTATTATATGTATAGATTAGAAAACATTTAAATATCTCTTCTGATAGAAAAAGACGACCATCGTCTATAGACACCAACGCATTTACTGAAGGGTTTATAATGCCACATGCGTAGTAAGTTTACCGGTTATCCTCCATACCAGAACATGACTGTGTCAAGCATTCACGCTATCACGGCAGGAAATGATAAGGCTAGACGTTCCGGAACTTTACCAGCTAGTAGACACAATACCAGTGACAAATTCATCTATTACTTTGCCTTATACGAAAGGCCTAGCAGAATGATAGATGATCTATTCTTCAAAGTGAGCTCAGAGCAACACAGGGGAATGACAATAGCAAAGCCTGCTATGTTTCTACAGAAATACTGTAGTAGAGAAGCCCAAGATGCTAAATGGGTACCTAGTCGAGCGTCGTAGGGATCTACTGGATTTTCTAGATTAAATTATAGGAAAAATAAAAGGTTATATATAATGTTTGTCATTTCAAAGGTGGGAAAAAAATCTACAGATAAAAAAATGTTTTAAAAAAATCAGTGACATGGAAACACTGAAGCGCGTTAGATTAGGGTATGGTGGGTTAATTTCCAGCTAAAATTTAGAAAATCTGACGATTCAACTGTAGCGTAAGGGAGTAAGAGGGTCACAAATTTGCAAAGACTACGTTGCCTTGACATTTCCGAGCGCGTCTGAATGTTCTTTTATTACGGAGTAAATGATGAAAGAATTTCGAAAAAAATATAATCTGACAATTTCAACTAGTCGAAGTTATTTTAATTTTGTTATTTTTTCTGCCATAGTTACCCTCCTCTATAGAAAGGGCTGATATTTGGTGGAGAGCTTAAATGGTATGCGAGGTACCCCCTCCTATGTTAATCTGACGCGCTCGAGTAAATACCAAAATCCCCTCTTGGGCTCCACTACTACTGGGCTTGTGGTCGATGGGAGTGCTCAACAAGTAATTGATAAAGACCTCTCTTTGGGGACTGGCGAGATCATCTGTACCAGATTCAAGGCATATTACAAACTTTATACAGGTTGACCGGTCAGACTGTACATGTTGTGCAGTAATATTCAAAAAATATTGTCGCCGTGCAGGCGACAGGTGCACGCCTTGACTTTCTCGTATCGCGGTAACAAAGCGCTGTTTTTAAAGCATACATTTTAATATTTATGCACGGTTGACCATACTTCATATTTTTATTGGATAATTAGATCAAAATTTAAATATCTATCTATGATTTGCATATATATTCGGTATCAGAATTGAATACTGAATATTATTCTTTAGTATGTACAATCTTCCTGTCTTCTTCCTTCTTCTGCCAGTCAACATGTATATGTATTCTCCGTCAGATATGAATGTAATGTAAATTGATGTCCCAGGTGGTGGAGGCGGCGCGATTGGAGCGCACGGCGTGCTGCGCGCCCGTGCGCTTCTCCGCGCTGTCATTGATCTACTTCGGCGCCGACTCTAACATCATCAAACGCGACCTGCCCGAGATGGTGGTCGAGGAGTGCGACTGCCCGTAGCGGCTGTACATCACCTCCCGCCTTCCCCGCCGTACGCTTTCGCCAATCCGATTTAATCCGAATCGATTATAAATAATATTCTCGAATTCTGTAATATTTTATTCCTCGCGTTCGAAAGACTATATCCTATAGGCGATCTGCGTACGACTCGCGTTCCGGGTGTGTGTTAAGACAATGTGCGTATGTCACACGTGTGATTAGAGTTCCGTTGCTGTTTCGTCGCAACTTGCCAAATTCTGCTCGCAATCGCTCGTGCGATAGGTCGCAGTGAACACAGCGCCGCGCAATTGCGATTCGTGCGTAGGCAGCCTAAATAATTTAATACGCCGTTTTCTTTCACCCCATTTGGTGATCGCTTGTAATTATTGTAAACTGTATTATAATAATTATTATAATTATAATAAATAATAAATCAACTTTTTCATAATTATTACCAATTCTTTTATTACCTATTGTCCTTTCTCTCCTGTGTCTGTACCTGTATTTTATTACTCTAATAATTTTATTGATCTAAGTCCCTAATTAATAGTAGACTGTTGGCCTTCCTATAATGCAGCTCGTCAGAAGTTGTGTAAATCATGCAGTCGCGTGATGATCTATCTTTTATAAGAATACTAAAAATAATCTGTTTTCGCCCAAATTTTAAAATCCATGAAGCTAAAGCCAGTTACACATGCTACGATATAAATATAACATCATATTGAAATTGACACTTTAATTCCAGCATACAACATAACTCTCAGATATACCTTAACGATTTTATTAATAAATATATTTAAAATAATATTAGTATCTTATTAGACATAACTTACCTACTTTAATACACTATTAAATTTATTTTATCATGACAAATGTTGATTTTGTTTCACTGATATTTAAAAGTAAAAATATCATCGTATTTTAAACTGACCCAGTTTAGTTCCTAAGCAACTTTGTCTTAAATCAAGCAAATATTTAAAAAATCTGTCGATATCCATAGAAATTACAAATATAGGATTATATCAACCTACCAAATAATGACTTTGACGTTTGGATGGGGCTTTCTTTACTAACTATACTTACTGACAAGCTTGTGATAGAAAATAAATGTTGTGCTGTAAAAGATTTTACACTTTTAATATCAGTAAAGAATATTTACTAGGTGGTAGAGTTCTACATTGTCTCGCCCCGTGCTGGTACCACCGCCTTACCTATTCCTGCCGCAGTAGCATCGGTGCTTGTAACTGTCGTGTTCCGGTGTAGAGGATAAGGTAGCCGATAAACTTATGCATGTGGCATTAGACCTCGCCACAAGATAGCAACGCACCATTAACGCCTTTTTAGTTTCAACTGTGCTGTAATATACTTCTAGTACAATAGTTTCGATACGAACTTATATAATAAATTCAATACGAAGATTTTAAGCTGCAGAAATCAAAAGTACTTTATTCAATAAAACTTTTTACAAGTTATTTTGACGTGACGTGACGTGCCTGATCACACACTGAGAAGATTCGGCAGATCATCATCAGAAAGAGATTCAGTTGATGAACTGAAAATATTATAAGGATATAATATGTGTTATCTCTTAATTCTTGTTTGCTTTGCAAACAAACAAAAATATTTTAACGTTCCTTAAAATCTTTTCTTCTCAAATTCTTAAATCATCAACAAACAATCAACAACTTATTATATGCTTTAGCGGGTAAAAGCTGTACAAATATTATCACCTGCGAACCGCAGTTTGACGCCTACTACAGTAACGCATCAAGCGGAGCCACTTTGCAATGCAGTTCCACCATTAGATAGCCCAATACATCATGCTAGCGCGATACTTCGCCGTAGGCTGATATATTATGTAGCCGCGAGGTGTTTACTTTTATACCTCCGTAATAGTTTTTAGGGTTCCGTACCTCGAAAGGAAAAACGGAACCCTTATAGGATCACTTTGTTGTCCGTCCGTCTGTCAAGGCCCTTTTTCTCAGCTACGTTTGGAGCTATTAAGCTGAAGTTTATATCAAATAGTGAGGTCTACTGTCCCCTGGAGCTGTGAAAAAATCAAACTTCTAAGCCAACGCAATCAAAAGATACAGCCGTTTATGCTGTAAATTTCCACAAATTTTGGAACTCAGAATCTTGAAATTTGGTACGAAGCAACGTATTATAGCACAGATAAAGGAAAAATTGCGGAAAACGTAATTTTGTAGTTACATCATATAATAAAAATATTTTGGTAATTTTTCGGTCGATATATTGTTGCTATCATATATACAGGTTTGTACGGAACCCTCGGTGCGCAAGTCCGACTCGCACTTAGCCGTTATTTTTTTTTAAACAAAGAAGATTTTTAAAACGTAAAATTGATGTTGATATATAGTTTATGTATTTATCACGAAATTTAACAAAATTTTTGAATGGAATGAAGTTTTATTTCTGATATTATTTTCTACTTGTGGAAATCTATTATTTTGAGGCAACGCAAATAGGCTGATATTTTCAATATTCAATAAAGGCGATTGATCAAAGCATTTCTTTATACTATTCAAATAAGTTTTTCACCTTTTTTATTTCAGACAACCGGTGTGGCTTATTACGGCATCTTCTGGATTGTCGTTTGTTAACAAATCTATACAAGACTGTCAACAAAAAGATGTAACTTCTTACACTCTTCTCTTCTCTTTAAAACTAATCAATTTCACACATAACAGATTTTTTTTGTTAATATAATTTGCTAATTAGGGGCCATCCATAAATTACGTCACATGAATTACATGATTTTTTGACCCCTCCCCCGTCCTTCTCACAGCTGGTCACATTTGTTAGACCCCCCTACCTAGTGTGATGTCACATATTTTACAATATTTTACATTGGAATAATAATCTTATTTGATTAATTTTTATGTATATAGGTGGCTTTTTAAATTTACTGATGATAATATAAAATATTGTATTTTTAAAAAGAATGTGATGTCACAAAATTTGGGACCCCTCCCTACTCCTTGTCACACTTCTTCGACTTAAAGTGTTGTGTCTCCCTCCCACTTAAAGTGCAACGTAATTTATGGATGGCCTCTTACAGCATCCGCAAAGAAACCAATGGCGGTAAATTTTGAATTAAGTATTAGACTTATAGCCGCAAAGTAATTCAGTTATAAAGCTACAATACTTAAAAAGTCACGTACGTCCTAAATCGCGCTATAACAATTATTTGTTGTGTAACACTATATCGACGCCGGAAAGCAAAAATGTAGTAGACCACAAGGTACGAAAAAATTTTTATTGAACTGTTCGAATTACAAAAAATCCACATTGCGTCATCTCGTTCTCATAGATGTACGATCCAGTAAATAAAACGACATTTTAAAAAAATTACTTTAGCTCATAGCCGCCGCAATGTGGATTTATTTTAATTCCAACAGTTCAACAAAACTTCTTTTTCGTAACTTGTGTGTGTGGTGGTGTGGTGGGGTGTTTCGGTGCAGCCCGGCCACAGTCAATTTCTTAATTTATAGACGTAACATTTAAATGTTCTTTTATTGTTCTTGCTGTACCAATTAACAGATTTAATGTACCTCAAGTAGATCTCGGTAAAAAAGCACTTGTTTGTGGCCGGGCTGCAGCGTATACGCTGCAGCCCGGCCACGTGAATATTTTCTAGTAGGATGCTCAGAATGATCTTAAATATAAACCAAATAAATGTTCCATTTGTGTTCCTTAGTTATCTTATCTAATTTACCAACAGAAACGATTATATAAAGAGAAAATTATTTAAAGACAAAATGTTCACTAAGCGCCTTTAGAATTAAAATAGCAATATAATTGTGTAAACAATAACAAGGTCGATTAGTATTATAAAATTAATGAAAATTCGTAAATATCAATTATTTGCATTTAAATCAAAACAAAATACATTGTAACTTAGGTCGGTACTGGTCTAATCAAAGTAACTATTAGAATTAATTTCTTAAAAACTGTGTAGATAATATAGTAAATAAATATAACTGTATTTTTGTTAGCATCAGGGCCCCTAGACCACAAGCGATATTTAATGTTTCAATTATATTAAACTTTTGTACTTTTTTGGTACCTACGGTCAAAATTTTAGTACCTTGACAAAAAAAGAGAAAACTGTAAGAGAAAATGTCCAGACACTGACGTCAGGTTGTCTGGACCACGTTGATTTCACTTAGATCAAAACGAATAAGCAAACTTATTTCTTCGTAATACTTTGGTACCTAAATAGTACCTCATAACGTTTTTTGTTTAGAATGTTTTGATCTATACTTAAATAAAAAGTTATGTTTTTTAATTTTTTAAATTTGTAGGTAGATAAACGGCTTCCCTATCGAAAAATAAAGTAATTGACATTTTTCCAAAATAGTTTATATTTTCGAAACTTTAACTTCGTAAGGCAAGTAACATTCTTCGATAAAATGGTAATCCAAGATTAAAGGATGAAGCGCACTATGACGGGGCGAAGCGGGACGGAGCGGGCTATATCACAAGGAAAAGTGCTTGCTTAGTACAATTGGTGCAGTGCATTGTCGGATTGACATAATGTGCTTATGAATAGTTTTACCAAACATCTTTTTTCAGTTAGTCTATTATTTAAAGTCGAAGTCAGTCTGGCAGCTATGCCAGTTGTGGTAAAAATAAAAAAAAACAGAATTATTGAAAAGTTTGAAAATCAGTAACGTGGAAAGTATCGTGATCGATGACGATATGTTCACAAATTTCTTAATATTTGAATTATTTTTCTTTCCATAATACTAACTACCTATGACAATTTTTTTAAAATAAAACTCCCTTTTAGGTTTATCAACTTAAAAAAAAGAAAAATTCATCAGAAATGATTTATTAGATAGTATATTTTTATACATTATCTATAGGTGCCATATCTCATTAGGATTCCATGGCAGCGACGCTAGCAGGGCTTCCGTGGCTACCCTTGGCATCCATGAGATGCCAAAACTAGCTGCCAAAGCGAATGCCAGACGAGATTAGTCTCGCTTGTACTGCGTGTACAAGGATGTTGTAAAGATTGCACTTGTTATCATCGTGTCGTATTAAATACATTTCTCCTTTAAATCAAGGTCTGCATATTCATTTAACGACATATCCAAGACTGCATGTCTATTTTTAAATTCGACATTAAGTAAATTTTTGGGTATCTATTGCTATTTTCAATTTTAATAATACCTACTTAGTAATGTTCAACAAACATGGACGCACGTTGAGAATTTTTTTAGGCCTAGTGTTTGTACAAACACTTGGTTTCAGTTTTATATTAATGTATGACACTACGCGTTCACATATAGCTTTCCGGGCTAGGGAGTACTTGGCAATGGAAAATATCCGGGCGTTGTGCGGGCCTGCTTAATTGCTAGGCTCAAGATCATCGAACATGCATGGAATATGCGCCAAAGACGTGTTTTGGAGAACTTGGACGAAGTGAAAACAACCCAACAGCTGAAGGATTTGCTAAAATTTAATGGAAGCGATTGCTGCAGGACAACACTAACATTTTTTTACATGAGATAGCAAACAAGCAGATGGTTCTCCCGATGAAAAGAAGTGAGTGTAAAGTAAAATTATCACCTATAGATACAAAAGATGTTAATGGTGCATTGCTATCCATGTGGCGGTAACCACATCCATAAGCTTACCAGCTAGCTTACCCTCTACAAGCACTGACGCTATTGCGGTAGGAACGGTAAAGCGGTGGTACCAATTACCCGGGCAAGATGTTGCGGAACTCTACCACCTAGTAATCACGATGATAGTGACACTTATAGCTAACTGGTCGCCTTTTACGGCTTGCCTGGTAGAACGGTAGTTGGTCTATTCTTCAAATAGTGCAGACCAACCAACCTATTTATGTATGTATATTCGGTCCTGATAAGTTGTGAACTACAGAAAAGAACTACATTTTCCATTAAAGTAACCTATTAATTAACATTAAATAAATCACTTGCACTGATTGTCTGTACGTAAGCAAAAATTAGCCAAGTCAAATTTTGAGCTAGATATATATTCCAAGTGAAATAACTAAATAGTGTAAATAATTGTCTTAAAATTTAAGAACTTGTATTAATTAGGTAGTACAATACTGTGGTAGTACCAAGAAATAATAAATTGTTATGTAAATTTATCTTAGAATGATGCATGTTCTTGTAACTAAAATTTTAAGAGTTTCTTTACAAAACTTGGCACTCAAATAGATCCCAATTCTTTTGTCTGCGAAGCCGACAAAGATACATACACTTATATTGGACTTGGCTCTCATTTCACATTTGTGTTTTGATAATATTATATTTAGCAATTTAATTTTGTTTTAAAAAGTTAAGTTTTTTAAGTACTTTATTTTGAGCTACATATGCGGTATGACATAGTACACAGTTTGTTGATTTACGTTACTAAAAACAAATTTAAGTAAGCAATTGATATTTTTACATTAAAAAGACATTGAAAATATTATTTAAATAATGCAAAATAAACGTTATAATGTATAAAACTATTGTAAAATTCAAATTAGTTCATGTTATTACACATAAGTACAAACAATATCTCGAGCCTACTGTTTAGGCAACCTTGTGTTCTGGCTGTGTATGAAATTCCATCAAGATTAGTCCAGCCATCTTGAGTTATAGCTGGATATATAGAAATACACACAGACAGACAGACAAACGTTTAAAAAATAGTAAAATCTATATAAGTCAAAGCAAATATTTATGGTGAAGTTTTTCAAATGTTTATTTAGACAGACGCTACCGATTTATATCGCAGCATAAGTAAGATCTTATAAACAAATATAACTATTTATAGACATTATAATATGTAAGTACTTGTAAAGATTGTAATCAAACGTACTATCTAATAAATTAACTCTGGTGAATTTCTCTTTTTCAGGTTGGTAAACTAAAAAGGATTTTTGTTTAAAAAGTTTTGCCGTAGGTACTTAGAATTGCATGGAAAGAAAAAAAAATTCAAATATTAAGAAATTTGTGATCACCGTCATCACGACGTTTTCCACGTTACTGATTTTCAAAATTTTCAATAATTCTGTTTTTTTTCTTATTTTACCACAACTGGCATAACCTTGCTGTCACACACGTGTCCGCCGGTTTATCTGACTTCGACTTAAAATAATAAGCAAACCACAAAAGACGTTCGCTAAAACTATTCATAAGCACATTATATCAATCCGACAATGCACTGCAACCCGGTACGTCTCCAATGTGCTAAGCAAGCTTTTTTCGTTGTGATACAGCCCGCTCGGCCCCGCTTCGTTCCGTTATAGTGCGCTTCATCCTTTAATCTTAGATCACCATTTTATCCAAAAAAAATTCTTGCCTTACGAAGTTAAAGTTTCGAAAGTACAAACTTTTTTGGAAAAATGTCAATTACTTTATTTTTCGATAGGGCAGCCGTTTACCTACTTACAAATTTTATTTCGCATATAACTTTTTATTTATACATCAAAACATTCTAAATAAAAAAAACGTTATTGGGAGTACTTCATAACGTTATAAAAAAACGTTATGAGGAGTATCTCATAAATAGTAATTTAGGTCCTTACTAAAGTTTTAAGAAGAATAAGTTTGCTTACTCGTTTTGATCCAAGTGAAATCAACGTGGTCCAGACAACCTGACGTCAGTGTCTGGACATTTTCTCTTAAAGTCTTCTCTTTTTTTGTCAAGGTACTAAAATTTTGACCGTAGGTACCAAAAAGGTACAAAAGTTTAATATAATTGAAACATTAAATATCGCTTGTGGTCTAGGGGCCCTGATGCTAACAAAAATACAGTTATATTTATTTACTATATTATCTACACAGTTTTTAAGAAATTAATTCTAATAGTTACTTTGATTAGACCAGTACCGACCTAAGTTACAATGTATTTTGTTTTGCTTTAAATGCAAATAATTGATATTTACGAATTTTCATTAATTGTATAATACTAATCGACCTTGTTATTGTTTACACAATTATATTGCTATTTTAATTCTAAAGGCGCTTAGTGAACATTTTGTTTTTAAATAATTTTCTCTTTATATAATCGTTTCTGTTGGTAAATTAGATAAGATAACTAAGGAACACAAATGGAACATTTATTTGGTTTATATTTAAGATCATTCTGAGCATCCTACTAGAAAATATTCACGTGGCCGGGCTGCAGCGTATACGCTGCAGCCCGGCCACAAACAAGTGCTTTTTTACCGAGATCTACTTGAGGTACACTAAATCTGTTAATTGGTACAGCAAGAACAATAAGAGAACATTTAAATGTTACGTCTATAAATTAAGAAATTGACTGTGGCCGGGCTGCACCGAAACACCCGTGTGGTGTGTGTATCAACGATTCTCATAGACTTCCATCTCCAGCCAGTATTACACTTTGACTAGCTGCAAACATCTCTTTTCCACGTTCTAAACAGCGGTGACGTCACACAAACGTTATAATCGCAACCTTCATTTAACCCTACAGTCATGAACCCGCTACTACTCCAGTAGCGGTGAACGACCATCACTCCTACAGTAATGAATCACCACTACTCCTACAGTGGTGAACGGCCTTTATTCCTACAGTGGTGGTGTTGGGAGAGTAAAGCCTTCCTCCCAGTTCATAAATAATTATTGGCTAAAGTTGTCAAATCATCAGAACTATTAAACTATTAGATGGTAGATTACTGCAACGTCTCGCCCTGGTTTAACATCACCGCCTACCTTTGTCCTGGCACAATGGCGTCAGTGCTTATCACTGTTCTATGCAGATTTAAAGGATAGAAGCCAGTATGCTTATGAATTGTAATGTTACATCCCCGCTATATAGGCGCATGGGCATAAATAAATACCATCTTTGGTGTCTATAGGCAATTAATGTCTTTTGCTATCAAAAGAGTCATTTGTTATCATGTCATGATCTAAACAAGACATTATTATAAAATACAAAAAACTCGACTGCGACCCGATACATATTTATTTTATTTTTATTTTTATTTTACCATTTAATTCAAGCAACATGGCCTATATTATAAATACTATCTAATGACACCTCTCAAACTTTTAAGCTTAAGATGGATGGATTTTAATCCATCAAGCTGTTAATACAGACTGGCTACAGAGCTGTCAAAAAGCGTTATTTATTTTTACGGGATAAAAATATCCTATGTGCTATTCTCGGTCATCATCTATATTGTGTTCCAAAATCCAAATCAAAAGGTTCAGCCGTTTTGCCAGATTACCAAATATCCATACATCCAAACATCCAAATTTCGGATTTATAAATGAAAATGAAAAATGAAAATGAGAAAATATGTATTTGCAAGAATATGGGTGTCACAAGTTATTAAAATAAATTAAATTACCATCATATTCTACCATAATATGGCGTGCAAATATTTTAATTTAGGTCGATTTCTTTATAATTACTACCGGATCCGAACGCGGCCACACACTGAGAAGATCCGGCGGAAGAAACTCAGCGGGGTTCCTTTTTTTTCTATTTCATAAACTAGCTGTACCGCGCAGCCCGCTGCATTATAAAAAAATAGTGAATCCATGGAAACATCTCATTTTCCCAGGATAAATAGTATTCTACGTGCTTTTCCATCTACATGTGTTCCAAATTTCATCCAAATCAGTACAGCCGTTTTTGCGTGATTTAGTAACTAACATACATCTATACATCCAAACTTAAATATTAATACATTTATATACCTAATTATAATAATTATTTTATTTTAATAACAATGCTGGACAAATAACACGAATTGATACCCCAAAGTAAGCAAATAATTTGCTTGTGTTATTAGTGTTAGTCAACAATACTAATACATAGAAATACATTTATAAATACTGTTACACACATAATAAACCACCAAACCCAGAAATACAAACATATATGTTTGTCCCTGTCGGAAATCGAACCTGAGGCCCCTCGATTCGTAGTTAGGTTCGCTGACTACTCGACCAACGCGAACGGGGCGGTAAAAGATAGTAGGAAAGACATGATTAACATAGCACTCCTAGTGCATTCTAGTAAAAAAGAGCTAGATATCTCGGAGTACAAAATAGTTCCTGCGCTAGATATGAGCAACTGACACAAAACAATTGCAACTTGCAATGGGACAGCTTTTATGAAGCACTGAGAAGAGGCGCCGGTTAGTCGCGCGGCGCCGCCAGCGAACGATTCGGGTGCGTCCGATCGATGACTCCCGCAGACGCTGCGACGCCAGTCGCTCTGGAATGGCTGAGTGCCAGTATGTAGCATGCAGTGTTTGTTTTCCCGCTACGAAAACTAATGCTATTCAAAAATCGTTTTCGAAAATCTATTTTTCTACAATTGACGTTTAAAAGTCCTAGGAAGGTATTCTATTTTTGGCGATAGTTTCTGTACGGCAGTGGCGAAAAGAACATAATAATATATCTCCGATTTCTATCGGCTTCCCTTTTGAATAACGCCTAAAATTTAACATCATCATCATAATCATAGCATCATGTTATCTTACGTCCGCACTTAATTACATATCTATTTTTGACGCCTAATTTTTTTAAAAACTTGTAGGTGCAACCATGAAGCTGTATTATATCTGGAGGCAACACTTGTAATACCTACTTGAAAACAAATTTCAAACATTGCTGTCATCTCTGAGGTCTAACCCTCTCTTTCTAACACAGCTGTATAAATAGTGATGAGGAGACCTCATAGACAGAGATATAATGTAAATATTTGTTTTAATTGATTAATACGAGTACTAGCTCCAACTATACCTAATACTTCATGAGTGCAACCCGTTTTATTTTGGCTTGGCATAAGCATAATATCCATAGATTACATAGAACGTTAATGATAATATTCTATTGTTTCTCTACAAAGCGAACTGTTTGTCTCGCTTTAGCATAGAGTATTTAAGGTGATGAATGATGACTAACGGCAACCGTGTTTTAACAGAGTTAGAAAATATAACAGAAGAAAATATAACAGAAAATTTAACAGAGTTAGTCTGAAGAGATTGATTGATGCTTATGAAGATGATAACTGATAATAGATCAAAATATATTTTTTTTTATATTATAAGATAGCAAACAAGCAGATGGGTCTCCTGATGGAAAGAGTCAACCATCGCCTATAGACACCAAAGATGTTAATGGTGCGTTGCTATGTTGTGGCGAGGTCTAATGCCACATGCATAAGTTTAAATAAAAATAATTGTGTAATATTAGTACAAGTATAAGACGAACTTCACCGAGGCGGTTAATGGATGAAAAGTATTTTATATCCAATAAAATATGTCAATAAATATATTGCAAATGGGTTGTTTAAAAATTTCAGTCTAGAATATGATTAATTAACAATCAATTTTTTTAAACATTACCTTCTCAAATGGTTCCTACCTAAACGCCCAAAATTAAAAAGCATCAAAATTTAAATCACTATTAAGTAAACAATAGCACTCCTAAAGGAAAGAGACAACCATCGTCTATAGACACGAAATATGTTTCTGGTCCGAAGTTATCCATGTGGTGGGGTGAAACAGTATTGTCGGATACTTTACTCTCCAAACTGTAATATGAAAGTAGCATTGACGCTTTTGCGGCAGGTAAAAGTTAAGTGGTAATACCAAGCTCGGGTGAGACGTTGCAGATTTCTCTCAACTAGTAATCTCGATATTAGTGACATGTTAAGCCCATCGTTCTTCTTTCAAACTGCCTGACAGAATGGTAGATGGTTGATTCTTCTTAAGACGAGGATGACGGTGTAACTCACTCGTGCCTCGGAGTAGCATATATATATATATATATATATATATATATATATATATATATATATATATATATATATATATATATATATATATATATATATATATATATATATTTATTTATTTATTTATTTATTTATTTATTTATATAAATACAGTCCGCACGCGAGCTCCGAGGAATCGGGGACTGAGCTAGGAGCGGGTGTGGTGGTGAGTACGTCTCTTTGTCTCGGGTGTTCTTTGTGTACGTCACTCTCTTCACTGCACGTCAACATTCTAGACATGGGTAACTCAGCGAATTTCCTTGCGTTAACTCAGTAACTCAAGCGCAGTGTACTGCGCCGGCTCATTGCGCTAACTCAAAATTGCGGCATGGGCAACAAATCTGACGCAGCTTGCGGGTAAAGGGAAGTGAGCAGCGAGCGAAACGTGCGCCGTGCGCCACGCTACAGATTCATAACAACAACAGCGCACAGCGCATGAATTGCGTTTGTTCATTGGTAACTCAACGAGTGAGTCGCGACACATGAGAGTCATGAGTCATGATAGTTGTGCACATGAATGAGAGTTTACTGCGTATAATCTCTAAGTGCCTACCTAGTCTGTGGTATAACTACGCTGCGCCGTGCGCTAACACATTTTGAATAAGTGAGTTGACACACCCGCTCAGTGAATTGAGTTAGCGCAATTGCGCGGCGCAGCGCAGTTGTTATACATGTCTACAACATTCCTCAAAATTCCTCGGAGCTCGCGCGCGGACTGTACACATATATGAATTTATATGTTTGCAGATGTTACTTCAATTTTATGCAAGTGAAAAGAGAGTTGGTAAGTATGGCTGTTGTAAGTATAATACAAATATATTTTATTAAATGACAACAAAATCAAGAGTGTTAAATTGTCATTGTCTCATGTAAGGTACGTTACTAGTAATGTAAAACTATATGGAAATAATCTGAATCTGGTGGACTCCAGCGTGTTTGTAAATATATCTCTAGATAAAATTGCAATAAGTTAGCAATAGTTCGGTACGTTTGTAGTTAAAAATGGCACACTTAGCTAATGTCAATACTGCAAAATGTAATTTACTTAATTCCACCGCATTATTTCACGTGGGATTTTTCGGTAAGGAAATTTTGCTGAAAAAAACCTATATTTATTTTGCTGAAAAAGCTAATAAAGCTATATGGTAGAGCGCCGTAAGATTTATACCTCGGAATCCAGGGCTAGTCAATGAATCTGTATAACGAGTGTATCGTAAAAATATTCAGAAAAGGTTCCTAGGACCTCAAAACGTGGAGATCTGGCGAAAACTCGATTTTCGAAAGTCGGGACAAAATCAGCAATTTTCTTATCTACATACGCGGGAAACTATCTAGATACGTAGCAAAAAGTTAAAAAAAATCATTCAGCCAATTAAAAAATCTAATAAATTACCATTAAAATTACTATTCAAATATAATTTATTAAATATAAAATTGAAATCTTTACTATAAACATATTGTTCCCCCTTCTATCTGTCATTTCCAGTAAATTGTTAAAAAAAATTGTAGTTGAGATTGGTCAATTATTTCTTTTTAACTTTTTTATTTTAGATAAACACTCGTTATACGGATTCATTGACTGGCCCTGGGTTCCAAAGTTTTCCAATTTTTATGCTTTACGGCACTCCACTAATAAGGCGAATTATTAATTTTTACCTGAGGGTTTCCTTGACAGAAAAAATCCAAGAAATTATGTTGTTACTTGCATTTGCAAAACATTTTTTAGCTTAAAACAAGTGGTAATGTACACTCACTAAGTACAAGAAATAAACCCAATCTTGTGGTGCATACATCTCATCTCCATAGAATAAGTTACTCCTTTATGGGGCAATATATACGTGTTTACAATGAACTTTCTGATATAAGAAATATATCTACCAGTAAACAAATAAAAAAATGTGTTAAAATGGTATTGTAAAATCTTAAATTGTTTAGAAGACAAAAACGCCTGGAATTAGTTATTATTAGTTGCTTCACAAACCAATTTCTATACTCAAACGGCCAATTCTCTTATATTTGTTTCTACAAAACAATTCTAACGATTCTGATGAAATGTATTTAAATACACTTTTACTGTTGAAATTGATCAAGCTATGAAAAAATCAAAAATAAGACAAGTTCGCTAATTTAATAAGCTAAGTCCGCATTTCGATTCGGTAGTAATTCTAAAAATGTCGACTCGTCAAAATTGCCTATAAAGATTCATTTGAATAAATTGAAAATCTCTTTAAATCCTGATAATCCAAAATATCTACTTACGTATGGGAATGGGCACGATGTATTTATTTACACCTACCTACCAATTTTTATGTTATATTTCCTGTAAAAACTTCAAGTTCAAAATGGTATAATTATTTATACGCATTGTTTTTAATTGTATCTATTTAAATAAAATACTGACGTATAATATTTAAATTAACCATCACTTTTTATGTTTCTAGCAGGGATACTAAAAATTCAGAGTGGGCACACCAACCACGCTAGTGTGTGTGGTTCGATTATTGTAAGTACACAACTCGTTGAAGTTTCACACAAGCGGATTTTTCTGAGGACGTTTTTAATTGTCTGTTGCTTAGGAATACTACCATACTACCTCTAGAGGTTTAAGCTCGCGGCACATGTACGGTTTTCTAGTTAGGATTCTTGATCCGGAATTCATCCGGAATTCGGAGGTCTGAATGTACGACTATCATGTTTGGAAAATATAAAAAAGTGTGCGCCTTGCTGAACATTTTATAAGTTGTACATTCAAGTTTCCGAATCTGAATTCCGGATCAGAAATCCTGACCAGGAAACCGCACATGTGCCGCCAGCCTATACTCAAAGTTGCAATGTTTGTGTTCAAAATGTGTCACGAAACCCTATTTACATGCCTGCACTGTCTGTCAGTCAGTCATAGGGCTCTATCTCTTAAACGGAAATAGGTAAACACATTAAATATTTACATTAATACGTGTAAGAAAACTTTGTACCCATTTTCAAGACAATTGTGCGTTCGGTGGAGTATAAAATTTGACACAGTTAAAGTCATCGACATACAATACATTGATTTCGCTGGTTAAAGCATAAATTGCGAATGACAGCAGTAAATAGTTTTAAATAAAATTCATTAGAAATACATTAAATTAATGAAAATAAACATTACACATAATATACGTTCACGTGACATACATGATAACAAATAAAGCTATCCTAAATACTTCATGGATAACACAGAAATCATATCATGATAATATGTACTTTATTGTCTTTACGGCTGAAATTAGTTTTCAAACTTAAAAGAGATTTTATTGTTTAGTCTATGGTCGAATTTCGGTCACAGGCGATTGCTAATTTAATATAATGCGTGTAACTATGGCTGATATCATAACGTTAATATGAAAGTAAAAAAGTTAGATTTCAAAGAAAAAAATTATAAATTTCCCAGAATAAAAGAAGATTGTCTACTCTATGTAAATAGGGTTAATATAGATCAACGGTACGGAACGCTACGTATGCGATCCCGACTCGCACTTGACCGGTTTTTCTTCTGTTTGAAAACGCCCTACTAAATCAAAAATTATTTTTTTGTGTGTAGAAAATTTCTGTGTTGTTATAGCCTGTTACGTTGTATAATATTTTACTAAGGGTAGTTTTTTACTTTATTAGTTCTAATGCCAACAAATGCCAAATAAATATTTGTCTATTCTCTTTTATTGGGGATGGTTTATAGCATTGATTTACAAAGTGGTTCACGGAAGACTCGACGGGATCTACGTTGGCGTTACCAAAAAATGTGGGTTCACAATTCGTAAGCAGGGGTCCACGAAAATGTATTGAGTTTTATTGAGGAATAATACTTGTATATGAGAATTGATTGGTTTCTGGGTGTTGTGACTAGATGTAAAAAAAAGTTGAATGGAATCACTTTTTGATTGACCAACTTTACTGTTTCAACCATGGAACAGAAAACAAGCGGAATTGGCAAGTACAAAAATTTGTATCAGGACCGCGATCGCCATACTCACACATAAAATAAGCATTATTGCATATAAACTACTAATGCAAACATTGTTTCATTGGTCGTTTTCATTTTAAACAACAATAATCCGAAACACACAAACAGAACATTTAAAAGTATACCAAACTGCGTTACAATAAATTTTATTTTGCTACAAAAAAAAAGTATTTACGTCCTTTTGTAGTCTATTCAAAATAGACTCATCTATTTGTACAATAGTGAAACTATAATCTTAATAGTTTCGCTATTCTACAATAGATGGCAGTATTGATTTTTCCGTAGTTTTCAGTTGGTCATATTTGAGTAGAGAACTTTCTAGAACGATATACGTAATGACTGTCATTACGTATATCTTTCTAGAAAAATTAGGTCAACCTAAAATGAACTTTATATGTAAGGTGTACGGCTGATTTTAGCTTGACTTTCTATTATATCATTAGAGATTATATTAAATCAGGAATTTTATTAAAATAAAATGAAAATTGTACTTTCGGATGATATGAAATATCTCCATTTTTAATCATCTGTATTCTACTATCATTTCTGCATTCAAGGATGGCACAATACGGCATAATTCAGTGTATAATAGATTTTCGCACGACGACTATCTCCTAAAGATATGGTAAGTATCACTGAGGCAATTTAGAGTAACAGCGCATAATAGTGATGCACGCGGCACGCCCACTCTTCACTTCCACTTGTTTTTTTTGTTTCATGGTTTCGACATCCACTAACAGCTCAGAGCGCAATCAATTAATTAATTAACCAATCAATACTCATTTTTTTCGAAAACTTAATTCGTGGTTGAAACTCAGCCGCAACGCAAATTTCCATAGATATCTATAATCTTCACATTTTTGTCAAGTTTTGGGTAAATGGTAGAAATATTGTTCACCGGAACCAGCAATATTTTGAAAGTGTTGTCTATGAGAGAAAAAAGTTTGGGCACTTCTTGTTTATGGGCTATTTGTTACTAAGCTAACTATTAAATTTAGGAGTGGAGAGATAAGTATAATCAAAAAGTTCACGTAGTTGCGTATTCTCAAACAGTAACATACAATGTAGCAACCGATCCAGGCGCCCGTCGGCCTGTCTGCCGCCGACTGTAAACAATCAGTTTAGGAGATAATGTAGCCGCAAACAACGAGGCTGCCATTGCATTATTTTGATTGGACATTCGTATTAATGATCCATTTTATGTTTCTGTTTGTTTGACGACTCTACTTTTTATACTATTTATTTAACCCTATGTACAAATAAGTTGAATTTTTTAAGTTTCATGTCAGCTTATAGTTATATAAACGTTGTATTTTTGAAATCAAAAATGTCAACCATTTTTCAACTGACTTTCCTAAGAGGAGAAAGTAGTGCCCAATTTTGGCTATATTTTTTATGTATACCTCAGAACTCGGTCATTTTTAATCAAAAATTTGGAAACTTCCCATTTCCCATTTAATAAATAAATAAATAAACCTTTTATTTCTATTAACACACTAATAAGTAGGACTAAATTTGGTGAATATCTGATGCAAAGTCACAATATACAGGATATTGGGAGTCAGTTATTTAGGTACATTCCAATGTCAGAGTTCTGCAACATATAGCCCAGTGTTTCGCAACCTTCTTCGTGCCATGCCCTACTATAACATTTCTTTAAAAAAAGAACAGCGTTGTTTAACGAGTTTTAAAACTATTAAAAAATTATATCTAATTTAGAGCATTTTTTAAGAATTTGTTTTTTTTTTGTGAAATTGGCAACGATATCTAACACTGCATTTAAATAGCTCGGAGCGAAAGGGTTAAAGTCGTCTCGAGTCCATTTTTTAAATGGCCCACCTCAATTATCAAATTGCCCACCTTAATTATCAAATTGCCCCCTTTTGGGGCGTGGGCCCCACGTTGAGAAGCACCGATCTAGGCCCCACGTTGAGAATTACCGATCTAGCCCGAATTGGTGCCTATACATCGTGTTACTTATTTCTGCCATAATAAGGTCGGTATTTCTCGCTTTTATAATGTAGCATAGGTACAGTACAGTAACGCACCATTAACATCTTTATTCTCTCTTTTCAATTCGAGAACCGTTATCTTGGTTACTTACTTATGCTATACTGGTTTTCCTCGTGACTTCGTTCGCTTGACACACACACATTACTTTCTTTTATTAAGTCGAGTAAAAAAGTAGCCCTTGTTACTTTACGAGGTTGTAGAGTTCTACAGCGTTTCGACAGAGTTATGGTACCACCGCCTTATATATTTCTGTTCCAATAGCTTCGATGCTTTTCGGTGTTCCGGTCGTGTTTCGGTTTGTAAGGTAAAGTTTTTTATGTATCATTAGATAGCAAACAAGCTGACTCTTCTGAATGAAAGAGAAACCATCGCCTATAGACACCAAAGATGTTAATGCTGCGTAGCTATCCGTGTAGCAGGATGGCAATGCCACATGCAATAAGTCTACTGACTACCTTGCTCTCAAAATCGAAATACGACAGTGAAAAATACTGACGGCATTGCAGGAATAAGTAAGGCGGTGCAGTGGTACCAAATACCCGGGCGAGACGTTGCGGAACTCAATCACCCAGTAGTCACAATGGTAGCGACATGTATAGCTAATCGGCCGACTTTTACGACCTGCCTGGCAGAACGGCAGTTTGTCTATTGTTCAGTAGAGCTCGGACCAACACGGGGAAAGGTAGCCAGTAAACTTATGCATGTGGCATTACAACCTTGCCACAGTGGTGGCAACGCACCATTAATATATTTTGTGTTTATATACAATTATTATCTCTTCCCATCAAGAGGACCTCATGTTTATTTGCTTTCTATGATATATAAAATTCTCAGTGATAATGTAGCTTGTGGAAGAATTCTACAATGAATCCATGGTTTTTGTTGTTTTCTACAAACAATCAATCGCCGTGTTGGTCCTGGCCTCCTTTGAAGAATAGGCCAACTGCCGTTCTACCAGGCAGGTCGTAAAAGGCGACCGATTGGCTATCGAGTCACTAACATCGTGGCTACTAGTTGGTAGAGTTCTGCATTGTCTCGCCCGGGTCTGGTACCACCGCCTTACCTATTCCTGCCGCAATAACGTCAGTGCTTGTCGCTGTCGTGTTCCGGTTTGGAGGGTAAGGTAGCTGGTAAACTTATCCATATGGCATTAGACCTCGCCACAAGATAGCAACGCACCATTAACATCTTTGGTGTCTATAGGCAATGGTTGACTCTTTCCATCAGGAGACCCATCTGCTTGTTTGCTATCTTATGATATATATAAAAAAAAAGAATCCGTCAGTTTTTGAGACTATCCATTACATTAAACAAACGTTACCCCTTTATAATGGATGTCTTCAGAACAACTGCTAGCCTAAGACATCTTCGACAGAATGACAGAATTTTTACCTAAGATTATGCCAGGAAACTTTACAGCTACTTAGAAATATTCCAACGTCGCCATTTTATTTTGTAAGTCAAGGTGCCATTGTATAGTTCTGATACTGATATACGTTTTGACAGTTAAAGACAGAAAGTGTGTCCAGGATTAAACCGGCTAAACTGAGATGCTCAGAATAAAACCTTTTTTTATTTTTTTATATTATACTAGCTGTTGCCTGCGACTTCGTCTGCGCGGACTTCGTTTACTCCGCACTCCTTTCTCCCCTGTATAGTCCAGTAAAAAGTTTAATGAAACCATGATCTGACCAGTTTTGGCGCAATGAGTAAAAATGTGTTCATTAATACTTAAATAATGATATCATGAAAGAAATTTTGACTTAAATTTAGGGGAAAGGGATGAAAAAAATAAAAAAAGGGTTGAAAAATGCCTTTTTTTAAATAACTTAATAACGGTAGGAAATAGAAAAAAAAGTTTCAAGTAAAAGTTGTAGAGAAAAAATTTTTTTCTCTACAACTTTTACTTGAAACTTTTTTTTCTAAACACTTTTTTTTTTCTACACAAAAAAGTTCCTTTTCATTTTTTTGTTATCTGCTTTAGTTTAGCTACAAAAAATAAAAATTAAGTTTGCTTTGTAATTAATTATAAAAACTTACCAGAATTATTACGGCCCTGTACCATGCAGCGCGCGCATCACATAAATATGTACTAACACTACTACATATGTTTTCCCATATTTATATATTTTTACATATTTTACTACTAATTTAATTTTTATTTTTTGTAGCTAAACTAAAGCAGATAACAAAAAAATGAAGAGGAACTTTTTTGTGTAAAATTTTTTTCTCTACAACTTTTACTTGTATAAAAACGAATCGTTCCTCCTAAAACCATTAATGTAATTTACATACTTATTTTATAACCAATTATAAATTTATAATACACAAAAGCCAGTTGAAAGGCCGTGAAGTAAGACTTATGCTCTAAAATAGATAGAACGTGTATTCGTCACGAGAATGTGTAATAATTGCCTTAACCCTTTTTATTTTTATTCATAATCCAATACTGTAACAATTTTTAATTAAATGGCCGGCATGGAATATTTATACTTTAAGTAAAGGAGATTGATGACGCCCCACACAAATTTGGCTTAAAACGCAACACGTGATGATGGCTGCTTACCATATTGTAATACATTATTAATTTCTTCTGAAACGTAAATTGTATCACGGACACTTTTTATAATACTAAAATTCACGAAACTCCTTCAAAGATTAATATTACTTGATTTTACAATTGTTACGTTCCATTTTAAGCCACTCACATCGCAATATATCGTCAACACAAATATAATTCATTTTTGTATTACTTATCATAAAGATTATTTGATTTTAACCACTTAAATATTGAAAAACGATAAAACTTTTGTTTACATAAAATGTTTATTACTCGCTCACAGCGTAAAAAGATGACACTTGTTGCTTTTTTTGTTTCTTTCGGATGATACTAAGAGTACCTACTTATTTATACGGCCTTGTATGTTGTAGATATCGATTATAATAATAAATATTTTTATTTTTGTTGCATCTTTCCAACATTTTTATAATTTGTTTGGTTGGTCAGAAATAAAAGAATGTGTTAACTTTATGGCAGAATAAAAAAATCTTTGCTTGAATTAGAAATAAGAAAAAGCGTACAAGCTTCATTAGTTTCATGACTTTCCGACTAAAATCCTTTTAAAAAGTGTCCGTTGAATTCTAATATTGACTTATTGTGAACAAAATTAATTTAATAATTTCGGCTGACGCTATATTCTTGTAGTCCAATTAGGCCGATCTCATTACTCTCCTTTCATAACACCACTTTTTGATAAAAAATGAGCAAACAAAGGAAAACTTTTGTGTTTTACGATGATCATCAAAATTTTAACTAGTACGTAAATATATAAATATTGCATAAATATTAAATATATAAATATTGAAATGTTGCAGTGCTATGCAAATATTACAATAGGTTTATGTTTTTGAAATATATTTTATATCATAATAGAATAACATCAATAAAAGGGCGGCAACGTAAGATCTCAGGTATTGCGGATGTCCACGGGCGGCGGTTATAACTTACCATCAGGTAAGTTATAACCGCCTGCTCGTTTTCCCCCTTTTCTATAAAAACATCTGTAAACGGTTATACCTACGGGCCATCCCTGAAACTTCTCGCTAAATTAAGGTAATTTAAGCTCAAAGGAGTAAAAACTATAAGCATAGACTTTTCCAGTTCAAACATCTATTTTATTAAAAAGAGTAGTATATTGATTTTTGAAAAAAATGCGAGCCATTTGCTTGTTTGCTATCTAATGACATAATATAATAAAAAGACTTAAAAAGACTACAACTGAATTAAAATTTAAATACGTGAAAGCTACTTTATTCTGACCGAAATATCTAAGCAAGCAGTTATTCCTAAATCGGATAATCCTAATGCACTTCCTAAAGTTTTCTAATTTATTTTACGCTCTTAAATATGTATATTACTTAGTATTACTAACGTAGATTAGTTTACGCTATTTAATACTATTTATTATAACAACACTATATGTTACCTGCAAATTCGCCTTCATAAAATTAATCTTAAATGAGAATAAAGATGAGATGATAAACAAGCATGAGAGGTTGCAAAACCTCTGCATTCATTTCATCTATGGCATAATAAAATTATACCATGTTTTTAGGTTTCGGGCCGAGCTACGGTAGCTTCTAGTTGGCGAAAAACTCACGAACTTATTTTTCTTTCCAATCCACTTTCAAAAGTATCTTATGATTCTTTAATTTCCTGATTCCTCATGTCGCTCTTATGTTAGCACCTTATTGCGTTTACCTTCAAATAATTCTGCTCCTTATTTGCACTAATTTGCGGTAGATAAATGCCGTAAGTCTGTAGAATTTGCATAATAAGATTCGCCTCTGCGAATATAAAAAACGTGTTAAATAACATTTCCCAGCAACTTATAATTTTCCTTTATATTGTATGTGTTTTTAAGATATTTTATATAACAAGTTTCCTTCGATTGCTTATGTTTTTGTTTTGCATTTTATTTTGTTTAAATATTTTTGTATAAAATCAAAATTAAGTATGTAAGTGATTAGAACTGATTTAGAACTAATCGCCCAGGTAAATTTTGCTGTCCTAAAAAGCCTAACTTAAGAGAACATCGCTGGCTACTGCTATACTAGTCGAAGTCAATTTTTATGAAAATAAAAACGGAACTAGTTACATAATATTATGTGTATTTTGATAGAACAAATATAGAACTAATTATTTAATGTATTCGTTAATTTGCACGGCATGGTCAATTGCCAAGTACAACGACAATTATTTTACTCAATTATTTTACTGTACTATATTATTGTAGAATGTATGTACATCTTTATATGTATATATTTTGATAGTGACTGTACACATATTCTCAGTCGGTAATATATTGGTAATCTCAATGCCTTAGCATCCCAGGAACGTTCGAAATATCTGTTACATTCCTAAACTCGCCACAGCCGGACATAATAACGATTATTACTAAACGCCATCCTAGTTTACCAGCCATGAGCGTCTGATTAGTAACTGACTTGCCTGCCTTGATTAAAATATTTTTCACGGTTTGTTTATTTCTGATTTCCCGCTACATACGTGATAAGAAAGTTACTGATTTTGCCCCAATTTTCGAAAATCGAATTTTCACCAGTTCTTCATGTTTCGAGGTCCTATGAACCTTTTAGGACTATTTTCACGACGGCGTCAGTATGTCAGTATGTGTGTGTCTGTGTGTGTGTGTGTGTGTGTGTGTGTGTATGTGTGTGTGTGTATGTGTGTGTGTGTGTGCGTATAACATTTGAATGGCTTGACCGATCAAAATGCGGTTAATAGCACTTGATTGGATTCCGCTTAACTTAGACTTTCTGAAAATTTGAACTGAATCGTCCCAGAAGATTTTGAGAAATTTTGAAAAACGTCAAAAAATTTCGTCTAAACAATTTTTTTTAATTACTTCCAGATTAATGTAAAAATTAAATAGATACAACATCTAATTAGCTCTTTTCCTTGAAAAGTTGCGCCAAAAACCGTAAATTGCATCAAAATCAGTATAATATATTCTGATGAAAAATTATTTCGTTGACGAAAAATTTTGAAAGTGTTTTTCGACATTACTTCGAAATTTTTCAAGTAATCGTTTTTTTATTTTTTTACGATATTTTAGTACTAAAAAATTATGTCAAATGTAGATTTAAAAGCTTATTTATAGCGAAGATTAAAAAGCAAAACAGCTTTTCACTATTCGAATTTTGCTTTTGTTTTGATTTAATAAAAGTTCACAACTCTTTATGCATATTGATTGTGATTTAAATTATACATCACAAAATTTTATCTTAGTAAATTTAAAATTCAATTTATACCAATTTATCAATTTTATATAATATTTGCTTCTATATTTACTTAAATTTTATTGTTATTTTAAAAATATTTAAGTATGTCATTTCTGTAGACAAAGAATTCTCTTTAGCTGACTTTATTTTTCTGTATTTTACCTTAGTGTATTTTGTAACTATTGTATAATTTGTCATGTATAATTTTGCTCATAAATGACGTCGAAAATGTGTACCTACTTAGAATAAAATATTATTTGAATTTGAATTTAAAATTACGTTGTTTACAGCAAACTTATTTATTTATTTTATTTAAACACTTTATTGCACATAATGGTACAAAGGCGTAACTTAATGCTATTAAGCATTTTCTCACAGTTTGCCTTCCGTAATGCTGAGAGAAAAAACTTGGGTAGTGCATAATAAATTAATTATGAGCTATTAACAAAACTTAATACTAGATACTAATTTATCATAACTAACCTATTATTAAGAATATTCTACAAGAGTCATATAAATATTTTAAGAAAGCTCAGTATAAATAATACAAACAATTAATACTATAAATAAATATAGGTTGACTACTTACATAGAGAAATATACATACATCAATACTCAATAGTAAATTATAGATACATTTTCATAATATTTAATTACATAAATATAATATAAAATACACACATATACAATAATTAAGAATTCTGACGTTTTAATAAGTGATCATATACCGCTTAACTTACTTCATATTTTCAAAATAACTTTCAGGCTAATTTACTAATTTATTCAAAAATCTAGTCAGCTCTTCTAATTACAATACTACGACAAATATCGTAAATCGGATTAAAATTGATTGATTCATTCGAGATTTATCAATGACGAAATTTTTTAAGCAAATGTTTTTTTTACATTTGTTTGACATTTTTTGACCCATCGAATTTGTAGCTAATAATATATATTTAGAGCTCAAAAACGTCGTTGAGTGCAATTCGCAAAATCAAAATCGATCATCATTTTGAAAAAATATACATCTTTTCGAACATTAAATTACTAAGTATTTCACAAACTTTTAATTTTTTAACTTTTCGAACTCAAAATGTATGCTCAGGTGTAGTTTTGGTTTCTTTGAGCTTAAAATACCTAAATTCAGCGGCAAGTTTCAGGGATGGTCTGCAGGGTTAACCAGGTTACAGATTTTTTTAAATTATTTTATTCAGGACCAATTATCCTTGGGTTTATATATCAATTTAATTGCGCGTACCTATTACAATGTAACATAGAGTAGAACTGTGGTATAATTTACAAAATGGCAGTGTATTTTTATTTCACACGTTGTCTACAAAGTTGCTGCTAAAGGTTATTCTAATGAAAAAGTTTATGTATACGACAAGAAGAAAGTAATTTCCTAAGTATATATTATGTATTTATTCATATCGGTCCGGGCTGCTTTTGGATTATCTGCCTTCCTTGCAGGTTCTTCATAAAAGGCGAATGTTGGTCTAACTGCAAACATGTTATTGCTATTAAGTCATACTTAAACTCAAAACTGGTTTATTTATATAAACCTATGTAGTTTTTTTTTTGAAGAGTCTGTATTTTGTATAATTACTACCGGGTCGAAACGCGTTTATATTAAAGACTATTGATTAGGTCGTTTTTATATCATAAGATAGGTAAACAAGCAGATGGGTCTCCTAATGAATAGAATCAACAATCGTCTAGAGACACCAAAGATGTTAATGGTGCGTTGTTATCTTGTGGCGAGGTCTAATACCACACCACACGTATAAGTTTGCCAGCTATCTTACCCTCCAAACTGGAACACGACAGTGACAAGCACTGACGCAATTCTGGCAGAAATAGGTAAGGTGGTGGTACCAGATCCGGGCGAGACAATGCAGAACTCTACCTCCTAGTAGCCACGACTGTAGTGACTCGCATAGCCTCTTACGGCCTGCCTGGCAGAACGGCAGTTGGTCTATTGTTCAAAGGAGCCCGGACTAATACGAGGGAAGCCCGTTGGAAGGCGGTAGAGTTCTACGACATTGCCACCACTGCCTTAAACTATTTCTGCCGTAATAACGTCAGTGCTTCTCAGTTTCGTGTTTAAGTTTGGAGGAAAAGTAGATGAAGATGATTGTTGTTATGTGGCTACTACTCTGACTGGAGGGAAGATAATAAAAAAAGTGTTAAAAGTAAATATGTAGAATTCATGGGCGTACTGGGGGGAGGGGCAGGTAGGGGCAACTGCCTCCCCTGGAATTTACTTACATCTCTACTAGCTGTCTAGTGTCTACTGTTGTAGATAATAAGACTAAAATAGTCTTAAAATGTTACTGTTGCTCCCCCCCTGGCCCAGAACCTGGGTACGGTATGGTATTATCTGATCTGTATTAATCTAGGACGACGAAAGTAAACTACGTGATCTGTAGTCATTACGTATGTACACAGCCGAATATATTCGCTGAGATACTCGCCAAATGTGTAAAGGCAGCTGTAGATGTGACCTTAAAAGTATGTACCTTGTTTAGAAAGTTATTACCGTCTCCGTACGCACTTATAACGTTGTCTCTTTCTTACCTTCATGAGTTTTGCACATTCCGAATGTGTAGAGTGTAGACGTCTCAACTCATACGCAACTCCAAACAAATTCTTTTAATTATTTTCATAATTTAATAATAATAAAATGATTTTCTTTGAATTATTTAACGATAGACTATAGAGTGTGAAATTGTGAGTGGTTTTCAGTTGTCAAAGTTTTGCCGCGCTTTTTTGTTGTTTTTTTTTTCAGAGTTAATATGGAAGAAAGCAAAGAAAACGTAAGTAAATCCACTGCTAATATATTCGCAATATTAACAGACTTTCGTTTTGAAGAAACTACTGTTTAAACGTGATTGATATTTTAATATAAATATGTAGGCATTTATAATAATTTTGCACGTAGGTACGTGTATATTTCAACTTTATTTAAAAAACGCAAAGAAAACGTAAACAAATCTATAATACCATATCTTATACATAATATTATAAATGTGAAAGTTTAGATGTTTGGATGTTAAGATGTTTGTTACTAAATCAGGTAAATGATGACATGCAATAGCACATATGATACTTTTTATCCCGAAAAAATAACTTGTTTCAGTAGGACACAACTATAACTCTAATAATGCAGCGGACTGCAGGTTACAGCTAGTATTTGTATATTTGACTAATTCTTAAAAGGAAAAGTAAAAAACTTAGGTTCTGTTTGGATATTGTTGTTGATTGTGCATTGTAATATATTGATAAGTCTATTTGGCACAGAACATGAGATCCCAAGTTAAATTTCTGAATCAACTGAATCTGAATTTCTGAAACATTTTTAATGTTATCTTTCTAGGAAAAATCTAAGTTGATTGGACTCTGTTTGTGGTTTATTAAAACTCCCATGTCACAGAGGACCACGTAAAGCTTTTGATCTCATAGAGATAACATACCTATATGGTAGAGTTGGTGAGCTATATGCCCGTATGTAAGTGAAAACTTTCCTTTGATAGAAAGAGAAAAAACTTACATTTGATATACGTGTTTAGATAGGGTACATAGAAAAACAAGTACCAAATTCAATTTTCTTTGTCTCTCTATCGACGGGACGGCTTTGGGTTTTGCCCTATATCACAGACGAATACATAAAATTGTTGATCCCAAAAAAATAATAGATAGGTTATATAGTGTGGACGAGCTATAAGCGAGAATATAAGTGAAAATGTTCCGTTTATAAAAAGAGAAAAATCATACCTGCATTAGATTTACGTATTTACATACATAGAATACATAGAGATACGAATACCAAATTTCATTTTCTTTCACTCTCTGTCTCTCTCTACCGACGAGACGATCATCTTCGCCTTGACTCGCCAACTTTACGTATAATATGTCTATGATTGGTCCTGGTCATCACAAGAAACAAATAAGTACCTAATATTATTACATGTTAGTAATATGCGATGATGGGAATAGCTTCCTTTTACCGCCCGATTGATAAAAAAGTGAATCGTGATAAACCCCTAAATCATTATATTTAAATATTAAAAATACCAAAAAGTTCGTCAGTAAAATGATTAATCACGTAATTAATGTGAAATATTTTTAAGAAAACATCCATTTATATAACGGTTTTTATTTATTTTAACTAAATGAAGCCAAATGAAGACTTACTCAAATACGAACTTTCGTACTATTAGCATTTAGCGATCGCCCTCTGGGCGAAACTCGACCGTAATCTATTCTTATTAAAGTACAAATATCTATCAGATAAATTTTAGGATAAACAAACTATGACTGATTATACATCCATACATATATAATATATACATACATTCATACATATAGTAAAATCTCTTGTTTGTTTGTTTGATAACAGGCCTTAAACAGAATAACAGACCATAAACAGAATAGTGATATGCAAAATAAAAATAATTAAACGTAGTATGTAACTTTTTTAATTATTTTTATTTTCTCTTTATTGATACAAAAATGAAAATACAATTGCGCGAACAGCGGAGTGTGAAATTTCGCACAGTACATTGCAGTGGACTGCAGAATCCTTTTTTTTAAATAAAATATTAAAATAAACATTATACACTCTAAATTCATGCGACATACATGATTATACACATACCTACAAAGAGTATACAATACTGCATAGGGATGTATACTATTTCGTTTACGACTAAAGTTGCTTGTCAAACTTTTTTCGTTGTCAAAGAGATTTTATTGTTTAGTAGTAGTATATTACCTATAATATGCATAATATTATATAAAGTATTTGCTTTCTGCCATACTTCTTCATATACCTAATATTTAGCTGTCCCGAATTTCGTACTCCTGTCCGCGCAATTATCATAAAATAGAGAAAAAAGATTTTACGTATCAATACATAAGTCATTTAATATTTTTTTTCTGATACATCCGAATATTATGTTCATATATTGTAAGTAGCTGAGCTAGAAACCAAGATTGTTTGATTAGGTGTTGCCCTAAGATGGTGTCAAAAGTCTCGGCTACCGGCGTAGAAGTATGTAAGGAATTAATGTGAAGAAAATAAAAAAGTCAGACTGGATTATTCTTTAGTATATTAAGCCTATTTCTCCAGCTTAGATGTGAAATTATTGTTCTTATCCCGGATTCCCGGTTTCCAAATTTCATACAAATCGGTCAAGCCGTTTTGCACGATTGAGTAACAAACATCCATCCATCTATCCAATCGCATTTACAATATTAATCTAGATGTATGTATGACTATACATATACTTTGTATAAATATTTTCAAGTACCCTATTGTTTATTATTTTATCATTATATAATAGGAAACAAATAAGCAAACGGAATCCCGATGGAAAGAGATAACTAAGACCTATAGACACCAAAGACGTTGATTGCATTAGTGTCTGTGGTAGGGATAGTATGTCGCATGCATAAAGCCGTCTACCTTACGATATAAACCGAAACACAACAAGCTCAGGCGTTGATGCTAAAGAAGGGAGAAAAAGCGATGGTACCAAACCCAATAGCAAAACCACAGGTCACGATGATGGATGATGGCACATTTCACCAATAGTTTTCTTTTACGAACAACGAAAAGAAAAACAGGTGGTCTATTCTTCGGAAGTAGCTTAAACCATACGCGGAAACTTAAGTGATTAGAAGGGGACGGGGAACACTTTGTTATAGACGGACCTCCATTTTTTCTCTGTAATTGTATGAATTATAAAGAAAAAATTGTATGAATTGCCGGGGCATTGTATGAATAGTAAAACATCTCCCTTTTAGCTGGGCAGCTCGTAAATGACTAGTAGAGCTGCTATTAGTTGGTAGAATCCTTTAACTTTATTTCAGAAAGGTCTACGAAACTGTATAGTATATGCAATATATACACACACATAAAAATGGATATGAATATTTTTTATAAGGAAACTAGCTGATGCCAGCGACTTCGTCCGCGCGGACTTCGTTTACACCGCACAGCACTTCCCCGCTAAGTGATAGCGTGATAATATGTAGCCTATATGTTGACCCGACCTGTTAGTAATATTCATGCAAAATTTGAAGTAAATCCATGCAGTACTTTTTGAGTTTACCCCAGACAAACAAATAAACAGACAAACAGACAAAAATTCTAAAAACTATCTTTTTGGCTTCTATATCGATTGTAGATCACGTATTCTTACCTTATTCTTCTACCCCAAGTATTCTTTTAAAAAAAATATTCAATGTACAGTTTTGACTTTCCTACGATTTTATTATATGTATAGATATCAGAATGAATGAAGAAATATATAATTTTATTTGCCAGTCTGATTTAGTTGCTCCAAATCATTGACAAACATCAACAATAATTTGTTACAAAAATATACTTACTTTCAGAAAACAAGGAAAATATCAGATAAAAACGATTCTATCGACAAAAATATCACAGACAAACATAACAGCATCCAATGTGATGACCAATGTATCAGAAGTGACAATAAAAAGAATATTATCTTAATATTTTGTATAATAGCAGTATTTTTAGCTATATTCCTAGAAGTAATCAATGTTCGTAAACACATAGATGATAATTTAAAAGATCGGACAGACAAAAGAGGATATTGGGTTTATTCAGCAAAAAGCGACGTCAACAATCCTGATGGCCTTTTAAAACATGTACATCGCGTTTTAGAAAGAATAGGCTATGAGAAGCAGACAAATGAAACGCACTGGAAGTTACTCTGGTCTTTTGACTATCCATTTCGTGCATTATATCCTAATTTGCACAGATTAAAACCAGACCAAAAAGTAAATCATTTTCCAGCAACTGGATTTATTACTAACAAAGTTGATTTAGCCACATCTGAAAGTAAATATATACCAAAGGCATTTAAAATACCTGAAAATAAGGATGAATTTTTAAAATATGCGCGTGATAACGAAAAGGCGTTGTTTTTAGAAAAGAATAATCAACATAGAGGTGTTTACTTAAAAAATATAAGTGAAATTGATTTATCAAGTGGAGAAAGTTTTGTACAAGAATACATACAAAATCCGTTCTTAGTGGATGGATATAAGTTTGATATTGGAGTGTATGTTGTGTTAACGTCTGTTAATCCTTTGCGGGTGTATTGGTATAAGAGCGATGTGCTATTCAGGTAAGTTTTTTTAAATAATCGCTTGACAAAACTACACAAATTAATCTAATTGTAATGAAAGGAATTTAAACAATAAGTTTAAATTTTATTAAAGAATTTCGTCCAAACAGAAACTCAACATCCTTCCCACTCATACAAATACTTAATACATAATTCCTCTTTAATTAAAAATTTGAATAATAGGTGGTATAGATATTTGATACCACCGCCTTACCTTCCTACCACATTAGCGTCTTGTCTATTGATTCATGCGTTACTTTGCGGAAATCCATTATAAAAAAGATGAAATTAATTAAATTTGCTATTATCCGCGAATTTTCCACCTTGTGTTGGTCCCGGGCTCCTTAAAAGAATAGGCCAACTGCCGTTCTGCCAGACATGTCGTAAAAGGCGACCGATTGGCTATACGAGTCACCAACATCGTGGCTAGTAGGTGGTAGAGTTCTGCACTGTAGAGAGGCTGTCTCACCCGGGTCTGGTGCCGCCGCCTTACCTATTCCTGCCGTCAGTGCTTGTCCCTGTCGTGTTCCGGTTTGGAAGGTAAGTAGCCGGTAAACTTATACATGTGGCATAAGGCATCGCCACAAGATAGCAACACACCATTAACATCTTTGGTGTCTATGGGCGATGGTTCACTCTTTCCATCAGCAGACCCATCTGCTTGTTTGCTACCTTATACTATAAAAAAAAGAACTATTCTACAAGTATGCGACTCAACGCCTTTGTAGCGGTATAGATTCTAAAGCATATTTACAAACATTCAAATCCGGATATGTTCCGGTTTGGAGGATAAGGTAGGTAAACTTATGCATGGGGCATTAACATCCGCCCCCACGGATAGCAACGCTCCATTAACATCTGTTTGTTGTTTGCTACGAGTATCTTATAAAGAACATATAAAATTTAATACCCATAGTAACATTAAAGTCTGTATGTGTCTGTTATGTGTCTGTAAAGTCTGTATTTTGATGAAATTTAACAAGGAGATAGTTGAAGATCCAGGTTCACACATAGACTACTTTTTGATAAATCAACCCCTTAAGAGCTGAAATGAAATGAAAATATTTATTTGCAAAAATATGGGTGTTCCAAGTTTTCAAAAATGAATTAAGAGTTATTGTCTCTGTGACTGTGAAGTAAGAGTTATTGTCTCGTAGTCCGGTATCAGTGTTGACCACAGAGTTCCATGGTTCGATTCTCGAGTCGAGCAATTCAACAATGTGTTTTTTCATTTTTCTGATAAAAACATCGTTGCCCGGGATTGGTGAATGGCCCAACTGTTGATAAGCTTGCTACCTATCACATTGTGAGACAGAGTATGTCCGGCTAATCGTGGGTTCACTGGTTGTATCTCTCGTGGATATTGGCGTGAAGATATTTTAATTTAGAATATATTAGTAATTTTTAAAATTAAAAAAAATTATCAACCGCAGACAACATGAATACTAATAGACACGCCACTGGGAAGGAAACATGTCGCTGCGAATATGAGCAAAAGCCCTGTCCTGCCCTGTATCACTGTCAAAAATTTCATACATTTGTAGATATATTATATTGTGAAAAAATTGAAATAAACCGTCTTGTACTGTTTTATCGTACCGAATGAGATGACAAGATTTAAAAATCACCCTTGAAGTAATATTATTTCATCGATAAGTAGTAAAACTCTGTATTTCTGTAAATGTAAGCTACGCTGACAAACTAAGTAATTGCCTTGAAAGGCGTATCATTTTAATCTGTGTTATCAACTTATTCTTCCATGATAGGTATGGATAAGTTTTTAGGAAGTTATATTAGTGACATGTTACTCTACTTTTAAACGAAGCTGCGCGGCTCAGCTAGTTTGAAATACTCACGGTTTAAATGGATACGCTTTTCAAGACAATTTCTTAATTTGTCAGTGCAGCTTGCAATTACATACAGAAATACAGAGTTATACTATTTATTAATGAAAGAAAATATTTTCAAGGGTAGTTTTTAAAACTTGTCATCTCATTCGGTACGATAAAACAGTACAACATGGTTTATTTCTTCTTTCTCACAATATAATATACCTACAAATGTATGAAATTTTTTACAGTAATAGGAGCATTTGCTCATATGCGCGCCGACACGTTTCCTTCCCAGTAGCGGGTCTATTAGAATTCATGCGATTTGTGGTAATATTAGTCAAATTGCAGGTATTGTCCGGAAAAATATTACCCATTCGACCCTAAAAATCTGGATAAATACGTAATTGGTGACGACTATAGGCCGACTTGGAAAGTACCATCATTATCATACCCGTACTCAACGCTAGGACTCAACATGAAGGAAGCATTTGACTATTACGTCGAAACTAAGGTAAGTTTTCACTTGAACTATATTTTCCTAGTGATGGCCCAACAACTGAAATTTGACTGTAATTTGAAAAGGCTATATTTTTAAGCGGCTTTGAAAAACGACGAAGTTTTCAATTATTTTTTTATACATATTCCACGATGACTCAAAAAATTAACAGTGTGTGTCAGACTTAAACGGAGTAATAATAATAATAATAATAATAATAAATATTCACGGGACAAATTACACTTACTGATCTAACCCCAAAGTAAGCAAATTATTTGCTTGTGTTATGGGGGTTAGTCAACAATACTAATACATAGAAATACATATATAAATACCAGAATATATATAAGGAGTAAGTTCTTAGTTCGTCGAAGTCTTTTATTTCTTTTTTGTATGAAAGTGACTCTTTGATTTTTTCCTTTCCTAGATCTCCAGCAGATGCTGACTGATAATTGGAACAAAATGAAAATGTTCTAAATTGGTACGATCATCATAGTCATTGGAACACTAACTAATAACTGACTATACGTTCCATTATAACTCAAAAGCTGCTTAACAGTTTTTATTGATAACTGGTATATAGTGAGAACATGTAATTACATAAATAATAGATCATATAATTCTGTCAGATGTATGTCACGGTGTAACACAATGGACCGATTTTGATGAGTACTGAGAACACGTGATTGTTTAAATCATAGACCATATGAAATTTGTTTGTTTGTCTGTTTTCTGTAGCTTCCGATATAATACAATAACGTCTTCACCGATTTTGATGAAAATTGTTAAAGAGGGAGAGTAAGTTGTAAACAGAACATACCATTGAAGAATTTACGCCTAGCGAGGCGGTCACGGCATAGTCAATAGAAATATCTATATGTATAAAAATCAATTTCTGTTCGTTAGTCTCGCTAAAACTCGAGAACGGCTGAACCGATTTGGCTAATTTTGGTTTTGAATTAATTGTTGAAGTCCAGGAAAGGTTTAAAAGGTAAGGAAAATATAGAAAAAAATAAGAGTAGTTAAAAAAAACAGAACAACATTTGCTGGTTCAGCTAGTAAAATATAATAGTAATGTTAGGAATATCAATATTATATTACTTATAAATATAATAATAGAAGAATGTGTGTAGTGAGCAAATTTCACGAGAACTGTATTGGATGATGACGACAAACTGGCCTACAGTTTGGCACATATAAATTATAAAAAACTATGTACATTATTGTTATAAAATAAATAAATTAAAAAAAAAGATTTCGACAACTGAAAAAAAATTAGAAGTTTTACAATTAGCGGCTGACTCAATTTATTTCAATAGTAAACACAACCCAAAAATTTGTATTTTCCCAAAAAAGTGTTTTTTTAGAAATGAGGATTACAAAAATTTACAAGTTAAATACGGTAAACAATAAAAACCCTCTATGACCTGAAATCTCATTTTTTTTAGTTTATTTTTTCAGCTCTGTTACAACAAAATTGTATTGAATGATTCTGTTTATACTATTTTTAACGCAGTAAAACTGCAGCAACCGAATTCTCATTCCAGTATCTCCGTAACCCTTTATCAGATCTTCACCAAATTAAAATGTAACCCCACAGGAAGTACATACTGCCAAACAAAAAGAAACGAATTTTCTAAATCGTTTCTTAAATGTCCGAGTTCTGAGGTAACAAACATAAAAAACATACAACCGAATTGATAATCTCCTCCTTTTGGGAAGTCGGTTGAAAATAAAAACATAATCATTTTGAAATGTCCAAATGTATACTTCAATTTCCCTAAAATTTGCCAAAAATTTAAATTTGGATATGCTGCCTCAATTTCGACCTCTTACAAAAAAGACAAAATATTTTGTTTGCAAGAAGGCTAACTTTTTGTGTTGCTATAGATAATATTTTAAAATATAATTTAAGATTTATTTATCTAGCAATATCCACAAAACAATTACAAAGTTGTATTAAACTAGTCTTCGTTGATTAAAATTAAGAAAAAAGGAAATTTGTTGTCAATTGAAAGGGTTTTATTAGTTACATAACATCAATATATTTATACGTGAAGCCAAAATATGTACCCGTTTCTAAGACAATTACGCGATGTTTTGTTTGGCACAGTTAAAGTTTACATTGCGGAGTGATGCAGCATTTTTTAAAATAATACTAGTATATGTATTAGAAATACATTAAATTAATAACAATAAACATTATGATAATAATATTATACACACGTGTAAACTATATAGAGCAAGATCCCAGAGCCGCCAGACGTCACGTATTTTCTGATGGATGAAATGTGGACGATAGAGTAGTGTTAGTATGTACTATGATCGTATGCCTACTTGCTAGCTTGGTCAAACGGCCAATTTTCAGGTATCAGGTAATCAAGGTACATAAAAACATTACTTACTTCACGTAAATTCTCCTGGCTGATTTTCATATATGTTTTCGAGTGTATAGTTAAAAATAAATTGTCAATACTCCCAGACACTTTCCGTCGGCCATATTGCTTGGCAGACGCTTTAAGGGTCTCAAAATAATTAGTTAACTTCACGTAAATTCTGACGCTCCATTTTTATATATGTTCATCCGACAACAATTTTAAAACATTTGACAAGAAGACAGACCGATCCAAGGGGCCAATCATCCCCTAAACTAAATTTTAATATCTGTGAGTGGGAGCGCGAGAGCATTATCTACGCGCATGAGACTGAGTGAGACCGACTGCGCTGTTAAGTAGAGATGAGATGTATTTACGGGAACAAGTTTCTATACTAGGTTTCAACTAAGAAGTCTCCAAACTAAGCATTCAGTCGTAGAATATATGAGTATCGAGTATTTAGAAGTACTGTAAGCGTACGCGTCCCCGATTACACATACGACTTAGTAATGTCAAAGAGGCAAAAGCGTATCGAGTATTTAAAAGTATCACGCGTACGCGTCCGTGAATACGTATACAATGTACTAATCCTTTGAGATTTGGGACAAGTACACTGCGAAGGGCGACTGCTAAATATGCCAGCATTAAGGTCATATTATAATACATACATTAAAAATTCCAAAAAGCTGTCAGTCATAAGCCTGTGAACGTATTAAGAGAATATTTCAATTTTTTTTACATTTTCTTACACTAAGCTAGGTAGGTATTCAATATTCAATCAATTCTCCTAAAGTCGTATATTTGACCGTCTTGTTGGTCGGGTGGTTAGCGAACCAGACTACGCAATCAACGAGGCTCGGGTTCGAATCCCGTTGATATTTTTGATGTGGTTGTTCATTAAATAAATTATTGTATTAATTACCTCTGTTGTCTATTGTATATCAGTCTATCTGTAGGCTCGGTGTTGCCATTGACTATATAAAGTCCCTGGTTGGTTTCCAGGATCAGGCAATCCAAAAATATTTTTTTATCAATTTTCTGATAAAAACGAATTGCCTGGGATTGGATTAGTGCTCGTTTGGCAACAGGATTGCCACATATCACATAGTCACAGCTGCACTCAACAGACACGGCAGCACAGAACAATATTACTCAAGGGAGCACGGCAGAATACTGAATACTTATTTGGCACTCCCAAATTTTAAAAAATTTAGCTGTTGGCCTCAAGAGGGCCTTTAAATTACAATAAAGTTAGCTGTCACCTGACCATTTTTTATTTTATTTAAAAATCATATTAATTAAATATAATTAGTAAAAAAAATGAAAGTAAATTAGCCGACATCTAAAAATTTTTAGAATTTTTTTAATTAAAAAAATTATTTAAAAAAAAATCATTTGTAAAAAATTTGAAAAACCTTAAGTGTTATTTTTAAAAAAATATTTTTTAGTTCTAATTAATAAATTGAAAAAAAAAATTAAAAATGTCGGCTAACTTTAGTATTGTTATTATAGGTCAATTTTTTTCTTATTTTTGTTGCCATAATTTACTTGTCAACAAAAGTTCTAAAAATTATAAAATATCTGTTCGCCTCTGTGGTCTAGTGGTCCAGCGTTGGCGTTGACCACATTAGGTCCCGGGTTCAATTTCCGGGTCGGGCACTTTAAAAAAAAAGTGTTTTTTCAGTTTTCTGAGAAACACAAAGTTGCCCGGGATTGGGAAAGTCCGGTTGGCGATAGGCTTGCCACCTATCACATTGTGGGACCAAGTATCTTCGGCTAATCGTGGGTGCACTTGTTGTACCTCTGCCTACTCCTTCGGGGATATGGGCGTGAAGATACTACTACTATAAAATATCTGTTCAAGTAATTTTCATGGCCTTAACAGCGCAGTCGGTCTAACTCAGTCTCATGCGCGTAGATAATGCTCTCGCGCTCCCACTCACAGAGATATTAAAATTTAGTTTAGGGGATGATTGGCCCCTTGGATCGGTCTGTCTTCTTGTCAAAGGTTTTAAAATTCTTGTCGGATGAATATATATAAAAATGGAGCGTCAGAATTTACGTGAAGTTAACTAATTATTTTGAGACCCTTAAAGCGTCTGTCAAGCAATATGGCCGACGGAAAGTGTCTGGGAGTATTGACAATTTATTTTTAACTATACACTCGAAAACATATATGAAAATCAGCCAGGAGAATTTACGTGAAGTAAGTAATGTTTTTATGTACCTTGATTACCTGATACCTGGAAATTGGCCGTTTGACCAAGCTAGCAGGTAGGCATACGATCATAGTACATACTAACACTACTCTATCGTCCACATTTCATCCGTCAGAAAATACGTGACGTCTGGCAGCTCTGGGATCTTGGACTAATACGGCCAAAGTCTGTTGTAAAGTTTAAAAGAGATTTTATTGTTAAGTCTATGGTCAAATTTTGACAGCTGGGTGATCTTTGAACTGACTAGTTCTTTTTAATACGCGATTAGTCCTAGTTGAAATTTAGTTTTAAATCTTATTAAAACATGTCTAAAAGTGGTTTCAACACTACCATACTAATACGTAGGTCACACTATAAGTTTTGCGTAACTAAAAAAAACGACATGTTATAACGACAATATTATATTTATTGCTTTCCAAAATAATCTCCTTTACATTTTAAACATTTTTTCATGCGATCGAACCATTTTTTAAAACAGGAGGACCACAGATCTGAAGGCATGTTTTCTACGTGCTGATTAAACGCTCTCACTGCCTTTTCGGAGTTGGTAAAAGTAAAAACCTCTCATCAAATCTTTGATTTTAGGGAAAATACAGAAATCACAGGGTGCTAGGTCGGGGTTATGTGCAGGATGAGTGACGAGATGTACTTTTTCGGAAGCTAAAAATGACTTTGTTTTGTTGGCCGTGTGTGAAGAAGCGTTATCATAGTTTAGGAGAATGGGGCTTTTGGGTCGTCTTTCGCGGAACTTACTTGGCATTAACACTCTTTTGATCTTCAAGTGGAATTGTACAGATGGGACCCGTAGCTGAGAAAAAAAACGCGATCATTTTTTACTAACGTTTCTCGCCTGTCTGTCTCAGTTTTGTTGGCCTGTTCTCATTTTCAAACACCCAATCACAAGATTGCTGTTTTTTTTCGGGTTCAAAACAATAAATCCACGTTTCGTCTCCTGTGACAATGTCATAAACAGCATTAGAATGTCCGTAGTCGTACTTCAGTAGCATCTGTGAGCACCATTCCACGCGAGCCCGCTTCTTCTCCGCTGTCAGTTCATGAGGGATCCAACGACAACAAAGTTTCCGAACTTTCAATTCTTCGTGTAAAATTTTCTGAATTTGGCTCATACCAATCCCCAATAATCCTCGAATTGTCTCATAGGTAATCCGGGGATTTTCTTCAATTAACCGCTTAACAGTAGCCACATTATTTTCGTTGACGGCAGTTGAAGGCCGCCCTTCACGAAATTCGTCATGTAAAGAAACTCAACCTCTCTCAAATTCAGCAAACCATTGCCTCACGGGGCTCAAACAAGGTGCTTCTCTCCCAAAAGCATTTTGAAGACGAGCGACACAGTCTTGCGGAGAGAGAACTTTTAAAATCATAAAAAATCATCGCTCTAAAATCTTTTCGACTAAATTCAATTTTCGTTGCGTACGTAGAACTTTGATGTGTGATAATTGACAAATCATTTCCCGCCAATTGTTTTTTATTACTAAGAAGGTTGCAACGTTTTAAAAATATAACATTCGAAATTCAAATAATTCCGATTAGCTAGAAGTGCAAAACTTTTAGTGTGCCCCATGTAATTCTACACTAATTAAGTTTGAAATTATGAATTATATGGTGATTGTTTATACGATGTTTTAATCAGGACATCATAACAAGCGTTGCGTAATTTTTCGCTATTATGAATTATGGAATATGTCGGCATAAATTGTTGCAGTGACGCTATAATGCAGATATTTCTAAAAATATGCACCGCAATATTAATTTAACTACTATAACCACAACTTCGTTCAACTTTATACGTATTATGTACACACATGTTTGCGTACGCTTAGAATAATTGTGTACGTATAAATAATATTATCTATGTTTATGCTAAGTGTGAGTTTTTCTTTTCGCATTCGATCGTGAGCGCGTTTGGAGTTTACTAGGAATTTGTATGTGATTTGTACAGCGCCACCTAGTAGTAAACGTGAGAAACCAGTTTACCACTAGGTGGCGCTGTACAAATCACATACAAAATCATAGTAAACTTGAAACGCGCTCACGATCGAATGCGGAAAGAAAAACTCACACTTAGCACTCTGTACATTAATACGTGAAGCGAAAACTTTGTATGCTTTTACACGAAAATTACGCGAACTGCGGAGGACGAAATTTAGCATAAAGTTTATATAGATAAGCAGTGCAGAAAGCTAATATTTATATATAAATACATGAAGGGAAAACTTTGTATCCATTTTGAAGACAATAACGCGAACGGTCGAGTAGGTACTATAAAATTTACATTGCGGAGGACTGCAGAAACCTAGTATTTTTAAATAATATGCAATAAAATACAGTAAATTAATAAAAATAAACATTACACATACTACATTCACGTAACATACATATATGTTGTCAAACGTTTAAAAGAGATGTCATTATTCAGTCTATGGTCGAAATTCGACCCAGGCCGACCGCTAGTAAAGGATAATTTCACCACAATGAATCAACATCCCTTAGCTCCATGGGATAAGATTGTTGCTTGCTCTTATTGATCGCTGGTTCATATCCAGATTCGAAATTTTTCTTACTATGAAAATTTGTATTTAAATTACGTTGCAACATTTGTAAAAATGACTTCGTCTCGCTTTTATTGTTTGTATCCGAACAGTAGACGTATGACAACACGATACCTGACCGACGCATTTTCTTTATAAAAGGGGAATTGTTAAGGTGACTGTACATTACACGGTCAAGTCTCAATTAATTTAAAAAGTGTGTATGTGAATTTATGTAGATATACATAGACGTAGCTACAGCTATCTTATGGGGGATGTTTCAAGAGTTCTAAAATGTGCAAGCTATAGCTTTATTGTGTGGGATGTTTAAGGGTCCTACAATGTACAAAAGTTAACTTGTTCCACCCCGATCTTTTCAATAATGCAATAAATCATTTAATTTAATTTTGTATACAGACTGATTGGGGACCTTCAATATTTAAGGACGTGATCATGGGCGTACCAAGAGGGGGAGCAGGGAGGGGCTACTGCCCCTCCCTGGATTTTTTTACCTCTCTACTAACTATCTACTGTTGTAGATAAAAATATGATAACATAAAAATATAGTCTTAAAATGTTACGGTTGCCCCCCCCCCCTGGACCAGAACCTGGGTCTAAACTTAGTAAACAGTACACTGAGAATCCTATATTTACCTGCGCCATACTTGGACATCGCGCGGACGCACGTTTTGCGGAGGTAGTGAGGTTGAGAGTGGAGGGTGGCGGCGGCGTATTCTTGACGTTGACTAGCGCGGCGTGCTTAGGAGAGATTTATCTACATTTCACTTATTTTTAGAGAAATATTGGTCAAAAATTAAGCCCCTAATTTTATTATTTCATTTTAACGAGAGTCGAGTACCGAGTACTCTCCAGAAGTATCAAAGGTAACACACCATTCAGGCTGTGTAAACACGGATAAACAAGAAATTGTGATATTTAATTTGCAAAACTTCTGCGAAATCAACTGCAACTAAAACGAAAGGTAATGTGAGGAATAGGGTAAACTTATCCAATTATATAAGAACACAGCGGCACAATAGTCTACCCACTTCCACCACACTTTCTTCCACGTCAGAAGCAAAGACAATAACACACAAATTATATACTCATCGCACGTCGCAACCGAAGCATCTTCATGAGAGTCGAATAACACTTCACTTTATGAAGGGTGAAGCAATTTTGCAAATTAAATACCACAATTTCTTCTTTAAATTATGAATTTTCGCAAAGTAACACCTGAATCTATTAAATAAACACGGATATCCCATGTCAGATACGAATTGTAAATATTGTTTCGCGTATAAATAATTTTTCGCTTCCTTTAACCAAGATGAGGTTGGCCCATGCAGATACGCATGCAAAATGTTATTCTCCTTTGAGTACACACAACTTTTCGTTAAACACAAAACAATAAATACTTAGTTGTAGGTGGTAAAGTTCTGCAAGGACTCGCCCAGTTAATTGGTACACACTGTTCTGAACCATTCCGAGATATCGTGCCCGTGGGAGGTGTCTATGTCTTCTCCTCTTACCCCTGTTAGTCCCCAGTGCCGCTTTACCTATTTTCGTCACAATGCCGCCATGTTTTGTTGCCACTGTCGTGTTTTGGTTTGAAGGTAAAATAGCCCATGAAATATTGGTGTTTCGGTGATACTAACCTCTTCCTTCAGAAGACCCATCTGCTTATTTGCCACCGTATCAAAAACATTTATCAGTCGTTCCATGCCCTGTCATTTTTTTTTGTAAGTTATTTAACTATGAATAAAAATCTAATTACGACTGTATATATATATAGAGATAGATATATATATATATATATATATATATATATATATATATATATATATATATATATATATATATATATATATATATATATATATATATATATATATATATATATAATAAAGATAAAACCTTTTGTCTGTTTTAGAGAGCATAACATAATTTTAATAACACAAAGAAAATAACTTTTTATGAAACCAATTTTACTAAACATAAATAATCTTAGTATATGTAGTGTGTGTAATATACTCGTTATGTAATGGTTTTGTAATATCTTATAAAAGTCGCTGTTCTCGAAATTAGCCAACATCTTGAAGCTAGGCTTTTAGTTTATTATTATCGTAGGAAAAATAATAAAAGAAATTATGTCAGGATTTATTTTCAATGCCTATATTACAGTTTTATCATGCCGATTCCCTCGCGGGATAGGTAGTAGAGTGTAGCTAATTGTCGAGTGATTAAAGACTGACTACACATTCGATGAAGTTCGGGTGCAATTTCCGACAAGGACAAGTATTTGTATGAAGAGCATAGTTAAATGTATTTCTGAGTTTTGTGATTGATTGACAGACACCCATGGCCATATCACAAACAATTAATTTGTTTACTTCAGGGTTAGTTTATTCCTGTAATTTGTCCAGCAGATACTTATTATTACTAGTAATCGCCTGCGCCCAAAATTCGATCACAGACAAAAATAAAATCTCTTTTAAGTTTGACAACTGACTTTAGCTGTAAAGTATACGTGTGTGTGTGTGTGTTTAATACTATAACTGTCACATGAATGTAGTGTGTGCAATATTTATTTATATTAATTTATTTCTAATGCTTTCTATTTATATATATTAGGTTTCTGCAGTCCTTCGCAAGCGGGAACGACTGCCGCTAATGCTGGAACCGCACTTGGGTTTATCGTCACAAAGCTTTGTGCAATGACGCGATAAATGCAGATGTGACCTATACTTATCGTGTCATTGCACGAAGCTTTGTGACAATAGACGCAAGTGTGGCTCCAGCATAATACATATACAAGCCGTTATGCGTCTTTTTCAACAATTTCGATAATTTCGCATTGCGAGTTACGTGATAACCCTGCGGAGGGTGATAATTAATCACTCCAAGTAAAAAAGTACAAATGCTTATAACATTATATAAATATCAGTTAGTCTTATGTAATGCACTAAAAATAAAAAGTCTATATATTACAAGTTTAAAAATATTTATAAAATAACTACCTACTAAACTGTCATTGTGATCGTGATGTCAAATGACTGATTATTGATGTGCAGCCCGCTGCATCACAAAAGTTTTTGGCAAATCCCTTAGCATCATCTATTTTTTCCGGGACAAAAAGTAGCCTATATGCTATTCCAGGTCATCATTTACCTTTGTGCCAAATTTCATTCAAATCCGTTTTGTAGTTTTTGCGTGATTGAGTAACAAACATCTATCCAAACATCCAAACTTTCACATTTATAATATTAATAATAATAATATAGATAATAATATAGATAACCGTTAAATAAATTTAACTTGTTATAAAGTTTTTGAACCAGTTTATATTTGGGTGGTTTCTTTTTTACAGATGTAATCAATCGTATATCCATCAACTTTTCTATAATTAATAGAATCAAATTTATATTTATGTTCTTTACTTCCATGAAACACATCTTTTTAAATATACAATATTATACTAATATTATACCTCTATAGAAATATGATTTTTTGAATTGTTATTCCTCTACTCACGCGAGGATAATTGCGTATAATGAAATATCATGTTCAGAGGCCAAATACATCCAATAATAAGTCAAACAATTATTATACTTACAAGAAATACAATATTCCATATTTTTTATCCCGTTGGCCGCGTAATTTTTACAATTTTTACTATACAATACGGCATTCTTATTGCCTTGTCAGTGTCACTGGTAAATGACGATTGACGACTAACGCGAAATTGTTTCTCTTTTTACGTTTTGTTTCTCTTTTAATTGGTACAGACCCAATACCCATGAGAAGAGTACTCTTTGCCCGATATCCATATATCTGTAAGTCAATTTGTTTGTCAATCGACGGGGCTCAGGTTCGATCCCTGACGGGGACAAGCATTTGTGTGATAAGCATAAATGTTTGTATTTCCGGGTTTGGATGTTTATTATGTATGTAAAAGTATTTATATATGTATTTCTATGTATTAGTATCGTTGACTAACACCCATAACACAAGCAAATAATTTGCTTACTTTGGGGTTAGATCAGTAATTGTAACTTGTCCCGTGAATATTATTATTATATTAACGAATGATGCACATGAAGAGTTGATCTGATGATAAAGAAATGTGTTGGAAAATTATTTCTTTTTCTTTAAAGTTCAATGAGCACGTGCCTTAACTCATTTTGGTTTCTGGCGCCGCGCTTAGCCGGTACGTCATGTTAATATGTCGATCACCCCTACAACACGAATGTATGCAATAGGATTAATGAATTTAACCCTATCGATTGGCGGTCATGTTACGTTGTCGCGATTTTATGGTACACTGAGCCTCAAGTATCAAATGCTATTAAGGAAGCAGCAGTTCGCTTGTCTCATTTATTATTTCTTTTTAAAATTCCATGTTTTTATATAATTAAATAATAAATAAATATTCACGGGACAAAGTCTACTTACTGATCTAACCCCAAAGTAAGCAAATTATTTACTTGGGTCTTATACTATTTCCATTCCTTTATTTTCTCGATGAGAGATTGACGCCCATGTAATTTTGTGTTATGTTAAAATGTCTCACAAATAATACTATACTGCATGGACAAGTAGTGATGTGCTACACATAATGATTACTATAGGAAATATATCGATAAACGTAACCCGATAACAGACCCGTTCTTTTTACAAAATGCAAAGACCTACAAAATATATATTTTTTTAGGTCTTTAACAAAATGTAGGAAACTAAACTACTGCCGGATACTTTTGTACAAATTTATGAACTATAATATTATATTATATATAAGTATAATATTATATTTCATTACAAGATATTACACGTATAAATTCTTGATTGATAATGCCTACTTCTTTAAAATATACGGAGCTGTTGTAAACTAAGTAGGTATAGGTAGGTACTCGACAATGCAACGAAATAATTATAACGACAGGTAATCTTTATTTATTAATCAAAATCTGATGAATCGTCACTGTCACTTGATGAGTTCTCCCCAACATTTATTATCAGTTCTTGTTCTTGTATATTATTGAACGCCACATGAATTTCCCAATCCGACGCTATAATTTTTTTGGGTTCTTCTCACAACTTTTTCCCAGTTTTCAGCAGTTACTTTCGCACAAGCATTTTTTAATAAATTTAACATCTTGTATGACGTAAAAGGGGGATGGGTATTGTTTTGAGCGGCGTGTCGTTTGATTTGTGCCCATATTAGTTATATAACATTGTACTGGCAATGACACGGCGGAAGTTGAAGAACCCATTGACCACATTCGGCAGCTATTTCGTCAATAACATATCTTTTAGAGAGGCTTTTTTTTCGATTTTAAAATACTCACTAATTGTACTTTTAATAAACTGCTATTCACATTTCCGCCATGAAGTTGGAGCCAGTCAATTATCTCTTGTTTTTTATTGGCCTGCGTCGGCGTTTTATCAATTTGTCTGGAGTGATATGTAGCGTTGTCTATAATAATTATGGACGGTTGGACACTACCATCGTGGCTACTAGGCAGAGTTCTGCATTATCTCGCCAGGGTCTGGTACCACCGTCTTACCTATTCCTACCGCAACGCCACGCCCACGTTGCTCTGGAATCAGCCGTTTATTATGCGCGTAGGTAGCACAAAATACATTGCTTATTTTGTGTATTTGCTTATAATTTATATTTTTATAGAAAAAGCACTATAGATTATTAGAATATATCAAATTATACAAAGCTAAGGTAAAAAATCTCACATAAATTTACAACGGTTTTCATCTTATAATCATGGTCCAAATCTATGGTTTCGATTTTCGGTAGACCTTCTCTTACATGCTGTATATAAAGATATGTTAAAGGCTCAAAACAAGTAGGTACAGAAGTCAAACTCATATATGTACTTCACTTTTCATACCTACACTCGGCGCCGGGCGGTCACGTTAGGATTATCAACTTTGGCTTATGTACGAAAATCTGGTAATGGCATTCGTTCCTTGGTGTTTGATTTATTTAAGAGAATGAAACAGGAAGTGCGGAAATGTAAACCAATAATTTATATTTAATTATCTATATTATCTATATCTATATTAATATTATTATTGCGAAAGTTTGGATGTTTGGATGGATGTTTGTTACTCAATCACGCAAAAACTACAAAACGGATTTGAATGATATTTGGCACACAGGTAGATAGATAATGGCTACTAAACCAGGCTACTTTTTATCCCGGAAAAATCGCGTCATCCCGCGGGATTCGACAAAAACTTTTATAATGCAGCGGGCTGCACGCTGCACCTAGTAACTAAAATATTTTAATATTATTTTTATACCTTTTACACATATTCTACACAAAAAATTCAGTGACGCGTGTCTCAATCGATGACACTCGCGCTTACACTATTCCCAACTATTCCGGGATATCGCGTCCCCTCCCCTTCTTTGTCCCCATCGCCCTTGTATGTAGATTGACTTCTGTATCTATTTGTTTAGTTGTGCTGGTAAACATCATGAATGAGTTAATATGACATTCCCAACTATCGTTAACCTCAGTAGTATCAAGTAACTCAGCGGCGTGCACAGGATTATGATACTGAATATGCGGCGGAGTACTCGGCCACAAAAACTTTTTCTTTTATAGATTTCAGCGGCGTGCACATGATTATGACACATTTTATTCATTTACTTATTATTAATTAAAATCACCTAAAACGTACGAACGTTTTATTAAAATATCTGTGAATGGCAAGTAAAGCACTGCTTTTCTGCCTATAAGGAGCGCACGCGCCTGAAGTAACTGCATCCTGAAGGTGATGTGAGGGCTAAGGTAAATTTTATGCCCTTGTAATCCCGCGGGAGATGTTACGTAACCTCGCGATCGTTTCCTTTTTAAAACAATGTAATATAACGACTTATCTGCTCTCCGACTGCTCTCAAGATAAAACTTAAAAGTAATTTATCACTTGACTGCCTTGTTGGTGTAGTGGTTAGCTTTTTCGGTTTAGATTATGAGGTCCTGGATTCGATGGCCAGTAATTTGAACCTAATTGATGCTATTAATAAACTTGTCACACCTCCTCCCTCCCTCTCCTGTGTAGTGTGATCCCGTGTCGGTATTGACCACATAAGGTGTCGGATTCAATTTCCGGGCCGAGCAATTCAAAAAAGTGTTTTTTTTTCCAATTTTCTGATATAAACAACGTTGCCCGGGATTAGAAAATTGCTCGGTTGGCAATAGGCTTGCCACCTGTCACATTGTGGGACCATGTATCTTCGGCTAATCGTGGGTGCATTGGTTGTACTTCTGCCTACCTCTTCGGGGATATGGACGTGAAGATACTTCATACTTCTATCACATCAAAACATAAATGTGAAATGATCTATTTGGGTGCTAAGTTTTTTTTTATATCATAAGATAGCAAACAAGCAGATTGGTCTCCTGATGTAAAGAATCAACCGTAAACGTTTTGTATAGAAAATCATAAAATTCCTTTACAAAACTTTACGTTCTTGTAATTAGAACATGCAACAATTTAAAATTAATTTTTATAACAACTAGCTGACCCGGCAAACGTTGTTCTGCCTTTTTAACTACTCTTATTTTTTTTTCTATATTTTCTCAACTTTTGAACCTTTCCTGGACTCCAACAATTAATCCAAAACCAAAATTAGCCAAATCGGTTCAGCCGTTCTCGAGTTTTAGCGAGACTAACGAACAGCAATATTTTCTTGTTTCTTGGTACTACCATAAATGTATGCTTCTAAAAAGTCATGTAAGCTGTCACTACCACCGCTATATTTTTTTTTATATATCATAAGATAGCAAACAAGCAGATGGGTCTCCTGATGGAAAGAGTCAACCATTGCCTATAGACACCAAAGATGTTATTGGTGCGTTGCTATCTTGTGGCGAGGTCTTATGCCACACGCATAAGTTTACCGGCTACCTTACCATCCACACCGGGACACGACAGCGACAAGCACTGACGCTATTGCGGCAGGAATAGGGAAGGTGGTGGTACCAGACCCGGGCGAGACAATGCAGAACTCTACCACCTGGTAGCCACGATGGTAGTGACTCGCATAGTAATAATAATAATAATCGGTCGCCTTTTACGACCTGCCTGGCAGAACGGCAGTTGGCTATTCTTCAAAGGAGGCCGGGACCAACACGGCGATGTTAACTAAACTATATATATCTAAAATATGTAGTTTAGTTAACATCTATCAATTTAATTCAATTGATATTAGATGTTAACTAAATAACTAGTTAACTAGTTATATATCTAATATCAATTTAATTCAATTTTAAAGAACCTTTCACTAACCTCAAAATAACATTCCCTAACTCCCTCTCGAAATTGAGCTGAAATTTCTAAAAAAGCTTTACGTCAATTGACTTTATGAAATATGTACCTAGATCCCTTATAAACAAAACTAGAATCTAGTTTATTCTTATGTCAACAAAGCCTCAATAACTGTTAGTTCAAGTTAGAATTAATGATACGAAAATATTGGAATGTTTCAGGGCATGAATACACATCGCATGTGGGAAGAAGTAAAAGAAGCAATAGCTGAGGTATTTATTAAAAAGGAGCGCCATATTATTGAGGCCGTAAGTTTATTTATATTCATATTTCTAGACTAATATAGTCTACACATACATATTATATACATAGCTAGCTGTTGCCAGCGACTTCGTTCGCGCGGACTTCGTTTACTCCGCACTGCTCCTCCCCCGTAGGTGATAGCGTGATAATATATAGCCTATATGTTGACCCGACCTGTTAGTAATATTCATGCAAAATTTGAAGTAAATCCGTGCAGTACTTTTTGAGTTTACCCCGGACATACATACAGACAGACAAACAGATAAACACAAACAAACAGACAAAAATTCTATAAAGTAAATTTTTGGCTTCGATATCGATTGTAGATCACGCCCCAAGTATTCTTAAAAAAATATATTCAATGTACAGTTTTGTCTTTCCTACGATTTTATTATATGTATATAGATAAGCTACATTAAAGTACTTCTTTTCGTTCTGTGACTAAACCATGTACCTACTTTAATACATGCAGGAACTTATGAGGGTTAACTTGTTTGGCTCCGGCTATGAGCTCCGGGGTTCGATTCTTGATAATCTTTTTTTATATCATTAGATAACAAACAAGCAGATGGCTCTCGTGATGGTAAAAGAAACCATCGCCTATTGACAACAAAGATGAAGACGAAGAAAATCGAAGATGTGGCTACCTATTTCTGCCGCAATAGCGTCAGTGCTTGTCACTGTCGTGTTCCGGTTTGGAGGGTAAAGTAGCCGGTAAACTTTTTGGCATAAGACTTCGCCACAAGATAGCAACACTCCATTAACACCTTTGGTGTCTATAGACGATGGTTGACTCTTTCCATCAGGAGACCCATCTGCTTGTTTCGATGTAGTTTTTTAGTACTAAAATATCAGGTTATAAAATTGACATATATGTATGTAGTATTGTTGGAATTGATAACATTTGAGTACGATGATCTATTGAGGCGCCCAAGCACGTATACTAAATTTCTTAATTGTATGTACCTATTCGTACAACGATTTGTATATTTATATATATTTGTCCACGAATTTTTCGTGAACTTAAAGCCATATCGAGATAATTCTTTTTGTTTTAAATTAGCTATATTACAACTTAAGGAACAGTCTGAGTTCCATCAAAATCAGTTTAGTAGTGTTAGTTGTATGGTTATAATTGACAGATAATTCAAGTCGATTTAATTTTTGAATGACTTCTATTATTTTAGTCATTTAAAGGATTATTAACGCGGTAAAAGTAACTTATAGGGCCGAAGATTAACGTTGGAATTAAGAGGAAAACTATTTCCATTAATTACATAGGTATATTATCCAATTTTTCTTATTTTCCGAGATGTAGGTACAAGAGATTTCTACGCCCACGTTACCAAAGTTTTTGGGTTAAGGTCCTTTGATAAAGTTTCTTTTTATTAAAAGACTAGCTGTTGCCAGCGACTTCGTCCGTGTGGACTTCCTTTACTTGGCACTGCTTCTCCCCCGTAGGTGATAGCGTGATAATATTTTAATTGACCCGACTTGCTAGTAATATTCATGCAAAATTTGAACTTTTGAATTTTCCCCGGACGTACATACAGACAAACAGACAAAAATTCTAAAAACTATATTTTTGGCTTTGATATCGATTGTAGATCCCGCCCCAAGTATTCTTTTAAAAAATATTCAATGTACAGTTTTGACTTTAATATGAATATAATGAAATAACACGGGATTTTTTTTACTTTCATTTTATATCTAATCTTCACATAATCCTCTTTCTGTTGTTTCTATCTCTTTTTATACAAGTCACTACCATCTTGAATGAGGCTACCATCTTGACTTCTAACTTGGTAAGAGAGTTCTGTAATGTCTCGCCCGGATTTGATATCACACGCCTTACTTAATCCTGCCGCAATAGCATCAGTGCTTGTCATTATCGTCTTCTTCCTTGGAAAGGATGTAATGCCTGAGGCATTACATCCAATAGCATATTTGGTGTTCATATAGGCAACGTTTAGATCTCCATCGGGAGACCCATATGATGCTTTATATTATGACCGCCCCGTTGGTCGAGTGTTTAGCGACCTGGACTACGCAATCAACGGGGTTCCGATTCGATCCCCGACGGAGACAAGCATTTGTGTGATGAGCATAAATGTTTGTATTTTCAGGTTTAGGTGTTTATTATGTATTATGGATGTAAAAGTATTTATATACGTATTTCTATGTATTAGTATAATTTACTAACACCCATAACACAAGCAAACAATTTGCTTACTTTGGGGTTAGATAAATAAATGTAATTAGGCCCGTGAATATTTATTTATTATTTATTTAATATCAAAATCAAATAATATTTTATTCAACGTAGGTACATACACATAGGAACACTTACTTAAAATACAGAAAAATAAAGTCAGCTAAAGAGAATTCTTTGTCTACAGAAATGACTTGTACTTAAATATTTTTAAAATAACATATAAATAATATATATATATATATATATATATATATATATATATATATATATTTGTTTAGACAAAATTTTGTGATGTATAATTTAAATCACAAAACAAATAAATTTAAAAAGATAAAATATTCCGTATAACGAGCGGCAAGGGAAATAACTGATTGTTGAGGCTTTTCTCAATTATTGAAACATCAAAGATGTCACCTGAAGAACTGTACGAGAGATACTCAACGTTTACAAAGACAAGAATATCAAAAATCCGCCAAGAGCGAATTAAACTCGCACACAAAACCTCTCTTAGATCCAGATTCAAATTACAAAGAAATTCAATTCCTGTTTAAATTATTTTCACTGACTTTACCAGGAGCTCTGACACTCTTCTTTAATATTATAAGTTTAGTGGTTTAGAAATAAAAAGGGGAACACTTTCAACTTTCAACTGATACATTGCTAAATATATATGTTAATTTGAATATTATTAACAAATTGGGAACGTTACTTATCTATATAATTATTATTAATACAATAGGTGCGTTAAGCAAAACTTGTGAACATTTTACGAAAATTATTCCAACGGAGAATATGGGTGCAGTTTATAAGTAATATAAAATATTACTATAGGTATTTACTTAAATTTATATGTTATTTTCAAAATATTTAAGTATAAATCATTTCTGTAGACAAAAAATTCTCTCTGGTTGACTTCATTTTTCTGTATTTTAATAACTATGGTATAACTTGTGTATATTTTTGCTTATAAATGACGTCGATAAGTCTTCCTATGTGTACCTACGTCGAATAAAATATTATTTGATTCGATTGATTGAGTTAAAGTTTATATAGAGGAGCACAAAAAGCTAATTTGTATCTAAATTAAAAAAATGTATTACGCACATTACCTTGCGTTTAATACCTATTCTGTTTATAATTAAAATCTATAATCAAACTCACCACCTATAATTTTTCAAAGGTAAAATTTTAAACTCGTTAAATTTTCGGCTACCTACTAGCTACTACCGGAACGGAAATGTGTAGCTACGTTTCCGATCCGCTTTCATACCTACTGCTTTAAAACTTCCTATAAAGTCTTATTTTTATTTCTTTACAATAGGCGATGTACGTAAACGTTTTAGTGTAATGACAACATACCTTTTACCTACCATTTTAAATGCTTTTATCTATTTGTCTTTAAATAATAACTGAAGAATGACTGAACCAGTTCCGATAAAAATTGATATACACTAAAAACACGCGATTTTGCAAATAATAGGCCATATAATTTTTTTCGTCAGTAAATTTACAATTCGCAAAATTTTGTCAGTTAATTACCTATTTATAATTACGTAATTTTCAGTTAAAATATTACCCGTCCTCCGAGAACTTTTTTGAAATGATGCGTTTCGACCTGATAGTGGACGAAAACCTGAAAGTGTACCTTCTGGAGGCGAACATGTCACCTAACCTGAGCAGCGCTCACTACCTGCCAAATCAACTGCTGTACGAACAAGTTATATACAATATGTTCCTGTTGACTGGAGTGGCGTCGAATGTTCAGATCGATCAAAGGTATTATTTAAGCAAATGTATCATCACGCCCAGTTCCCTTGAAGGGTAAGCAGAGTAAATCAAACGTCTATAGACTTTCCGGTTTACCGCAAATCACCGGGTGTCGGTTGGCGAGATAAGTGATGATCCTCATCGCCGCATTTGCCCATATGTTAACGATTATCAACTATTTCTAGCGATAGCCGGGACCGACACTTTTACATGCTCATCCGAGGCACGGTAGTGTTAATACACTACTCCGCCAGACTCCGAGCTGCTACTGAGATTTTAAATTTTCGAGAAAAACCTCGAAAAGGCCTCAATAACACTTTTGCCCGACCTGGGATCGAACTCGAGACCTAATGATCGGAGCTGAATAGGCTACCTCTAGACCACGCGGTAGTCTAAACAAATGTATCACATAAGATCCCTTACGCCAACAATCTGCCTACCCAGAAAGAACCAAATTCCAATATCACTATCCATATAGCGCCTTGTTTCCTCCACATAACTTTCTACATAGAAATCACCCAGCGCCGCGTTTAGTCTATTGAAAGCCCTGGCTTATTAGTATAGTGGGGGGCCCCACTATATGACCTTGACTATGACCTTGATTATTTACCTTGATTATTATTTACCTTGATTTATTTACCTTGATTATTTCGAAACAAATATGGTTTTCGATAATCTAGTGAACTAACACGTACTACCTAAACCCTCTCATTTGCAAGGCACTGGGCGGCGTGCCACATGAAATTTCCGTCCAGCCATTTTTTTATTTTATATTACTGGTTGGTTAATAGATAAATTCCATATCAACAAAAGCCAATAGAATAAGCAAACGTTAGGTTGGCCTTTTTTTTCGCCGTCATGAAACGATAGGAGCGGTCGCTCCTAGCATCAGGTGGCAAGAGACGCTGAATTGCCAAATCCAAGAAACAAATTACAGAAAATAATTAAATTTTGATAGAACCCCAACGGCCTGGCCACGGGAAATTACGCCCGCGATTTTTCGCGCGACGTGAACGGCGAAGCGTCTAGCATCTGAAACAAATGTATGGGAAAATACTAAACATGCCACGCGGAGTGGCTACCGGCGTAGCGGCGGGGTGACCGACGAATATTCGCCGCCGCCACCGCCGCTGGTTCGCGTGGCCGGGCGGTAAGGCGCCCCATAGATCTACAATAATATTGCGCAATACTTTTATTGTGTAATAATATTGAATACCCCCTTTGATTCCAAACGTTCAATAAATTCACTCAATAAAATTTACAAACCAGTCTGATCAATATTTTCGTCTGATCAATATGCTGGTGATTTTGTTAAATAAATCTCTATACAATTCTATACACTCAAGTAAAAACTCCCGTTCTTTATCTTTTATAGTATTCTTGCTCGCCATTTTGCTTAAATTTACAACACGACCATACATTAAACACCGTGACTGACTGAACGCGACCGCTCCAAAATCTGAAGTGAAAAATATTGCGCAATATTAAGCCTACACAGTGCAAGAAAAAAAATATTGCGCAATAATAATTAAACCCTCTCAAATTTTCGTTCAATCTTTGTGCAATCTTCAATATTAACCCTAAATGGTCAATAATATTGCACAATGCGTACCTAATATTGCGCAATATTATTGTAGGTCTATGGGCGCCTTACAGAAGCGCTAGGCTTTGTACGGCAGAATACATTTGCATCATAAGTAAATGGTGAAAATCTCGAGCAAAGAGCGCTGAACCCCAATTTGCTATAACTTGATCAAGGGTCGGTGATTTACTGATGATACGATTGAACAAGCTCAACAACAACACTCTTACCGCCAAATTACGTGTCGGTGGTTCAATATGGCGAAATTCTCCTTTGCTTTGTGAAAATTATTTTCTGAAATAGTCGTAAAACTGTTTGTATAGAAAAGTACGCAATAAACCCGAGTTACTTCTACTGCTTACTTTCAGTCATTCGTGATTCCTCAAACCGAAGTAGGTAACTATAGTAAAATATACTTACTTACATACATACATCTTTTCGCTAGATTCCTTTCGGGGTAGGGTCATTTCCGCGCGCTGTATGTCACGATTCTTGCAGATTTGTAAAATAGTGAAAACGTAAAATATCAGTTCCAAAAGTTGATGTGAACTGAATTGACACATAATGGGTAGGTGTATAAGGTGGTAGCCACCACCTTACCCATTCTTGTAACAATAACGCCGATACTTGTCATCGTCGTGTTCCAGTTTGAAAAGTAAGGTAGTCGTCAGACTTCTGCACGTGGCATTGCCATCCCGTCACACGAATAGTAACGCACTATTAACATCTTTGGTGCCTAAAAGCGATTGATTTCCATTTCCATCAAAAGAACCATCTACTTGTTTGCTATCTAACGATATATGAAAAGAAGAACGACCCATATCTAAGCAATTTTATGAAATTCAAAGTTTACTGCATTTCATAATAAAATGCAAAATTTACTACATTTCATGAAATTGCTTTACATATAATATGGATTCATATTTTCACGGATTCAAATTGGGTACTGTACGTACACTCGTACGAGAACTCTTCTTAATGCGTTTGAACACCACTCAGGTTTTTCCGGGCACCCTTTGAAGGAGTCATCTACCATTCTGCTAGGTAGTTCGAAAAAAGGAGAACAATAGCCTACAAGTTACTACTATGTGGTAGATTTCTGCAACGCCTCGCCCGGATTTGGTATCATCGCCTTACCTATTCCTGCCGCAGTAGTCATTTGTCACTATCATGGTCTAGTTTGAATAATAAGATTATACATATAGTATAACATTCCAGCTACATGACAATGCATCATTAACTTGGTATCTATAGGCATAAATGTTTTATTTTCATCAGAAGATCCATCTGTTTGTTTATTATTCTATGATATACAAAAATAAAGAAAAAAATAGTATCTTCACGCCCGTATGTATGTACGAAGAGGTAGGCAGATGAACAACAAATAGGTACACCACGATTAGCCGAAGACACTTAGTGCCACAAAGCGATAGGTGGCCAGCCTAAAGAAGGTAGGTATATAATAATAATTTTTTGCTTCTAGTTTTACCACCCCGGCAGCAAACATGGTATCTTCAAGTAAAAATATAGCAGTATGGAATCAGATGTGTAACACAACATGCAAGGATTCCTGTGAAGCCTCGCTTACATGCAAGCTCTGTAAACCTTGCTTAAACACCAAGTTGAAGAGAAGTCTCCTAAACGCTCACAAAGAGTACATACATATGGGAGATTATAGGAGATTGTTCCCACCGGGCATGGTAAGAATATTTTAATTTTGATATGAAAATAACTGCTTTGTTTTTTTTATATCATTAGATAGCAAATAAGCAGATGGGTCTCCTGATTGAGTCAACCATCGCCTGTAGACACCAAAGATGTTAATGGTGCGTTGCTATCTTGTGGCGAGGTCTAATGTCACATGCATAAGTTTACCGGCTAACTTACCCTCCAAACCGAAACACGATAGAGACAAGCACTGACGCTATTGCGGCAGGAATAGATAAGGCGGTGGTACCAGACCTGGGCGAGACAATGCAGAACTCTACCTCCTAGCAGCCACGATGGTAGTGACTCGCATAGACAATCGGTCGCCTTTTATGACCTGCCTGGCAGAACGGCAGTTGGTCTATTTTACAAAGGAGCCCGGAACCAACAAGGGGAAACATTTTTAACCGGAACCAACACGGGGAAAAACCAAACGGGATTTTTTTAAATGATTCACTAGTTAGGGTTGCCAGATGCCCGGTTTTTACGGGTACTCCGTTGTTTTAGGCTAAAAATGTAGGAACCCGAAATTATCAAAATTAAATACGGGGAAAACATTTAAGTAAACGGTTAGCTTAACCGAAATCGATTTAATAATTATTATTGCCGTACATATATGGTAACATATGAATATTTATTAAACATAAGCTTGACAAAAAGATCTTGTAAAAGCTGTTTAATATAAAAACATATACAAATTTAAAAATTAAAGACTAAGAATACTGCTTTTTTATAAAACAGAGTTGTCATAATTTCGTTTCGTTAAAAAGCTTTATTATGTGGGTAACCCTTAAATCAAGAAATATCTGATGGCAAATCTACAGCTGGTAAACTTAAATCACTAGGTCCTAATGGTGAAGATGGTGAGCAGGAAGTAAAAAAGAGGTGTCACAATAAAATCTTAGCAAAAATAAAAACAGTAACGGATATGGAAGCGGCAGTATTGAATTTTGTTACACACAAAGTAGGAACTTAAGACAAAAAATCGAAGGCAAAACCACAAAATAAAGTTACCTAGGTATTTGTTTTGTGGTAAAACTCAATTGCTTTCTCTTATTTCTAGATCTCTCCTTTTCTTTTCTGTCTTTTATTTTCTCTTTCTTTTTTTTTAATCTTTCCAGCGTTCCAACTCTTCACGTTTCTAGATTATTCGTAACAATAACATTAAAAATTATTAAAAAAAATAAAACTTAATTATTTATTCAGTATCATATTTTGACAAATATTTGAGTGATAAATGCAGTCTCCTTTTAAGTACACGAGCACTTGTGTTAGGAGACACCGCTCTTTCTTAACAATAATCCTTTGATACTTTAAACATAATAGGTACTAAATATATGTTACTTCTAAGTGATAAACTTAGAAGTAAAATATATGTGACTAGCTGACCCGGCAAACGTTGTTCTGCCTTTTTAACTACTCTTATTTTTTTATATTTTCTCACCTTTTAAACCTTCCCGGGACTTCAACAATTAGTTTAAAACCAAAATTAGCCAAATCGGTTCAGCCGTTCTCGAGTTATAGCGAGACTAACGAACAGCAATTATATAGATTAGCAAATAAATATAGATTAGCAATTATTTTTTTAAGAAGAAAAAAATTGTGAAAGTACATCTAAACGTGTGTATGTTTAAATGTGTGTGTGCGTGTGTGTATGTGCGCGCGTGTGTGTGTATGTGTGTATGAATGCGTATATATGTGTATGATTAACATTATATTTTAAATTAATTATATTTTAAATTTTTTTAAATTAATTATTTAATTAATTTGTTACATTTTAAATTAATTAAACTATTTTTTTTAAAAATTAACTAAAAATATTTTATTTCTTAAAAGCAAAAAGATTAATCCAAGAATTAAAATCCTTTTTTAGGGTTCCGAAGTAAACTAGGAACCCTTATAGTTTCGCTATGTCCTTATTATATACTAGCTGTCGCCAGCGACTTCGTACGCGCGGACTTCGTTTACTCCGCACTGCTCCTCCCCCGTAGGTGATAGCGTGATAATATGTAGCCTATATGTTGACTCGACCTGTTAGTAATATTCATGCAAAATTTGAAGTAAATCCATGCAGTACTTTTTGAGTTTACCCCGGACATACATACAGACAAACAGACAAAAAACAAAAAATCTAAAAACTATATTTTTGGCTTTGATATCGATTGTAGATTACGCCCCAACTATTCTTTAAAAAAAAATATTCAATGTACAGTTTTGACTTTTCTACGATTTTATTATATGTATAGATGGTCCTTATTACTAGAAAGCTGTAATTTGGCACGAATATACATATTAGTCACGTCAACAAAGTGGTAACATCTACTAAGTAGAGTACAGTAAACAGTCACTACCATCGTGGCTACTAGGTAGAGTTTAGGTAGAGTTCTGCATTGTCTCGCCCCGTGCTGGTACCACCGTTTTACCTATTCCTTCCGCAATAGCGTCGGTGCTTGGCACTGTCTAGTTCCGGTTTGGAGGGTAAGGTAGCTGGTAAACATGCATAATGTGGTAATAAGACCTCGCCACACGAATATCAACGCACCTTTAATATCTTTGGTAACTATAAGCAATAGCTGTGTTCATCAAGAGAGCTATCGGTTAATATGATATATAAAAAATATACCACGGACTAATTACACGAATTCAGTTAATCTCAAAGTAAGTATATTAGTCACATCTGTGGTCTAGTGGCCCGTGTCGCGGTAGACCACATAACACATTCCGGGTTCAATTTCCGGGTCGGCAATTAATAAATGCATTTTTTTCAGTTTTCTGATAAAAACAACGTTATCCAGGATTGGAAAGTGCCCGGTTGACGATACGCTTGCCACCTATCACATTGTGAGATCAAGTATCTTCGGCTAGTCGTGGGTGCACTTGTTGTAACTCTACCTACCTTTTGCCAGGAATAATGTGATAGATGGAACTTAGTAATCGATACTTATAAATACTGAAAAATATTTATTAATCACCCAAATCGAGCAATATAAACGTCCGTATTTATCACACAAATATTTGTTCCTGTCGAAATTGAACCCGAACTCCATCAATCATGTAATATACACAATTATTACACATACATACAAACACGCCGATAATATATAGCTCTGAACCTTCCCTTGATTATCTCTTTTAAAACATACTCTATAATTGACTGCGATTATTCCAATCCATTGGCGACCTCCAGATAACATTTTAGATATGGAGTTCTTAGAACATAATATGGTTGTTATGGAGAGTACGTGCCTTGGATTACATCAATCACAGCTACGGCTTGTTCGGATTTAAACATAAAAAGCGCTCTCTATGTAAAAAGAAAGTGATTTTTTTAAATATCATAAGTTGTTTTCTAACAAGCAGATGGGTCTCCTGATGAAAATAGCCACCCATCGCCTATAAACACCAAAGGTGTTAATGATACGTTGCTTGATGTTGCTTGATGATCTTGTGGCGAGGTCTAATGGCGCATACATAAGTTTACCCTCCAAACCGGAACACGACAGTGATAAGCACTGACGCTATTGCGGCAGGAATTGGTAAGGCGGTGGTACTACACCCGGCGAAACAATCCAGAACTCTACCACCTAGTAGCCACGATGGTAGTGACTCGTATAGCCAGTCGGCCGACTTTTACGATCTGCCTGGCAGAATGGCAGTTGGCCTATTCTTTAAAGGAGCCCGGGGCCAACATTTCCTTTGGGATTAGTCTTCATAATATTGAGCAGCAGGAATGATCAGTCAATTCTGATTTAAGCCCCAATAAGCAATTATTCTTTGTATATACCTACAATAAATAATAATAATAAATATTGCTGGACAAATTACACAAATTGATCTAACTGCATTGTCTCGCCCGGGTATGGTACCACACCCGGGCGAGACAGTGCAGAACTTTACCACCTAGTAGCCACGATGGTAGTGACTCGTATAATCAATCGGTAGCCTTTTGCAACCTGCCTGGCAGAACGGCAGTTAACCTATTCTTCAAAGGCGCCCGGGACCAACACGGGGAGTATACAACAAATTTACTTCTTATTTTCAAAATAATTCTAATGTACCGATTGAGTAAAAATAATTATCAGTTTTCTTACTTAAAAACTACATACATCAAATACCTTAAATTGAAAAAATCTATACTTAGGTATTTATATATATAGTTTTTGCTTCTTTGAACTAATACATTATGTATATGTTACCGGCAATCTGTACAAATCAAGCATTCTATACAATACCTAGGCAATGTGGCGTTTAGGCCATGTATCAAATATTAGGATTATTATTGTCCATTACATACTTTACCTAGGTAATAAATACATTTCCTAGGCATTGTATTGATAACCTGCTGTTCCATCGGACATGTGTAAAATAAATAGATTTCGGACTGCATTTGAAAATATCTACATATTTAAATCTTGTCATCTACATTTTTAAAAAAGGGCAGTATGTTTTAAAACCGCTTATAATTTGGTAATAAAATTCTCTACCATTATCTGAATATAGGATTGGAGCAATCACTCAATATAAAAATAGTCCACAAATTATACGATATTGAATTCGCAATTGGGAATATCTTCCTCTCATCTCACACACTTGTTGTCCAGGCAAACGAAATATTCATTTCGTTAATAATGCTGCCTGAACAACAAGTGTGTGAGATGAGAGGAAGTGAATTCTCTCTAACAAAACTAAACGCGTCTCCCGCACGCAGCGTAATGAATTACAAGCAAGTTAGTAATTACCAATAGTAGCGCGTTTATTACTCACCCACTGGTACACTCTCTGCTTTCGTCTTTTACACATATTACCGGCTGTGCATTCAGATTTGTATAGAATACCTAGGCAAAGCATAAAATAAATAATAACTCATATATTATCTAGACGATTCTATACATTGCCTGGGTATTGTATGGAATACCGGATTATACAGATTGCCGGTAAGATATGTATATTAATACCTCAAACCAAATCTTATACCTTAAATTAGCGGAAAGTCTGAGGGATAATAAAGGTCAATCGGTTTACAGATATTTTTGTCGGTATTTATAGATAATTATCCCCAATCAAATTAATTAAACTGAAATATTTAAAACAATAATTACGGCAACATAAATAGCAGCCTTTTTACAAAAAAATGTAGTAAGTAAAAAAGTCGACACAAATGCGGCCACGATATCAAAGACACCGCCACTGCTGACGTGATATGGTGTTGTCTAACTTAAAAGATTTGCTTAAGCTTTACGAAAAATGAGAAAACATTTTTAATGTGTATTTACATGTGCTAGTATCAACGTCTAACACCCATATCACAAGCAAATAATTTGTATGCTTTGGGGGAAAATCAATTTGTGTAATTTGGACAGCGATAAGTGTATTTATAAGTGAAAATTTCTTTAGCCACATTAGACAATGTTTGGTAGCCCAACTTTGTATGGATTTGCATCAGCATTATTAACATGCTTATGTTTAAGATATATCTGTAAGCTGTACACAATCTGCATTCATAAAATAGTGTATTATAACCCAGTAGATATCACTATAATAAATCCATGCTTATAAATAAATACAGTTTAAGTTTTTACCTTTTTTCTGTGGTCCTCATATATATAAAAATCAATGCCACTTCTCATTGCAATTTTATAACTTAAGAACGGGCTCACCTATCCAAACCAAATGTTTAGGCTTTATTTGGACTATTAAGTAGACGGTTTATGTGAGAATTGCACAAAAATGGTAAAGCGGTTAGTCATTTATCACATTTTTTGTAACAAATGAATTCAATAAATGGCGATACGTAGCGAAGCACGTGAATGAAAAGTGATGGGTGACAATTCAAACCACTGCTTTTGCCATTTGAAAGGATTGATCATTATTAATTGAAACCGAGGCCAAAAGACGTACTTAAATTCCGAGTCTAAATCTGAATCTAAATCCTACCTACATCCAAACCAGACTATTAAATGTATATATTCAGTTGACTAGTTAGCTGTCTAAACCTGCAGTCCTAAAATCTTATATATGTGTGATTGACTTTTTGGTTCTAGTAACTTTTACACTGAGTGTAAATTAGGTACCTATAAAATGTACCATTAATTTCTTTTTGTTTCAGAAACCCTACACAAATATTGACGAACAAATCAAAGATCTAAATGAAATGAACAAATTACAGTATTTATGGTATCAAGGAAAATGTAACAATGACATTACATGGTGTCAATAAACAAAATTGTATTATGTATACTATTTAATATTCAAAAATATTTCAATATGACACAGATTGTACAATAAATATTACAAAAATGTTGTGTTATCACTGTACCATTGATTGTAGTAACCCTAGAATATAACTACCTAAATCTTCATCTTGATTGGTCCATGACACATATATACTTTTAGTGTTATCATCTTCGCCTTCCACTTTGATAAGAACAGATTCTACTGATATGTTACCATCTGATACAGTTATAGACCAACCTTGCAGTTTTTCTGCCAGTAAATTCTTTAATTTTTCAGCAGTCCTTACAGCTGGCCCTGGATCATCAAATCGAACAGTACTTGTAAATCGTATAATGTGCCTATTTATACCTATTTCATCACAAACCTCATCAATGTCTAAAAATGAAAGACGGTTATCTCTTACACAGAGGACACCATGTACCACACGTCTTCGTTTGGGATCTGGTGGTTGGGCATTGTATTTAACAGCTTCTGCTTTTAATAACCTTAAAGAGACATCTATAGGGATTTTTATAGGTGTATTAATTGTGACAGTTTCACCATTTGCGGGCATATAGCATGTTATCTTAAACTCCTGTTCAATCTTCTCTTTAAGAAATTCCATTTTTTGAGCCTCTCCATGTACTAACAGTACATTCTTTGGTTCACAGTACTGAATTAGTTGCATGATACCTTTGGCGTCAGCATGTGCTGAAAATGACATGTATTCGACAGCCATTTTAACTTCAACTACTTGACGATTCTCAAACTCTACTTTCTTAGCACCATTCAGGATTTTGTGACCTACAGTACCCTGAACACAAAACCCAGGCATTATTAACATGTTCTGTTCATATGGAGCCCATTTTTTAAAAATATTCAATGATAGGCCCGCGTGTAACATTCCTGGAGTTGCAAACACAACCATTGCTCCAGGATTATCGATATATGATTTATCAAATGGTTTTATATGCTTAAAATCAAACATATTTCTCTGTACAAATGTTTTTCGAATTTTCTGATTAGTCCATGTAATAAACATCTTATAATAATTATTAGCTTTTTCTGTTAAACCAAGCGCAAAATATACTGGATACTTTAAATTCATTCTCTCCCAATATGTTTCAAGTAAAATACAAAGTTCTTGAGCTCTCCCTAATGCAAATACAGGTATTAAGACTTTACCACCTTTTTCTACACACTCGTGTACTTTTTTGAGAAAATCTCTCTCTCGACAGCGTTTAGAATCTCTTATTGTTGTTGCATATGTAGACTCTGTGATTAACAAATCGGGTCTACATTTATCAATCCATGCAGCACCTAAATGTCTATCTGGTGTCATATTGTAGTCACCTGTATAAACAACTGATTGAGAGCCTACTCTAATCCAAAACATGGCTGCTCCCAATACATGGCCAGCATAATATGCTTTTATCTCAAGTTCATTGTCTACCATGACAGATTGGTGTAAAGTGACTGCTGTTACCTTTTTAATACAATCTTTTATCATCTGTGATGTAAAAAAGTTTGATTCTCCCTTTCTTTCTACAGCAACTTTTCTCATGTCTTCTAACAAAATAGGTGCTATAGCCTTTGTTGGATGGGTCATATATATTGGGCCGGTATAACCTACCATTTCTGACATATATGGTAAAGCACCACAATGATCGAGATGGAAATGAGAAATAATGACGCAATCTATTTGACTAGTGATAGGACCTTCTGGAACTATATATGAAAAATCTGGAAATCGTCTTTCATCATTATAACCCATGTGCATTCCACAATCTAACATAATATTTTTACCACCCATTGAGAGTAAAATACAGCTTCGTCCGACGTCCTGACCAGCCCCTAAAGGGGTTATCTTGATGTCAGGCATGTTAAGCTTTAAATGCCTCTTATTTACCAATATTAGAAACAATTTACGTATTATTTGATCACTTCAATCAAGGAAGTTTACCTTTTCGGAATCCAGATTATGTTTTCACAGGGTCGATTTACTCTAGAACTTTTAACGTATACTTTATGTTTAGTTTAGTATAACTTTAAATATTTTTGCGATACTAACAAATATGAATTGCAAACTGCACATTACATGAAATCCATAGATAAATATGTGTATTACTATATGTATAGATAGGCAACTTTCTAAATCTATAATGGCTTACTACTGGCGTCATCTATCTTATAGCCTGAGAACTATTTTGTTTCGGCAGCTGAATATAGGTACCTACTTTTTTATTAAAATTTTAATAGTAAATAGGAATTTATCAAACACTATACAGCGTGCCATTCAAACAAAATGTAACTCTGACAAGTCCTTTTGCAACTTCGTTTGATTGCCACGCTGTATAATGTTATATATTCAGAATAAAAACATTCATAATTTAAGCCTTTATTAACTCACAATAAATAGCACAATATATTAGTTTTGTGTCACGATTAAGCAATCCGGAGAATAAAAGTTCAAACTCAACGAAAATAACACTAATACACACAAAACAAACTGAATTTCAATAATAAAATGCGCACGAGTATCAACATTTAACACCATAACGACGCCATTTGTAATTGTGTGGTTTTTTGTTTGATAGATTGGCCAAACTTTGTTATTTTGAAAAATAAGCGTATTTACCACAAAACAATATATGTTTATAGTTCAGATAGTCAAAAATTATAATGTAATGTGATATCTTATTTAAAAATATATATTTAAGACATTAAAAGGTTATTTTTAATATTCGTATGTAGTGGCAAAAACCTTGAATCCAGATCTTAAGTCTTTTGAAATAAAATCTTTTTCAGTACGTGTCCTAGATGACGCTATTTTCAATACAATTATCAAATATTTTATAGTACTAAATTACCATAGCATGATGAAATCTTTATCTCTAAAATCGTATCTCGAATTTTTTTTTTTTTTCTTTTTGGCATGGGCGTTAAGCAACTGCCATGATCAAGTAAAACGAGGAAACATATTTTAGACAATAAACTAGGATTTGGAATTTGGATTGACAGGAAAATAGAGGATCAGAAAGTAATCAAAATAACATAGATACTAAAATTATAAATTATTTACAACAATAATATTTAAATAAATATATACAGAGATAATACTTAGTTATTTGTATAATATTTACAAGTGGGTTAATATTAATTTGGTATTAGATACTAAATGTATCTAACTACGCTTAAATATTAATATTATTTTCTTGAATGAATAATGAAAGAATATTATACATACAAGGGTTTAATAACAGGGTTAGAATGGATGTAGGTAAAGGAATGTCATTAGAATATAGATTGTTATATAATGATGAATGATTGTATTTAGGACAAGCAAAAAATATATGATTGAGATCTCCAATATCAGTGCCACACTCACAAACATTGCTATCTTTGATGTGTAGCTTGAAGAGGTGTTCAGGAGAATTAGTGTGACCAAGCCTCATTCTGGTGATAACAGATGTTGACAACTTATTTAATTTCACTACAGAAAACCAAGGTTTAGAAGGTATCAATGGTTGTAATTGGGAATAGGTTTTGCCTTTCACCAATGTACCACTATCCCAGACACTTTGCCATGACTGCTTAAGATGGAGTTTAGGGAGAGCAGCTAGATCATGGCAATAATTAATGTAGGGGTATAAATCACCACACTGAACTGCCTCTTTAGCACACCGATCAGCTCGCTCATTTCCAGTGATATTACAATGGCTTGGAACCCAGGCAAAGTAAATAATATGATTATATTTAAAAGTACATTTGAATAAAAGATTTCTTAAGTCTAAAATAATAGGAGGAATAAATTTGGATTTTAAAGGGAACTTTTGCAAACAATGTAGAGCACTCAGTGAATCAGTCAGAATCATACACTTGGGTAGTTTCATAATGTGTATGTATTCTACAGCTTTATAAAGTCCATAACATTCACCTGTAAATACAGATGCTTCCGGTGGAAATTTGATTTTTTGAACAATATTGTATTGTTTATGGTATACACCTATTCCAACATTACTATTATTTTTGGATGCATCAGTAAAAATCAAATGAAAATCTTGCCATTTTTCATTGATAATATTGTTAAAATATTGATTGGCATACAAAGATTGTTTATCTATACCTAAATTTACTACAACAGGCTGCAGAGTTAATGATTCATAATTGTGTTTATATAAGGGATTTATAGGGGATGTAAAAGTAAAAGGCTTAAGGCTGTGATATTTCATATAGCTGTATACAAGGGCTGGGATTGTTTTGTGTTTCCAATACTTATCTGACATTAAATCACTAAGACTAGAGAGCTTTGTAAGCAGAGGGTGATTTTGTGATTCCAAAGTGCGAAGGAAAAACCTGTCAGATAGATATTTACGTCGTAAATGTAATGGAGGTTCAGCACATTCTACTTGTAGGGCAGAAACAGGGCTGGATTTCATTGCTCCTAGAACAATTCGTAATGCTTTAATTTGAACAGAGTCAATTTTCTTTAGACCAATCTTACTACATGGTTCTAGTAAAAACATTCCATAATCCAATAAACTTCTTATTAATGCATTATACATAAGTTTTAATGTAGATGGGTGTGCACCCCACCAAACCCCAGAAACACATCTCATTAAATTGATATTACGTTCACACTTTGCTGCTATATACTCACAATGATCTAGTCCTTGGAGTTTATTATCTAGTATTATACCTAAGAATTTTGTTTTCGATTTAACAGGAATTGAACTATTTTTGTAAGTAATATTTATAGGGGGTGGAAATTTTGAGCGAGAAAATAAAACTATGGAACTTTTAGAAACAGAAATATCAAGACCATTGTTATTAAGCCAAGTCTGTAGGGATAGAATAGACATGGAAAGATTATCACAAGCCATCTGTATAGATTTGTCAGTTGAGTATAAAAGGAGGTCATCAGCATACTGAAGAACATTTACATTGCTAGTTGCTACAGTTTCTATATCATATGAGTATATGTTGTAAAGGATTGGACTTAAAACAGAACCTTGTGGAAGACCTTTATATTGTTGTCTTTTTAAATTATTAGGGTCATTTGCTAAATTAATAGTTCTATTGTATACAATATTCATAATAACATTAATTAAATAAAATGGTATGTTTAATTTCACTAGCTTATTTTTCAGAATTGATAGAATTACATTATCATATGCTGAGGATATATCTAAAAAAGCTGCTACAACAGATTTGTTATGAGTAAAAGCTAATCTAATATCAGTTATAAGTAAGCTAATATTATCTATGGTGCTCTTTCCTCTCCTAAAACCATACTGACTTTGACTTAATAAATTTCTGCTTTCAATAAACCATTCTAAGCGAAGTTTGACAAGGTGCTCTAGAATTTTCAACATAACTGATGAAAGCACAATGGGTCTGTATGAAAAAGGGTCAGAAGGGTTTTTATCAGGTTTAAGGATAGGGATAACAGAATGTGACTTCCATGTCTGAGGTATATTACCTGTAGAAACAAGGGAGTTCATAACCTTTAATAAGTATGATAGAGATTTATCAGTCATGTTATTTAAAAATGAGTAGTTAATATTATCCCATCCAGGAGTAGAGTCTTTAACATTTTGAAGGATACCTTTAAGCTCAAATAATGTAAAAGGGGAAAAATTGTCTGAAGAAGAAGTAGAAGGAAGAGAAAGGATACATTCTGGTACTGTAGGTGGAGCAAGATGATCTATCAGCTGATTTATTAACAATGGACACATTTCATTATTATTAGAAATCTTATATGCAGATCTAAATTTTCTTATGTTTAACCATACACTTGAAGGTTTTGTTTGGGGTGATAAGGAAGAGCAGAATTTCTTCCAACCTTCAGCTTTTTTCTTTTTTAATAATCGACGAGTAGTTTTTATAATATTAGTGAGAATATTAAAATTTTCTGTAGTTGTATACTGACAATAAAATTTTTCAGCAGCTTTCCTTTCCTTAATAGCGTCTGAGCACTCTTTGTCCCACCAAGGTGGCGTATTTATTTTCTTAGTTAATTGTTTTTTAATGGGAAAAGTGTTTTCAGCTGATTTTATAATTAATTGAGTAAAGGCTTCTGCACAAGAAGAGTCATTATATGAGGAAATGTTAGGCAAAACATTAACACCAACTTCCATCAAATTATTAAACTTGTGCCAATCCGGGTTATGCAAATTATATTTGAAATATGATGTAGATTTAGGTGAAGTTTTATGATATGCAGAAGGGAAATTTATTATTATGGGGAAGTGATCACTTCCAAACGTAAATGGGAGTGTGTACCATGTCAAAGAAGGTGCTAAATTGGGACTGCAAATGGACAGGTCTATAGCGCTTTTGCCTTCGGAGGGTTTTGTGCGACGAGTGGGAGAACCGTTGTTTAAAATACATAAATTTAATTCTTCAATGACTTTCAAAAGTTCTTCACCATAATAATTACTGGAGGAACAACCCCAGGCTTGATGATGAGAATTAAAATCACCTAACACAATAAAGGGTTTAGGTAGTATGGATAATAGGTTATTAAGTTCTGTCAAAATATTCAAATTTGGATGTGGAATATAAAGTGACACGAAACAAATATTATTTACATTAACAGCTAATATAGACATATTTACAGTATGTACAGGAAGATTAACAATGGAAAAATTATATCCTTTTTTGATCATGATGGCTACACCTCCATAACCATCAGATCTATCTTCTCGGATACTAGTGTATCCAGAGAATTTAAAAGTACAACTTGGTCTTAACCAAGTTTCTGAAAGAGCCACTAAAAATGGCTCATATTTATTTAATAAGTGAATTAATTCACTTTTCTTGTTGGTGATGCTCTGCGAGTTCCATTGAAGAATTTTGGCTTGACTGTCCATGATCACCATTAAATTTAGAATAATTAATTAAACTTTCTGTCATTAAAGCAGCGTTGGACGGTGTTATTACTTCGGACTGAGATAAAAATTTAATAAAAGATATAATCATGCCTATTGAGGCTGATTCTTGATTATTGTTATTATTTTTTGTCAACAAAGTACCATTTTCTCTAGAATTAGTGGAATTATATTCATTAATAACTGAATTTTGGAAATCATAGTCATAACTCTTACTGACTTTTGTATGGGGTTTAGGTTTCTGAAATATTGTTTTTTTGTATGACCTATGGGATTGTTCTTGCGAATCTAAATTTTTTTTCAAAAGTGGATGAAGAGCAGTTTTAATAGGTGTTGAGATGGCATCAGCATATGATTTGGAGACCGGGGGATAATTTTTTGATGCCTCGGCATAAGAGACACAGTTTTGAGCCATAAACATTTTAATGTTTTTTTGTCTTAAATGTTCTGGGCATGATTTGCTAGTGGCAAAGTGAGATCCCTTACATAAACAACAATTAACATTGAAATCAGCCTCACTAGTACAAGAGTCTCCACAATGATCCTTTCCACATTTAAAGCATCTTGGGTTGGATCTGCAAGTTATTTTAGTATGACCGTACCTACAGCATTTATAGCATTGTATAGTAGGGTAAATGTATAAATCTACTGGGAGAGCATTATAACAAACGTAGACACGTTTCGGTAAAGTCTGTCCATCAAAAGTTACGACAACTGTCTCTGTTGGTTTCCAGGTAGTGTTATCATTAATAGTTATTTTACGGTTTATTCTTCTAACCTTTATTATTTTTCCACAACCAATGGGAACCTTAACATTATTAGCAATTTCCTCTGGTGACCAGTCTGAGGGAACACCTCTAATTACGCCTACTCGTGAAACGTTAAATGATGGGATAAAAGCTTTGAAGTTTTTATTTGAGAGATTAGGGTCATTAATAAAGTGGTTTGCGTCCGAAAATGATAGAGATAATCGGTTGCGTCCAATTTTCTTGAGGCTACCATCAATTATATTTTTAAAAGTATTATTTTTAAGGAATCGCCCAAACGAGACTGGATGTAGAGTAACATTATCAGTCGGAGATGTAATAACTCTTTGGACATGAATAACGTAAGGTCCAAGGTCTGTAGATTCATACTGTGTGCGGTAGTTAATATAATCTTTAGGTTTTTGGGGTTCCTTACTATTTGTTAGGGGGTTTGACCAATCTTTCATTGTAACATTATCATTTACATTATTATCACCAGTAATAAATGAGGCGCCCGAAGCATTATTTATATCTGAGATTTCAGAAACAGAGTGAGAGCACTGACAGTCAGTAGATTTCAATTCATTGTTGCGCTTTTTGCGCCGTTTATTGCAGTGTTTGCATATTTTATTAGATGTATGAGATCTTTTCCTGTTAGTTGTTTGAGTTGAAGAAAGCGAAGTATCTGTATCGACACTACTCTCATCTATAGTAACATAGTGCGCTACCTGGAGAGGTCCACCTCCAGGATCGTCAGGGGGTTTGTTCATTTTAAAAAGTGAAAAGGAGACTTACCTACTTTAAACTGATAGTAAAACTAATGATATTTACATAAAATTAAATATTTACACAAATAAAACTAATATCGATCCTCTGTTTCGCTAAATAATAATATAAAAAGTCGCAGAACCAAAAATGACGTCCGCCAAATTTTATGTTTCCCGCCTATCTCGAATTTATATATTAAGTTCACACTTCTCAAATCTTCCTTCTTCTTCTTTATCTTTATACGAATGGCAATTATCAGAGAATTCTGCCAGTGTCGAGTAAACTTAGGAAGTCACACGTGTTAACCATTCCTGAAATGGAATTAAGGAGGCTTCTTTTTGGATCGTAGGCTTCGTCTAAGAAAGTTTAACAAAAACATCACAAAAATATACGGTACTTAAAACAAGAACAACAAAAATCTACATACTACAACCTAATGTTGTTAGAATCAATAAAGTTAAGTAACAATTTAACGACAGGACTAAACACAAGTGACAATAAATATTGTAGGTTGACAGGACGAGGAAGGTCATCCGGAAGAGAATCATGGAGTGAAGAAGAGGTATTAGGGCAACTGAAAAATATATGATCAACTGATCCTTCATCTAACCCACATTCACAGACAGAAGTGTCCTTAATCCTAAGTTTATGTAAAAAAACAGGAGAACAAACATGTCCAAGTCTTAATCTACAGAGAACAGATGTAGCATGCATTGAGGCTGAACGATATTTGAAGAACCAAGGTTTTGAGGGAATTGATTCTTGAACGTCAGCATAATATTTGCCTTTCACTATCTTAGATTGCTGCCATAACCTTTCCCAAGAGGACTAGAGATCATTTGCTGCAAGGGGAAGTAAATCATAGTAGAAACATTCGGTGTAAATAAAGGTTCCATACAGGGAAGCTTCTTTGGCGAGGGAATCAGCAGTCTCATTCCCGAGAATGCCATTATGACCTGGGATCCATACCAATTTGACATCAATATTTTGAAAAGAGCATTTATAAAGTGCTTTTTTAATATCCAAAATGATAGGAAAGTTTGTCTTAGATTTAAATTGATTGGATAGAATTGCTTCTAGACAACTCTTTGAATCAGTAAAAATTAATGATTTATTCAGATTATTAGATTCAATAAAATTTACAGCTTCTAGTATAGCTATGGCTTCGGCTGTAAAGATTGAAGAATACAAGGAAGACTTGACACTCAGAATGACTCTAAATTTAGGCATTCATACCGCGGATCCTACATTATTTTCAAGAGACTTAGATGCATCGGTATAAAAAAGATTCCAGTCTTTCCAATATTCATTAACAATTTGATTGAATTTAAAGTTAGCTAGAGAATCATGCGTTTGGATACCAAAATTAAAAATAATTTCGGGCTTAAACGTTAAAACTTCAAACGGTATAAGAAATATAGGATTATCAAAAGATTTGTATAAAGCACAATTAATTGAACATATTTTAGAAAAAATTTTAAGATACAAGGGATATCTTTATTAACCCAGTAACCACGTGATTTATCTATATTTAAAAGAACCAAAAGTCTCGAAATTAAAGAAGGATTGGATAAACGAATGACTTTGAATATAAACCTGTCGGATAGGTATTGTCTACGTAATGAGAGAGGTTCTTTGCATTCTGTTTGTAGGGCGTTGATGGGAGAAGACCTCATAGCCCCAACAATAATTCTCAAACATTTGTATTGTATTTTATTCCAAGTATCTAAATGATGTTTATTACAGGGTTCCAGAAGAAACGAACCGTAATTGAAATAACTGCGGATAAGAGCATTATATAATAGTTTTTGTGTATATGGATGAGCACTCCACCAAACTCCGAAAAGAGCGGAGGATATTGACATTTTTCTAACATTTATGACTTATTTATGAAAAGTGAGGAATTCCTGTTAATTTTGAATCCAGTATAATTCCTAAAAATTTTACTTCAGTTTTATTTGGGATAGTTTCACCCGATGAAATTATGTTAACGGAAGGTAAGAGCTTTTTCCTTGAGAAAACGACAGTACAGGTTTTACTTACTGATAATGAAAGGCTATGGTCGTGGAGCCAACTGTTAAAATAAGAAATTGCATTATTTATACGATTACATGCAAGAGAAAGGTGTTTTGATGAGAAATAAAGGGCAAGATCGTCTGCGTATTGTAAAATATTACAAAAAGGGCTGACAGAAAATTCAAGATTAGCTGTATAAATATTATATAAAATTGGGCTAAGTACGGAGCCTTGCGGTAAGCCCCTCCAAATAAGTCTAGGAGGAAGGAACTCACCTTGAATTTTAACAACAATAGTTCTGCAGATAAGAGAATTATTGATAAAAGAGACAATCCTATCAGGAATATCTAACTGTTGTAAATTTTGTTTAAGGAGAGGGATGCTTACATTATCATATGCAGATGATACGTCTAGGAAGACCCCTACAACTGACTCTTGTTTAGTAAAAGCCAGTCTTATATCTGTGATAAAAGTAGCTAGGCTGTCAAGGGTACTAAACCCTTTACGAAATCCGAATTGGCTCTTAGCAAGTAAACTACGATTTTCAACAATCCATTCAAGTCTTGTTTTAATAAGATGCTCGAGTATTTTAAGAAGTGTAACAGAAAGAGCAATCGGTCTATAACTATTCAGGTCCAGTGGGTCTTTCCCGGGTTTTTTGATGGGAAGTATGATTTGCGTTTTCCAAACATCTGGAGGAGAAGCTGATGTGAACATTTTATTAATTATGTTTAAAAATAATAATTTCGTAAGTGGGCCTGCTTTACAGATAAAAGAATACGGAATACCATCTAGGCCTGGTGAAGAGTCTTTTAGATGCGTCAATACGTTGTTTAATTCATCTACTGAAAACTCACTATTCATATTATCATTAACCTGAATATTACTTGGTTGCATTGGCTCAGATTCTTCTCTCGAAGGAACCCAGGGAGGAGCGAGCTTATTACAAAAGTCAGTTTTCTAAGTTCCTGGGTCATTAGAAGAGTCATCAGAAACGTGAGTTAACGCACCTCGAAACCTTCTGATACATTGCCACATATAAGTGGTAGGGGTTCTTGGACAAATGCTTTCACAAAATTTTTGCCAACCTAACCTTTTGTTTTCTGCAAGCAATTTAGTCGTTTGCGCAGCCACATGTTTATAGTTCAAGAAATTTTCTATGGTCATCTCGCGAGAATAGATACGTTCAGCCTCCTTACGTTTCTTTACAGCTGTAGTGCAGCTGTTGTCCCACCAAGGAGGGGAAGCTAGGCGTGACTAAGATGATCTTTTAGCCGGGAAACTATTATTGGCAGCACAAATAATAGCATTTATAAAATTTTCATAAAGTGATTGAATATTATCGTTAACATTTACGCGACGAATTTCCATGTCAACTGTATTATAATATTCAATCCAGCCAGCACCAATGAGGTTGTAGCGTAATAGGGGTGAATAATTTACAATGTTGAGCCGAGAGAAGTTTAATAAGGATATAAGAATTGGAAAATGGTCACTACCGTAAGAATAGGGGAGAACTTTCCAAGACAAATTGGAAGCTAGACGGGGAGAACATAACGAGAGAACGACAGCACTATTTAAATTTTGGGACGGCAAAACCCTTCTGGTGGGAGAACCGTCGTTTAAGATACAAAGGTTAAACTGGTCCATGATGTCAATAAGTGAATGGGAAAAATTGTCGTTTCTGGAGCAACCCCATAACGCGGTGTGACAGTTGAAGTCACCTAATATTAAACATGGAGGAGGAAGAGCAGAAAAAATTGAATGAAGGTCTGATACGTGATAAGAGTTCGGATGTGCAATATAAATAGACAGTATAGAAATGTCCAAACAACGTACAGCCACAGCATTAATTTCATTAGAGTGCTGGGGTAAAGAAAGCTTACAAAAATTTATTGATATGATAATCAAGATAGTGGTTCCAGCATAACCATCTCTTCTGTCCTCCCGAAGGCATGAAAAACCGAACAATCTAAAATGGGAGACAGGTCTAAGCCAAACCTCCGCCAGGCACACAAGAGCTGGATTGAAACTATTAATTAAGTAAATTAAATCTGCTTTTTTGTGTTTGATGCTACGACAGATCCACTGCAGAATCATGCATTGATCCATGTGAGCTATTTTGTTTTATTATGCGGGAAAGGTTATTTATAAGTTGAATCACGTTGGACGGTAGCGATACGTCATCGAATTTTGAAATCATGTTAATTAATAAACTAAGGAGAAGCTCCGTGAGGTTATCATTAGAGCTTTCATCGACTCCAGAGAGCGCGCAGCCATTAGACGATTAAAGGGACGATTTTTACGTTTGGATTAGCTTCTGATGAACATCACGATTGTATCCATGACTAGAAGCTGGGGAGTGAGGTTCGCGAGTAATGAATACGGTTTTTTATGGATATGTTACGTATTTTTGGGGCACGATTCAGCAGTAGAGGCTGTGACATTTGCATACCCTTGTCTCGTAGGACGACATCTTGCTGATGCTTCTAAATATGAAATGTTCTCCTGTGACATAATAATTTTGATTTCTTTCTGCCTTTTTAGTTCCGGACAAACTTCATCAATTGCCGCATGATTGCCTCTACAATGTAGACATGAGGAAGCGACGCGTTCACACAAGTCACCAGCGTGTGGTTCTCCATACCTGTAACATCTGGGATTGGACCTGCACTTTGATTTTACATGTCCAAACCGACAACAGTTGAAGCATTGAATTGTTGGAAGAATGTATTTTTCTACGGTGAAAGACGAGTAGAAGCAATATACGTGAGATGGTGAAATTTGTCCAGAAAATGTAAGAATAACTGTTTGTGTAGGAATCGATTAGCCTTCGGGCTTTGATAATTTCAGTGTCAATATCAAATTCTAAGGATGACACTAGCTCGTCCATACCAATGTCAACAGGGATATAAGTATAAACTATTCATTATCTATACATATAATTATTGACGTCTACGGTCGAATTAAACTGGACGGAAATTCTATTCCGACCAATTTTTTTCAGACCGTCTTTAGATATATTTTTAATATTATTTTTGAAAAGAAATTGGCCAAATTTAATTGGCCGAAGCGTGGCTCCAGAGTAAGACGATGAATTTGTGTAAGACACGTGAATTATGAATGGACCTGGATCAGTAGAATTGTATCGTTTTTTAATATCTGCTTCCGGGTGGATGTAAATAGTTGAAAGTGCCGAGTTTGGAGGAGAGGACATTTTTGTTTTAAGTTTAGGTTCTGATTCTAAACCTAAGGCATCCGTATGCTTTCTTTTTTACACGCTTTTTATTAGCTTCACCTGTATGTTTGTATGTTTGTTTGTAACCGACTTCTTTTGGCGCGATTTTGACCCACTTTAAACGACCAGATTTCGTTCAAACTTTGTAGATTTATCGAGGACCGATGACAATACACTAATTTGATAAAATTATTCCATTTTTAACCGACTTCAAAAAAAGGAGGAGGTTCTCAATTCGGCTGGTATATTTTTTTTATGTATGTACACCGATTTCTCCGAGGTTTCTGAACCGAATTACGTGATTCTTTTTTTGTTTGATGCGGAATAGTTTCGAATTGGTCCCATAAAAATTTGATTCAGGTAGGCCCAGTAGTTTTTGTTTTATGAGCATTTTTTTATTTATTGTACCTATCTCGATGTCTGAAATCAAATCTCGAAAGCAAATTTGATCCACTTCCCGGTTACCGATTGAGCTGAAATTTTGTATACGTATGTTAATTGAATGACAATGAAACCTTATTATGACATGGAGCTGATCTGATGAATCTGAATCGGAAGATGACCACAGGAACTTAATAATTAAATGGTTAAAAATCGGTTAATAACAAGACTATTGAGTTTGGACTCATTTGATTCATGTTGACCACCACTTTGGTGCTTGGTGGTGATTAGGATCCTGCAGGGTCCGATGATGTAGCTAGAAGATGGTCATAGGAGCTCAGCAATTAAATGACACAACTCTATCGAATTTGGGCTCATTTGATTAGTGATGACGAGCACTTTGGTGCTTGGTGCTAACTAGGATCCTGCAGGGTTCGATGATGAAGCTAGAAGATGACCATAGGAGCTCAGTAATTAAATAACACAACTCTATCGAGTTTGGGCACGTTTGATTCGTGTTGACGAGCACTTTGGTGCGGGTGGAAACTAGTTATAAAAGGAAGTACTCTTAACAAAAGTCTTTGTTCTACGTCTGTCAAGTCGGTCAGTTCAAGAGGTAAAGATATAACTTCCATGTTGTTCCAGTAGGCCTGAGAAGGAACTTTTCTTTTTTTATGGTAGTCGAACAAAAAAAAATCAAAACGTGCTTTAACTAATGACGTCTGTTGTTTTGGATATAATAATTTCTTACAGATTGTGCATGGTACTTCAGCATATTGATTTATGGTGGTTATAAAATTACGCTCAGTAATTGAACGAAGTCTTTGTGACGTCTGAGGTGCTACAGCTAGGCGGTTCTCACGTAGCTGAGCAGATTCGATTGCTGTACGGTTTCGTATCACTACTAATCCACGAGCTCTCTGCTCGGCGGACTCCTTAGCTAAACGCTCCTCAATGAGACCAATTCTATGAGCCTTCTGCTCGGCAGACTCGTTCGCTAGTAGTTCTCTCGCTAGTCGCTAGTTCGCTAGTTCGCTCAATAATGAGATCAACTCTAATAGCTCTCTGCTCAAAAGACTCATTCGCTAGACGCCCTTGGATCTTACCGAGTCTACTTCTACCAAGGCTGGGCCAAAGCGGGTTTACAAGCATGGGCCAGAGATAGACAGCATTAAATAGAAATAGACCAAGCATGGCCCATATCTGGCCCCGTCGTATTGTCCTGTATGGGAGTACGACAGGAACGCCTTGCACACTTACACACACACACACATATGTCTATAAGCGTGTAAGTAGTTCCGTGCTTCTACCGCGGCATTCGACTAGGTATGCGCATTAGAGTTTGCAACAGTGTCTGCGCATATAACTTAGATTTCACGAGCCATGAAGAGTCCGCCACCGTCTCTGTGACTGAGTTTAATTGACTGATTAAACGACACTGAATTTATTAGCCATTCGCATTCGATGATCTACAATTGCCGATTAGAATTAAAAAAATAACTCAAATAATTGATTTTTTCATAAGTTACAGTGTTTCCGGAGTTTCATACATGACGGACAGGAAATTTTTTGACCTATTTTCATATTTTTTTCCGTTTGTATTGCACTAAATTAATTTTTAGCAAGTATAGAATTAATCTCCATTAAATTATCTTGACAATAGTATGCAAAATATCTTGATTCCGTTAGCTAACAAGACTATAATACTAAAAATAGTTGCCAAAATAAGGCGAAAAAAATTTCCGAAGGTGGCATCAAGAGTGTTCGCAACCGGCGTGTGTGTATGAAAAGAGTGATGAATGTGGAGGAAGCGAGACAAGCCTGCAAGGATCGTTATGTATGGCACTCGGTTCTCTTTGCCTACCCCGTAAGGGATCTGGCGTGAAGATATGTATATATGAAAAAAAAAATTCAATCGTAAAACACTCTCTGATGCTTCGCATCATGAGTCATGCAATAGTTTAAAATTAAAAAAACAAGCTATTATAAATAAACCAAACTAAAAAGTAGAAAATAAATAATAGTTTAAAAAAACTAAAAAACTCGCTTTTTATAGAAAACCGAACTAAAAAATAGAAAATAAATTTTAATAAATTTAAATTAAGAATAGTGTTAAAAATTTCAATAATTATAAATTAATAATTGTTTGAATAAAAAAAATAATTTTATTTTAAAAAAAGCGTGGAGTGATTTTTAAGATATTACCGAAATGATAATCACTACTCATATGTGTCAATAAAATATTTATAATTATTGACACTATGCACCCCACGCTTTTTTTTTAAATAAAATTATTTTTTTTATTTACACTATTATTAATTTATAATTATTGAAATTATTAACACTATTCTTAATTTAAATTTACTAAAATTTATTTTCTATTTTTTAGTTCGGTTTTCTATAAAAAGCGAGTTTTTTAGTTTTTTAAACTATTATTTAATTATTACTCTGACTAGAATTTGTCTCATTCAAAGGCAGACTTGTCAGAATGATATCCGATTTTGGAACGACCTTCTGAATAAAGAGAACATAGATTTCTAGGCTGAGATCTTGCCATATTTTATGGAGGATAATATACTTATTTTTTTTTTATTTGAACTCAAGAAGTCGTTAGAATAGTCGCTAGATTTTTTTGTCGCTAAACTCATAATTTAAGCCGCTGTAGAAGATAAAATGTCGCTAGGTCTAGCGACAAAGTCGCTAAATTGGCATCACTGCAACTTTGACAAGATAATAGCGTTTTTTTTCATTCGTTCCAAAGGACAGGGAATTATTGAACTTATTTAAACCGATTGAAGATTGAAGTACTGGCACCGTAGGAGAATATAATATTATTCTGTGACTGCAGGGTTGGATTTAGGTACGTTGAAAAAGATAGTACAAAAAAATGAAAAGGATAATAGGTATTTATAAGAAATTATAGCACACTTTCACTATTTTTTAATTTAACTTATTATATAATCGCTAAAATCAACACCAGGTATGGCAAAATTTACTCCTCTTTTAAGTTTATCAGTTCTTGAATATTACTATTAGCTAGATCTTCATCCTTGGCATTTAATCTTATCAACATATTCTCAGTAGGAATAAAATCAGTACAATTCCCACTTTTGCTACGGCTTTTGATAGCGTCACAAGACAATAATATGGCGTATATGGATTGTGTTGCCGGTTTGTTTCGTATTTTTCGGTCGGCATTTACATGTGGAAGTAGTAAACAATCTAAGAGAAAACATCGCAAAACAGAATTCGGTCGGTTACACGTACGGTCGAAATATTTATATGATGTAAAACTAAGCATTCGGGAAAAAACTTTAAATTATAGTATTTTAGCGTATTATCCTTTGACGTGGATAGTATATAGTACAAAGGGCGAAATTATAGTATAAGTACTATAATTATAGTACAAAATCCAACCCTGTCTGTGAGTATTGGTGACAACTGACAGCACTACTCACAGCCAATCAGCACGAATAAAATGGCGAAATTATACTTTACAACACAGAATAATATACCTTATTAAATATAACATTCACACTTCACACGCGCTTCAAAACCGTTCCGAAGAATACCACGACATGGGTGGAGTGTTACTCTACTCTCTAAATAAAGCGCCAATCGCCATATATAAGTGCGGCCATGCGTAGTTTGCAAATTAGTACTAAGTAATTCTACTAATTTGAAAAACAGTTTTTGCATTGCGGAAGTAATTACGTAATAATTAAAATAAACACATTGTAGAACTCACTGTGTTAGTTACAATACATTTTATGCTAATGTATTTATCGACGTCTATGAATAAAATGGATTTAATGATTACTGAATTTATAAATATCTATCATCAGATAGTTTTATTTACACTGGCAATTGCAAGAAAGGGACAACATCCACTCTTGTCGTTGCCTTGCTCAGAACGTTTTTCCCCTTCTGTCAAATGAGAAACAAATGTCAACTTTATTAATAACAAAATAAAGTACATTTTTATTTTTCAAATATTGCTTAGTAAATTCCAGTTATCGTATATAAGTTCCTTGTAAACCTACTCCTAACGGAGCTTTACAACTTTGTCAATTATCACTCTCAACTGTCAGGTGTCAAATAAAATTTGTCAACATTCAACAAATGTCAATCGGCATTCGGCAATCGTTTTTATTTACATTTTATTTACATTACATTACATTAAATTTTAGGTTTGTCTTGTTGTTAGGAATAGTTTTATTTATAGTCTCGGCAGAAAAATTCCTGCATTTATAGAGAAAATAAAAATAATAATTAGTGTATCTAAATAGTTTCTGTGTAGGATTTATTACTGATAAGCTTATCAGTTTCAATTATTCATAAGTTATTTTTAACGGCTAGTCGGCTAGCGGTGTGCAGACGTGTATCAATTAATTTAAGGCGTTAATAAGGTTGATTTTATAAAATAAATTCTTGTCGAAATGGCCGGTGAAGGTTCAAGTACGACTAATAACAGAAATACTGCACTAATTACCGGCATTACTGGACAGGTATGTTGTTTCCTACATATTTCTAAAACATTGTACATTTTGTCTTTTCTATTGAAACTATTTAATATTTTTATATAATTCACGTCCTTCATTTTTTTTTTAAATCCCTATCTTGAAATAAAAAAGTACACTAAAAGCTTGACAGACTAGGCACTCAGTATATTGAATTGAGAATTTTGATTTATTATTGTAGTTAGCAGAGACAGACCGAAATTTACAGGATGGCTCTGTCACCCAACTGTCAAAGTTTTAAAACACCACTAAATTGAACCTGTAAAATTATATACTATGTGTTTTATATGAGAATAGGACTATCAGCCACCACATTGCTCCGTGTTTTGCAGTAACTTCATTAGTAATGAGTATGGCGAGCAAAAAAATACAAAGAAATTCATCAAACAGAGAATTTGCATTCTAATTGGTATATTTTCTTTTCAGAATCCCATTCCCCCATGCTAGTATATGTTAAAGTAAGGTGTAGAAAAGAAAATATAAAAATACAAATAGATTTATTTTTATAAATAAAATACTTAATTAAATGTCTTTTTTTTATATCATAAGATAGCAAACAAGCAGATGGGTCTCCTGATGGAAAGAGTCAACCATCGCCTATAGACAACAAAGATGTTAATGGTGCATTGCTATCTTGTGGCGAGATCTAATGCCACATGCATAAGTTTACTGGCTACATTACCCTCCAAACTGGAACACGACAGTGACCAGCACGGACGCTATTGCGGCAGGAATAGGTAAGGCAGTGGTACCAGACCCGGTTAAGCCGATGCAGAACTCTACCACCTAGTAGTCACTATGGTATTGATGCAAATAACCACTTAGTCGCCTTTTACAACCTGTCTGGCAGAATGGCAGTTGGCCTATACTTTAAAGGAGCCCGGGATCAACACGGGGAAAATTGGTGTCTATCAGATTTTAAATCTTCTACACCACTTGTAACGAATTTATTTCGTCATCATTGGTGTAAATTTTTCTTTTGTTGCATATAATATTTCATAAGTCTAAAATTGATTACGTGTTTCAAATTATGTTTATAATGACATTATTTTCATAGGTAGGTACACTTATGTAGGTACATCACTACATAGTATAAAACAAAGTCGCTTTCTCGGTATGTATGCTTAAAACTTTAAAACTACGCAACGGATTTTAATGCGATTTTTTAATAGATAGATTGGTCCTTGAGGAAGGTTTTAGTATATAAACCTTTCAGATATTCCCACGGAAACAAAAACTAGGCAGGTGAAACCACATACAGGTCGCTAGTGTATTATAATATGGAACACCAATAATTATTATATAATTATTTAAATGTTATTTGTTCTTCACTAAATCAGCCCAATTTTTTTGAACAAATAATTTTTATATTAACACTAGCTGTTGACCGCAACTTTGTTCGTGCGGACTTCGTTTACTCCTCACAACTCCTCCCCGGTAGGTGATAGCGTGGTAGTATGTAGCCTTTCATTGACTTTCCTACGATTTTATTATATGTAACTAGCTGTTGCCCGCGACTTCGTCCGTGCGGACTTGGTTTACTCCGCACAGCTACTACAGAGGGAGGCCCCTTAGATGATAGCGTGATAATATGTAGCCTATATATTGACCCGACCTGTTAGTAATATACATGCAAAATTTGGAGTAAATCCATGCAGTACTTTTTGAGTTTACCCTGGACATACATTGACTTGCCTACGATTTTATTATATGTATATAGATAATATAGATTACTAATTTCACACTTATATTATGAAATTGACAACAAGCACAATTCTATTCTTAGTTGGAACACATAGTACATAAAAGACTTAAAAGGCTTTCAAATTAATTTGAAATCTCTTGCTATCTATCAATACAATAGTGATGTTTGCTATTTTAGTCACCCCAGCTCACCCTAAATGTAAGAGATTTCAGAAGTTTGAAAGTTTGTGTGTGTTGTTGCTTATTTATTTGGAAATATCTGGACTGATTTGAAAAAAAGTTTAATATACCTATAGGTACACCATAACTTGGAAAAACACATAATTTTATCTCATAGTTTCTGTGACATAATGATGATTTTGACAAAAAGCTTGAATTATACTATACATTGTCATAATATCCCATGAGGCTATAATTATTCAAAATTGTTTATTTTAACCTCAATATGTAACATTCCATTTGTAATAATTTGTAATACAATAAAATGTAAATTATATATCTGAATTTTAGGATGGATCATATTTGGCTGAATTTTTAATTGAAAAAGGGTATGAGGTACATGGAATACTGAGAAGATCATCCTCTTTCAATACAGGTATTCTATCCTTAAACAGATATAACATGATTATGAAAGATAGAGAAATTAGTTGCCCTACAAATTCAAAAAATTTTATCCATTTTGTATAACCCATGGCTTATTTAACAATTAATATAAGAGTTTTTTCCAAATTTCATCATCGGACATCACAACAAAATTTGAAGAGTCATCCTCACCATCTCGATCTCTGGAAATCCACAAAAAGAATAGGCTATTGCGAAAATTCACAATTTTGTTTTTATATTTAGCCTAGAACTGTAAAAATTTCAAAATTAGATAAAAACAACCAGTTTTCTTTGAAAATGATTGACACTTCTGAAAAGTGTGGATGTTGGAGTGCTTAAATTAATTAATATACTCACTAAAGTATGACTCCAAAAACAATATGGTGATGTTTTGAAAAATTGTTAAATAGAAAATATCAACGTGTATAACTTCAGTCCAGGATGAGTTCAACATCTTACAGAAAAACATTAGACAAAAAGTAATCAAAAGATACTTATCATTCCTTTATTTGTGAGAATCAAAAATGTTTAAATAAACATATGTTGTATATGTCTTATTTTGTAATTAATAAAAATACGTAAAACCCTTGACTGCTTATCTTCATTATAGAAAATGATGTATGAGAATTTACAATAAAAACATCTTTCAGAGATTAAAATAATAATAAACTTTAAAAAAAGTGCAATAAGATATCTTTGTATTGCAAATATTTTTAACTGACGAAAAACGGTTCTCCGACTCAACGCCTTTTTGTTAGATTACTCAAAACTTTTTACAGAGTAATCCGATTTTGATTATTCTTTTTTTATTAGAATGGATATACCCCGAGGGTGGACCTATTTGTTTTTTTTTTTACTTCACCATTAGAGTTTGAAAACAAGAGATGGTTTATTGTACACTCACTGATTTTAATGTATGACGATGCATAACATTATACAGAGTAACCCGATTATGATAATTCTTCTTTTATTAAATAGACTATATTCCGAGGGTTCTCTCATATTGTTTTTCAAAAAAGAAAAACACCCAAAGTGTATGAAAACAGTGGATGATTTATTATTCACTTACTGATTATAATGAATGAATGAAATGAATAAGTTAAGCTAGCATGGGTAGTGTTACGAAGAACTATTTGAATTAATTCCTGCCGCAGAATTTCATCATCGGACATCGTAACAAAATTCAAAATTTCATCCTCTCCAACTCGATGTCTGAAAATCCATAACTGTGCGAGTCTCGAGACAGTTTTTTCCTGCACTATTCCTCTGTGGAACCAATTGCCGGCAGGGGTTTTCCGAACAGATGCGACTTAGGGACAAGAAAACAGCTTACTCTTTCTTAGAAGGGCGGCAACGTAACTGCAAGTCTTCTGATAGTGTAGTTGTCCATGGGTGGCGGTGATCACTTACCATTAGGTGAATTTCCTGTATGTTAGCCCCTTTTTCAATAAAAAATATGTTTTTTAGTCAAAAGCTATTTTGTTTTTTATGACACTATGAAACACTATTTCTCCCTGATTAATAGGCCTGTTGTTAGACTTCTGCAAGGGAGTCAGATATTATTAAATGATCAAAAATACAGCATGGATTTTAAAAACAGCTTGAATAATCATCATTGCCCATTAAGAACTCCAGGTACAAGCCAATACTTTCACCTTCAATATATTTCCCTCAAAAAAGCTATAATTTGTTATGAGAATAACATCTAAGGTTGTCAACCAGTTAATTTTGTCTTGGGACAAAATTAACTGGTTGAAAAATCTCAAAGTTATGTTGAAAAACTTTTTTTTATAATTTTTCATGCACAATAACTCCTAAATGAATGGTGACTGGGTCTATATGATATGTTCTGAAACCAGCTATAACGCGACAGATATTGCACATATATAATACTAGCTGTGCCCGCGACTTCGTTCGCGTGGAAAAAATTCTAAAATAAAAACCCGCCTAGTTCCCGTTCCCGTGGGATTACCGGGATAAGAACTATCCTATGTCCTTTCTTGGGTCTTAAACTATATTTGTACCAAATTTTATCCAAATCGGTTCAGTGGTTTGACCGTGAAAGCGTAACAGACAGACAAGACAGACAGACAGAGTTACTTTCGCATTTATAATATTACTATGGATAACAAATATAAACCGTCCAGCCGTTTAACAGCTGACAACCAGTGGAGTACATTGAGGACATTGAGGTACACGAAACGATTTTTTTATAAATAAGGGTCAAATTCGCAGCCCCTTGGCTAATATGATCATTCTGTCAGTGACGTAGCAACATTTTTATCCCCATTTTATATAAAAGATAGTCCCAGCCATGTTTAAGATGACAATATAGAAATTTGCATCACTGGTGAGTGTCCTTTCTCCTAATAGAAAATAGGTTTTGCAGAAATGTTCTTTAGTCAAATATAATCATATCAAATGAGTATGCAATGGTGCACAAAGAAAACTGTGAGCTTGACAGTAGAAAATACATGCATTACGATAAGCCTGTGTTAGGCGTTACAATGTTTTGTGGTGATTTCTAACTAAAGTCACCACAAAAACACTGCCTAAAGTCCCACAAGACACAAGAATTATAAATTAAAATAGATATTAAAGCCAATGCGTTTTCAAAACCACAATAAAAAGTTCCTTTCTTCATAAAATTGCTTCCCTGTCCAAAGTTTTGCTAAAATATGAGAAATACTGTGGTCAAATATGAATAATTATTATGCAGGGATGGCAATCGCGAACGAAGTCGCGGGTACAGCTAGTCTATACATATAATAAAATCGTAGGAAAGTCAAAACTGTACATTAAATATTTTGTTAAAAGAATACTTGGGGCGTGATCTATAATCAATATCGAAGCCAAAAATATAGTTTTTAGAATTTTTGTCTGTTTGTCTGTCTGTATGTATGTCCGCGGTAAACTCAAAAAATACTGCAGGGATTTACTTCAAATTTTGCATGAATATTACTAACAGGTCGGGTCAACATATAGGCTACACATTATCACGCTATCACCTACGGAGGTGTGCAGAGTAAACGAAGCCCGCGCGGACGAAGTTGCGGGCAACAGCTAGTACAGTAATAAATGCCAAAAATTACTTATTAATATAAAAATTTCAAACCATTTTTGTATTGATATATATCATAAAAAATTATTTGATATGTATCGGATATTCGTTGATATATTATATGGTCAAACCCTGAATAATATATATACATATAATAAAAGTTCAAGTAACAAAAGTTTCCAGTTTGTAAAAGAAGAATTAAGGGGAAACTTACCATATAACCATCTTAACAATTAAATAGTAAAATTGCATTTTTCTAATCAATAGCATTAAAACCTGTTATTATTGTGTTAAGAAGTTTCGAGAGTAAAATGGCTAGCAAACTTATGCAGGTGGCTTTTTATATCGACGCTTTCGAGAACAATGAAGAGAGGAATAAATAAACAAAAGTCGTTCTTCGTAAAAGCCATTTTTACGAAAATTAGCTTAGAATGCTACATGATTTTTGCACTGTGTCAATCTAAAAATATGAAACTAAAATTAAACTAAAAAAAACTTTTACTCCCAAATTAAAACAAAAATATCCCAAAAGATATAATAGCCAAAATCATTTTACTTTTTTTTCTTTAATTGCCATAAATGATATTTTGGTGTTTACGATCTTTTTTTTAATGTCATAAGATAGCAAACAAGCAAATGGGTTTCCCGATGGAAAGAGTCAGCCATCGCCTATAGACACCAAAGGTGTTAATAGTGTGTTGCTATCTTGTGGCGAGGTCTAATGCCACATGCATAAGTTTGCCGGCTACCATACCCTCGAAACCGGAACACGACTGTGACAAGCACTGACGGCAGGAATAGGTAAGGCGCCGGTACCAGACCCGGGCGAGACAATGCAGAACTCTACCACCTATTAGCCACGATGGTAGTGACTCGCACAGTCAATCGGTCGCCTTTTACGACCTGCCTGGCAGAACGGTAGTTGGTCTATTCTTCAAAGGAGCCCGGAACCAACACAGGGAAAAACCTTTGTTGTGGAGGCTTAAAGCAATATATGACATGCAAATGGCAAGTGACTGGTTACATGTTTAGTGTACAGGCGATAGTTATCTCTTGCCATCAGAAATGCATCTTCTTGTTTGCTGTCCTGTGGTCTAAATCATCTTTTATATTATTTTTAGGAAGAATTCAACATTTGTATGGAAAGCCAGCTAGTCACACTGGAGGACATATGCACCTACATTACGGAGACCTCACAGACACAACCTGTCTCATTAGTATCATAACAAAGGTAACATGTTTGTACTATTATTATTTGACCGCCCCGTTAGCGACCCTGACTACGCAATCGACGGAGGGGCTCAAGTTCGATCTCGACAGGGACAAACATTTGTGTGATGAGCATAGATATTTGTATTTCTGTGTTTAGGTGTTTATTATGTATGTTACAGTTTTTGTATATATTATGTATTTCTATGTATTAGTATCATTGACTAACTAACACCCATAACACAAGCATATATTGTATTACCCCAATATATATAATTAGCGAAGTCAAATGTATTATAAATATAAATTAGAAAAGCGAATCCTTGTAATACAAATATAAAAAAATAATAGTTGTTTTATTGTGCCTGGACGAGGTGTCAATATATTTATATAAGGATGGTAAAAATGGTCTGTATAACGGGTACGATGGTTTGGTACCTAGTGGATTCTAGGTGTTATTTATGTGTAACGAGCGCCACACCCAGATGCGTCACACAGACTCCCTCCATATAGCCAGATAGCAAAGGGAGGTTGGAACTTTTAATCTCGAGGCGGGCTGATTGAGTAATCACTTATCAAAAAAATAAATAAGTTCAGGATCTGAAAAGCAAAATCGCACAATAAGGCAGGAGATGAAATGAGGAAGGCTGACTTGGATGGATGGTATATATTGGTCCCTAAGTTAGAGTCGCATTTTACATACAATAGGTTACGAACTAGAATTATGGTAAGAGAGTTTAAAGTTCATAGTCATACACTGCTTCACCAAAATTGTCACATAAAAAAAATTAAGTTCATACCGGGATTCGGCAAACCTTCACTGCGTGGCGGGAAGATCCTAGGCCTTCGGAAAATTGAACATGTGTCAGATGGTGTCCGTGGATATCTCTCCGATCGTGCTCGGTATAATTGGAGGTTCTCGTTCTAGGCGATCTTTAACGTCCCCTTTTTCCTTTCCCAAGTATATTTTCAGATAGGTGTTGAACACGTGTATGAAAAAATATCACATTTTTGATAAAATAGTAAACTCTTGCAATTATTAAAAATTTATACGGCACGAATTTTGCAGTGCCGTCTTTCAAGTTTTCCGACTAAATTTAGGCGAAACTATGCCCATTATCTATTTTTAAAAGTTTTAAATATTTTAGACCAAATCTTAGCTGAATATCATTTTGACAGGAAAAGCCAAGAGTAGACATTTGACGCTATGACATCGACAAAGGGTTGCCATACGTAAATTATATCTATGCCATTGAAGGATGTGTTCAGGACGACTCAAAATTTTAAGTCTCAATTGACTATACTAAATGCAAAGGTTATTTTGTCCGAACATTATAACGAATTATTAGGTAACGGGATTCACACGTTACAGTATTTGCTTACTTTGGGATTAGATCGATTTGTGTTATTTGTTCAGGTACTAATTTATTTATTATAATTTAAATAATTTACACTAATATGGATTCACCAAGCCTCAACAAATACTGAACTATTCCTTTTCAAACTTACTGAAACTACCATTCATTATCACTATAACTTCTTGCATTTTATTTCTTTTAGACATAAGTTTGTTACTAAAAGCTTTGATTTGTTTTTTAACTTAGAATATAATATTTGTTTTATATAAAGTTGTCCATTAATAAATAATTTCTTTCTTTATTTCTTTTAGTATAGCCCAATCTCGCCGTGGTAATATCTACATTACATATTCTGTAGTTTCTATGAAAATGATATTAAGATGATGTTTTACCACGGTGTGACGTAATGATTCCGCAAATGCGTTCACTGTCACATAATTTCTATTTTTGCTAAATTTATACCCTAAAATATTACTAATCATTATCATTAATAACAAATTTTATCTTTGTATATATAAGTTGTTGTATACATAAATAGTGGCAACACAGGTTGCATGTATGTCTTATCTGTGGTGCCATAATGCTTTATGGAGCTGTCTATGTAGTACGCTAATCTAATCTGTGGAGCCTACGAACACGTGTGATCCTTTTAATAAAAACGTGGTTTTTACCACCTAAAATATTTGGGTGTATTAATTAATTATTATCCAAAACCCGATATAACATAAGTCATTAAAATCAAATAAATATCCGATCCATTCTTAGTGAACACAACTTACACAAGCATATTGTAAAACCAGGCAATCAAGTACTCAAGGTCGTTTGGTGATAACAGTACTTGAAACTATTTATGTACCTGCTAGTGGTAAATTTTATGATACAATTGGTGCATAAATACAGGAAATGTCAATTGTTAATGTAATTTCACATCGTTGATGTTGCGGGGAGTTTATTCGCCTATAGATTGTTAAATCTCGAATTCGAATCCAGAGTCAGACAAAAATGTTTTAAAATTTTTACTGTCTTGAAAAATATCAGTAATGTTCCACAATGTCTTGGTGATATATAAATTTCCTCTTTCCCCGAAGAGCCCATAAAACTTCTATCCATCGGAAATTAGTTATTTCCGCTGGATAGAAGCTTTATGGGCTTTATATCGTTCTGTAACTCTGGTAGAAAGTTCTTGAAAGGTGAAACCAACTGTAGGCATAACTTATCACTAACATCGAGATCACTAGATGGTAAAGTTTTGCAACATCTCGTCCGGATTTGGCACGACCGTTTTACGTGATCCGGCCGAAATGGCGTCAAAACTTTCCCTGTCGTATTCCGGATTTGAAGGTAAGGTCGGTACATTTATGGATGTGCCATTATATTACGTTCCCGCCATATGGATAACAACGTACTATTAACATCTTTGGGATCTATAAGCGATGGTTATCTATTTATGTTAAGATAACCATCTGCTTGTTTGCTATCCTAGGAAATAATTTGTAACTCCGGGGCCACATTATTGGGCGAAGATTCGTGGCCCGTGGGGGCGTTGTCGCAATAAATTTGTTATAGTGAACTAGGTGGTCACATGTAGGTACTTGTCGACAAAAGATCAGGCGATTATATCTGTGTAAAATACTATCTATCTCACTTCAGCTTGTAATGAGCACCAATGCAAAAGCGAGATGAACAACATTATATTGTCTGCATAGTTGCAAAATATTAATAACAAAGATCCTTGACTGTACACAATTCAAGTATGTCGTTAATTTTTTTTTTTTGTTTGAAGCACAAGCTTAAGAATTTGTTATGGACAATAGCGCGATAAACAATGCATTTTATTGCGATTGGAATTTACGCAACGCAAAGTTTTAACAATTGTACACGAGATATGTAGGTTTTATACATTATGAATTATGATTAATTTTTTTTAATCGATGTTACTCATAGCGCATCTAACGGATGAAGATTACACGGGGTAAAACTATATAATTAGATAGTCAGATCCAGAGTCTCTTAAAGCTGTAAAATTTACTTTACTGAGTATACACTCTCTACCATTGTGATGGTAGATGATAGATTTCCAAAACATCTCGCCCGGGTATATAGTACCACCGCCTTACCTATTCTTGCCGTAATAGCGTCAATGGTTGTCATTGTCGTGTTCCAGTATCGAGGGCAAAGTAGTCGGTGGACTTACGCATGCGGCGTGACCACACGGATAAATTCTCTTGAAAAAATTGTCTCTTTTCATCAGAAGATCCATCTGCTTGTTTGCTACCTTATATATAGCTATAATATAAAAAAAACATTAACATAACACAATGAATTAAAATTATTATTAAAATTAAATTATTAAAATTAAAATTATTAAAATTAAAATTATTAAAATTAAAATTATTAAAATTAAATTAAATTATTATTAAAATTAAAATATTGAAACATATGTATAATGAACAGCCGACCTAAAGAAATGAAAACAAATTTATTGTACATACTAATATTATGAATACGAAAGTCTGTCTGTCTGTCTGTCTATCTGTCTGTTACGCTTTCACGGCTAAACCGTTGAATCGATTTTCATGCAATTTGCCATGAAAATAGTTGAAGATCCGATGTCAATCATAAGGTAATTTTTTTTCAAAAATTAACCCCTAAGGGGCTGTGGTAGGGGATAAAATTTGTATGAAAAACTATATCGACGACATGTCAATCTACTCGCCGGCGACGCTGCGTTTGTCACCTAGTAATTTATAATTTAAACGTAGTCAAATTGCAACAACCGAGTTTTAATCTCCTGTATCTCTGAAATCCTGGATCAAATCTTCACTAAATTTATATGGGACCAATCGGAAGTATACCCTCCCGAACAAAAGATTTTTTTTGGATTCGATCCAGGCGTCTGAGTAATCGGCGAACATAAATAAGAAAGATTTCGACGAACTGAACACCTCCTCCATTCTTAAAGTTTTCGCAAAGCAATTTTCACGTGTTAAATCAATGAATCAATGTATATTCCCACTAATCAGACTTTATCTGCAGTATATCGCCTTTAAACGGAAAAGAAAATCTTATCATTCTGAACATACAAAGTTAATTAGCTTTATTAGCTAATACTGTTGACTATTGCCGAACATTTTGATGTTTCGACTTTATTAGACACTAGCTGTTGCCAGCGACTTCGTCCGCGCGGAGTTCGTTTACTCCGCACAGCCCCTCCCCCGTAGGTGATAGCGTGATAATATGTAGACATTATGTTGACTCGACCTATTAGTAATATTCATGCAAAATTTGAAGTAAATCCATGCAGTACTTTTTGAGTTTACCCCGGACATACATACAGACAAACAGACAAAAATTCTAAAAACTATATTTTTGGCTTCGATATCGATTGTAAATTACGCCCCAATTATTCTTTTAAAAAAATATTCAATGTACAGTTTTGACTTTCCTACGATTTTGCATGCATTAATGATGGACTTGCATGGATTAATGATAGTTTTTCCGTTCTTTCGTGAATTATTAGTCGACCAGTCGACCGACAGAATAATGAGCCGATCGATATTAAATTCATACTAATATTGTAAATGCGAAAGTCTGTCTGTCTGTCTGTCTGTTACGCTTTCACGGCTAAACCACTGGACCGATTTTCATGAAATTTGGCATGGATATAGTTAAAGATCCGGGGTCAAACATAGGCTTTTTTTTCAAAAATCGGTCCCTGGAGAGCTGAAATAGGGGATGAAATTTTTATTAAAAGCTATTTAGACGACTTATTAATATACTCGCAGGCGAATCTGCGCGGGTCAGCTAATAATAAATAAATATTGCTGGCCAAATAACGTGAATTGATCCAACCCCAAAGTAAGCAAATTATTTGCTTGTGATATGCGTGTAAGTCAACCATATTAATACATAGAAATACATATATAAATACTTAAATATATTTAATAAACAACTAAACTCAGAAATACAGACATCTATTGATGCTCATCACAGAAATGTTTGTCTCAGTCGGGAATCTAACCCGAGTTCTGTTGTTTGCGTAGTCGCTACGCAACAAACAAACGGGACGGACACTAAGTATTCAGTCTATATCAAAGTACTTATATCTTTTATTATTTTCACCTCAGGTTAGACCAAAAGAAATTTATAATCTGGGCGCACAATCTCACGTGAAAGTATCGTTTGAACTCAGTGAGTACACAGCTCAAGTGGACGCACTAGGCACACTCAGGCTTTTAGAGGCGGTTAGAGCAGCGGGGCTTGAGAAGGAAACTAAAATATACCAGGCCTCCACGTCGGAATTGTACGGGAAAGTCATTGAAGTGCCACAAACCGAGAAGACGCCATTTTACCCCAGGTCACCATACGGTAATGACTATCATAACTTTGAAATTATAACCTTGATCAACAAGGACACTTATGTGCCATGACTAAGAGTAAAAGTCAATAATTTTAGAAATAACAGTAGATATTTTAAAGATTTAGAAATAATAGTAGTGGCACAATGGACGTAATCGATCATATAGCAAAGAAGAATTTCGCCACGCCGAGCCTGTCGACACTAGCTCAGTGGGAGAGCGTCCTGGCTTTAGGGAAATGGTCGCAGGTTTAAACCCTGCGTGTCGTTATTTTTCTTTAATGTTTTTAAAGTTTTACCAGTTTTCCCAAGCACGGGGAGAGTGCTAAAACACAAAAATAATCAGAAATACGAAAGTACTGATCAAAATTATAAATGTGAATTTAATCTGTAACGATGAACTCATTTAACTAGTTATACGTATGTATACCTAGCGATCAGTACAATCGACGTAATCGATCATATAGCAAAGAAGAATTTCGAAACGTCGAGCCTGTCGACACTAACTCAGTGGAAGAGAGTCCCGGCTTTAGGGAAATTGGTCGCAGGTTCAATCTCTGCTTGTCGATATTTTTCTTTGTTGTTTTTAAAGTTTTTCTAGTTCCCAAGCACGGGGTGAGAGCTAAAACACAAAAATAATTAGAATTTATGCACTCTTCCGGATCTTCATCTAATTGTGTACCAAATTCCGTCCGAATCCATTAAGCAGTTTTGGTGTGATTTAGTATCAAACATCTATCCAAACATCCAAACTTTCGCATTTATAACAATACAAAGACTAGCTGCAACCCGCAGCCCGCATTATAAAAGTTTTTCGTGAATGTCATAGGGATTACTCATTTTTCCGGAATAAAAAATATCCTATGTGCTATTCCAGGTCATCATCTACCTAAGACAAATTACATCCAAATCCATTCAGTACTTTTGGTGTGATTAAGTAACGAAATTCCATACATCCAAACATTCAAACTTTCGCATTTATAATACTAGCTGACCCGGCAAACTTTGTTCCGCCTTAATTGCAATAAATAAGCAGATTTATTTTTTAATTAGAAAAAATACAAAAAAAAATAAAAAGTATCCTATGTCCTTCTCCTGGCTCTAAACTACCTCCCTGCCAATTTTCAGCTAAATCGGTTCAGCCATTCTTGAGTTATAAGTGGAGTAACTAACACGACTTTCTTTTATATATATAGATGAGTAGGAATATAGATTTTATTTAATAAAACTTTTTACAAGTCAACAAACGTCAACATTTTTTAAAACTACCTACTACTTGCACAGTATTATCGCCCTTGACCTAAACTCGTGACTATTGCGATGATCAGGATTACGGCGCTCAACCCTCATGATAGTGAGTAGTGCAGGTCTTTTAGGTGGACAGATACAAACCTAGATGTCAATTCACTCTTTCAGCTGCTGAAACTTTCGGCAAGGAACTTAAAGGTTTTCTTTAGCGAGTATTATAAGGTACAGATTTCAAAATTTCTGAGCATTGAATGTCGATTAAATATAGACGATATGTAGCTGTTCATCTTAAATTATGGTTGAACAAACAGACTGGAGGGATCAGACCATGGAGTTCCTCGGCACACACTCTAAAATGTATTTGTAACCAACTGAAAGGCGAGAAACTCTACGACATTGCTCGATGTTGAGCAATTTAGACTTCCAGAGCTCCAAATCCCCGATGAGTTTGTTAATACGCCGATATTGTGAGGGAAAATGTAAGGCGGTGGTGGAGTCCTATTCCTGCAACGCTAGCGTCAATGCTCATTACTGTCGTATTCTGATTTGGAGGGAAACAAGCCAATCAATTTATGCACATAACATTACCATCACGCCACACAATTGGCAATGCATAACAACTTTGATGTTTCCAGACAATGGAATTATCTTTCAGTCAGGAGAGCCATATGCTTGTTTTCTATGATGTAAATTGGAAACCAAATTCAAATGAGAAGTTCCAGAATTTCACAATCTATTAGACACGATGTCGATTTAGTGACAAGTTCGTTCCTCTCACTTGTTTTATGACAAGAAGGAAAATTTTGCTTCTAATGCCTATTGTTTTGACAGCATGTGCGAAACTATACGGCTACTGGATAGTGGTGAACTACAGGGAAGCTTACAACATGTTTGCGGTTAATGGGGTGCTGTTTAACCATGAGAGTCCTCGTCGAGGCGAGAACTTCGTGACGAGAAAGATCACTAGGGGCGTGGCCAAGATACAGCTGGGACTGCTGGATGTGCTGGAGCTGGGGAACCTGGACAGCAGACGAGACTGGGGACATGCCAAGGACTATGTTGAGGTACTTAAACATTTGAGCGATGTAAAAAGATCCCGTGAAAGAAGTAGAAATATTACATAAATAGCTAACATTGCTATTTATTCCATATTAAATTAATAGTTAATATTACATAAATATTAAATAAATAGTTATTATCACAGAATTATAAAATAAAAGTTACTGTCACAGTAATGTTAAATAGTTACTAAGGAAATGTTAAATAAAAAGTTATTTTTACATAAATTTTAAATATATAATTATTTTCATACAAATATTAAATAAATAGTTGTAACAAAAATGCTAAGTAAGTAGTATCACAAAAATGTTAAATAAGAAGTTACTTTCACAGGAATATTAAATAAATAATTGTTATTATAGAAATGCTAAATAAACAGTATTATCACAGAAATGATAAATAATAGTTATTATAAGCTGAATCTAACGTCAATAGATATTCCGGTTCACTACGTTTCACCAATTTGTCGGGGATGAGGCAGGATCTCCTGAGATTTTTTTGTTTTAATTTTATTAGAGACTTGAATACTATTATGGACTTCCTAAATGTAATAACTCATTGTAGAATTTTTTTTTATAGGTATATGAACAAGTATTTCACGCCGTGTTGGTCCCGGCCTCCTTTGAAGAATAGGCCAACTGCCTTTCTGCCAGGCAGGTCGTAAAAGGTGACCGATTGGCTATCGAGTCACTACCATCGTGACTACTAGGTGGTAGAGTTCTGCGTTGTCTCGCCCGGGTCTGGTACCACCGCCTTACCTATTCCTGCCGCAATAGCGTCAGTGCTTGTCGCTGTCGTGTTCCGGTTTGGAGGGTAAGGTAGCCATTAACATCTTTGGTGTCTATAGGCGATGGTTGACTCTTTCCATCAGGAGACCCATCTGCTTGTTTGCTATCTTATGATATAAAAAAAACACTAATTACGCTCTCCTATAAAACTCAGTTTTTGACATGTCCCTTTATAGGGACTGTCGATGCATTGGTACATATATACATTATTCGTATTATACGAACTCATTGAATACCCTCTGTATCATAAATCCAATTTTGTAATTTTGTAGAAAGAACATCCTTCAATGTTGGTCAAGAATTTCTGTTCGTGTTGTATCAAAATAATTAACAAAGATGTTGTTGTCTCAACACCCCATATGTAATAAGAGCTAAAAGCTAATAAAGATAATTCCAAAATAGGTAAACATATTTAACAACACAGCGTTCGGTACGTCTAACCACCCAAAAAATAATGCGATTCAAGGGACTAAAACATTTTGATCTTTACGAATAAAATAATTATGTCTCATAACGCTTTACATCTTTCTGCAAAAAATAACCCACTTTTAACGTAAACGTGTGTAGTAAGGTAAACATGCTCGCGCCGTATCTGTGGATAATTTCATTCAATGTTTCGTTCACATTTCGTGCGTGTGCGTCAGAGCCAATGCGTAGACCGTGCTTACGTCATTTAATATTGCGCGCACAAAAGAGACCTTGAACCTTGAAAGGTGAGAGCGGCCGGCAGGCGGTCGAGGTCTTTGAAGCCGCGTTAAATTTATTGAAACATACCTACGTTTTTTATTTTTTGTACATAGTCATATCTTATTTCAATTATTGAGAACATGTCTTAAGTAAGTAAGTATCTTCACGCCCATATCCCCGAAGGGGTAGGCAGAGGTACAACATGTGCACCCACAATTAGCCGAAGATACTTGGTCCCACAAATGTGATAGGTGGCAAGCCTATCGCCAACCAGGCACTTTCCAATCTCGGGCAACTTTGTGTTTCTCAGAAAACTGAAAAACCCTTTTTTTAAAGTGCCCGACCCGGGAATCGAACCCGGGACCTCATGTGGTCAACGCCAACGCTGGACTGCTAGACCATAGAGGCCTTAAACTTTTTAAAATTAATTTCAACATAATGTTTATAATTGAAAACATCAAAAAAGTAATTAGCTATAAATCTGGGTAATAATAATAACAAGAACATTTGAAATTGGACAATTCCCGTTGCCGTTATCTGAAACGACTAATATTAAAACAGATACACTCGGTCCAAACTGCAGTTGTCTTTATCGCACTCTACGGTATACTCGTAGGATGTGATAGAGACAACTATAGGCGAAAGATCGCTAGATTTTACAAATATCTATTTTTCAGTTCTCTCGCCCGTAATGTTCTTCCTTAATATCCATAAGTAAATAATAATTGTTATGGCCTGTAGTTAATTGCACAAGCCAGTTCTGTCAGCTGATAAGCACGCACGGTATTTATATGACGTAAGCACCTACGCACTGGCGTCTTGCTCTGACGCACACCTACAGATATGGCAGGAGCTTATTTACCTTACTACTCGCAACGTAAGAACATTAAAAGCGAATTATTTTATGCAGAAAGGCGTAAAGTGTTTTAAGGACAACATTAATTTATTCGTAAATCAAAATGTTTTAGTCCTTTGAATCGCATTATTTTTTGGGTGGATATCTTAGACGTTCGGAGTTCCCCAGTACCAGCTTTTTCCACTTGATCGCATTCAACGTAGAGCGATTCGAATCTTTGACGATCAGGCTATTTCGAAATGGCTTAACTCTTTGGCATTACGCAGAGAGGTAGGCTCGCTCTGCATCTTTTATCGTATCTATCATGGAGAGTGTTCCGACGCATCGTTTGGATTAATTCGCATCAAAATTTAATGTTTCACCCTCACCATCTCGATTTCTGGAAATCCACAACCGTGCGGTTCTCCTGGCACATTTTGCCTCGCACTACCCTTTTGTGGAATAATTATCGCAGGAGATTTTCCCAACAGATACGACATGGGGACCTTCAAGAAAAGAGCTTACTCATTTTTAAAAGGTCGGCAACGCAACTGCAAGACCTCTGGTATTGTGGACGTCCATGGGAGTCTCTTACCATCAGGTGCACCTCCTGATTGTTTGCCCCCGTCTTCCATAAAAAGACGTATCGAACACCATACTAAATATGTTCACCTATTTTGGAATGACCTTATATAGTGTTTTATACAGCTTGACGGGCAGCAACCAATAAAAATATAATAAAAAGAGAGTATTGATTAACTATACAGTAAACCTTCGTAAAACGAAATCAGTGTAGTAGTATTCAAAAAAACATGGTTAACACGCGAGCGATAACTGTGTACTAACGAGTTTAGTCAAGTGTTAGGCAAATCTTTATTTTGTAAACAATAAACTTCAAAATCTATGCGCGTGTGTATCCGTACATAAACATTTTTGTTGGATAATTCGGTTAAAATTTAAGGATCATTTTTTTACACATTTGGTATCAGAAATTAGCACTGAACCTTCTCCTTAGTTAAGTACAGTCAGTCGTCAGTCAACTTGTACATATGTATAATTTTTTTATAATATACATATGTATAATTGGTGAGTTAAAGGTGTTTGTTCTTTATATCATAATTCCAGGCAATGTGGCTAATGCTTCAACAAGAAGAGCCAGAAGACTTCGTAGTGGCGACGGGTGAAGCGCACAGCGTCCGCGAGTTCGTGGAGCGAGCATTCGCGTGCGTCGGGCGGAGCATTCGCTGGAGCGGCGCGGGCGCCGGCGAGACCGGACACGACGCCGGCTCCGGCCAGCTGCTCGTGCGGGTCAACCCCAAGTACTTCAGACCCACCGAAGTGGTGAGACTCTTGCCTTAGTATTTACAATCATAACACGCATGCCAATCAACTGCTAATTAGAATTGACCTTCTTTTTTTTAAATATTATAATTAATTTACGAGGGAAGATTGAAAAATACTCGGCCTAACACAGATCCATTCATTCTAAAAATCAAATCTACCCACATTATTTAGTTCAATTCAGAGTAGTTAATTTTGTGAAATTCGAAACGTGTGCAATAATTTCTTGTGATTTTATAAACTTTTTAACGAAGCAATTGGACCTACTTTCTGCAAATGGAGCAAATCGAGCAGCGTGCCGTCAATATGTACCTCCATAAGAAGGGGCTATAACCGAAAGCCATCCATGATGATTGTACGCTCAATGAAACAAAATGTACGGGCTACCAGTTAGTAACCTGTACACGTAGTTAGTTGAAGTTTGAGAAGGCGATAAATGAAGTTATCGACGTTTGCCACACCACACAGTTCCATGCGACAGAACGACTCTCTCTCGTCCGTTTATCTCTTTGGGGTTGCCAATATGTACGGTTACGTACATTGGTGATATAAAAAGGGCCGACAAGGCATATTAATAAACAGAGGCGATACTGTCACGGCGAGCGCGAGTCGTTTAACTTAACGATTACAATAAACATCGCGTGCCAACCAACTTTACTTACTTCATTTATCGCCTTCTCAAACTTCAACTAACTACGTGTACAGGTTACTAACTGGTAGCCCGTACAATGATGTGGTCAGTCCATTAGGAGATTCTGCTCTGTTTTATTCATCCGTCAAAAAATGGATAGCAGAATTCAAGCGTGGCAGAGAAAGTGTGAAAGATGAACCCCGATCTGGAAGGCCTTCGACGTCCGCTACTGACGAAAATATTAAAAAAGTACTTGATTTAATTATGGGAGACCGCAGATCAAAAATTAGAGAGATAGCCGAGATTACAAGCATCTCTTATAAACGAACTCAAAATATCATTGTCAACGAGTCAACGCTTTCAGTTGAACAAAAAAGGACGCGATTGACTATTTCACGTGACCGTTTGGAGTTATTTGAAGCCGATGCAGATGATTTTTTGAATCGTTTTGTTACAATGGACGAATCATGGGTTCATTACTGTACGCCAGAAACAAAACAACAATCAAAAGAGTGGAGAAAACCTGGTTCACTACTCCCCCAAAAGGATAAGGCGCTTTTGTCGGCAAATAAGGTAATGGCTTCAGTATTCTGGGACTCGAAGTGTGTGATTATGATTGATTATCTTGAAAGCGGTCAGACTATAAACTCTGATTACTACTGTGTCTTACTACGTCGTTTACGGGAGGAAATAAAAGAAAAACGTCCAGGAATGCTCAGAAGGTAAAAGTGCTGTTTCATCAAGATAACGCCCGTGTTCACACGTCTGTGCAATCAATGGCTGAAATACACAACTGTGGCTTTAAACTATTACCGCATCCGCCTTATTCACCTGATCTGGCACCGTCAGACTTCTTTCTGTTCCCTAACCCAAAAAAAGCACTCGGGAGGTCAAAGATTTTCGACAAACGACGAAGTCAAAACAGCAGTAGACGCATATTTTGACTCTAAGGAAGAATCATTTTTTTTCAACGGTCTAAATGCTTTGAATGGGAAATGGCAAAATTGCATCGAACTTGATGGTGATTATGTAGAAAAATAAAAATATGATTTAGTATGTGTTTATTTTCTTGGTTAGGCTGAATACTTTTCAATCCACCACCACTTTTATAAGATAGCACACAAGCAGATAATTCTTCTGATGGAAAAAGAAACCATTGCCTATAGACATCTAAGATGTTAATGGTGCGTTACTATCCGTGTGACGGGATGGCAATCCCATATGCATGACTACCGGCTACCTTACCCTCCAAAGCGGAAATTGTGACACTTATAGCCAATCGGTCGCCTTTTACGGCCTGTCTGGCAGAACGGCAGTTGGCCTATTATTCAAGAAGCCCGGAACCAACACGGGGAAAAGCTTTAAGAAAATTATAGTCTTATTTTTTTCTAAATGGACCCAACTGTTTGAAGTAAATACACATTTAGCTTTTTACACGACGCAAAATCTGTGGCGTACAATTAATTTTACAATTTATTAATAAATTTCTTGATTTCAGGATTTACTGTTAGGTGATCCTACAAAAGCGAAACAGAAATTAGGATGGACCCCTCGAGTGACTTTCGAGCAGCTAGTCAAAGATATGATGGAGGCTGATCTCGAGCTCATGAAGAAAAACCCTGAAGCATGAGTTATTTTAATAGAGTATTATTTTTACCACGTTAATGAGACATTCCACCTTGCCATGGGGCTTCAACAGCGATTCCATCAATCGTGTCGCATTGTTATCGTATTTGTAGCCCCCTACTTAATGTTAAAAAATGTAGTTTGAAATGTATTTGTTTGCTAGGTATGACGTCAAAATCGAGCGAAATGACAAAAAAACGACTGATTTATTATAGTCATAGATCAGAGTGTTTCGCAAACTTTATAATAAATACCGTATAACATATACAGGGTTACTCTTAAAAGTCAGGCCAAATTTTCAGAGGCTGTTCAGAATCGATATGTTTGATTTATGTATTTTATATATATATATATATATATATATATATATATATATATATATATATATATATATATAATGTCTCGTTGACCGAGCTTTGCTCGGTTTTTCACATTAGATAAGCAATTGATTTTCTTAGTCTAACCTCAAAGCAAACACTCATTGACTTCGTGTTACTTAACAACGCCATCTGCTGGAATAACTTACAATACAAAAAATAGTATTATTATTCGCCAATAGATGTCAGGAAGAGTCATATAGTCATATTTTTCAGTTGTAATTGGGACTTTTATTATCGATAAAACACGAATAAAATGACATTTTCTAAAAATGATTCCCAGCTAGATCGATTTATCGCCCCCGAAACCCCCTATATACTAAATTTCGTTGGAGCCGATTCCGAGATTCCATATATATATAATAATATCGATAGGGAAGCACTTGACCATGATCTCGCCTGCTGGTAAACTAAGAATAAATAAATAAATAAGCTAATTTAAAAATTCAAAATTTCAAACAAAAAAACAAAACGCATGGATATAACTTCAATTGCACAAAACTCTTACAAAAATATTTTATTGCCTTCAACCAAATTAAAAGTAATCATGAAAAATGTACTTAGGACAACAGATTACATAATAGTCACCATCGTAATTATAGGTAAATGTAAAATGACTGCCAGCTTTATAGAGTTTATTTACATGACTCGGTGCACGCAATTCATGAATTTAATGGGATATGTTTGAACGAATATTTTTAAATTGTAATAATTTTACAATACAAATCTATGTAATGTCTAGCCTATTACACTTCCATCTTCACCATCTCAATGTATGGAAATCCACAACCGTGCGATTCTCGCCGCATTTTTTGCCCCGCACTCCGATGTGGAACCAACTATTGGCAGAAATTTTTCCAAACTGATACGACTTAGGGACCTTCAAGAAAAGAGCTTACTCATTCTTAAAAGGCCGGCAACGCAATTATAAGACCTCTGGTAGTGTAGTTATCTATGGGCGGCGGTAATCACTTACCATCAGGTGAGCCTCCTGTCCGTTTGCCCCCTCTTCTATATAAAAAAATATCTTTTGATAGCTCTTGTTACGAAGCTGCACATGAATATGAAATGAAATGAAAATATATGAAAACGGCTCGCTCGTTTTTTTGTTTCACCCTAGACAGCTAAATTAAATAAATAGGAATGTCAAATCTATTTTGAACTAAACGTAGTACACTCCATTGAAATGTTACATTTTTAGGCCTCAGCGTCCCTTTTTCAGCGGACGCGATTTTTTTTTCGATGTGTAGAAAGGTTTGTATAAGCTTGGGTTCAAATTTGTGGGGCACCACGCTTGACCCCCAGCCTCCACCTTCGAAAAAGGAGTGCAAACGATTTTCACGCTGTTCCTCGTAAACTAGTAACCCTACAGAAAATTTTATAAGTTTGTAGCAAATTAAATTGTCAAAGTGGAGGCCGGGGTCATCCACGCACCACTTTGAACTTCATCTTATACTAACTTTCCTTACACATCTAAAAAATAAAATTGCATCGTCTGAAAAATGCAACCTTAAATGTAACTTTTCAATAGAGTATAGTAAGCTTTTTTGTAAATTTATTTATTTGCTGCCTCTCTCACAAGTCGTTGAAAGCTCTTGGCATCACATTTGAGCAATATCTACTTGACCAATTTGATTGTCGTACTAAATAAACTAAAATCCGTACAAATATTAACCATATGTTTTAAATAATTATTATTAAGCACCAGGCAAATGCTGTACTCCATTACTACAATAAATATCTATCGCAATATCAATAAATGTACATCTTGGATGTATCGTCAAAAACTAGAGCAAATCGATGATTGATCGAATCATTTTGTGTAATGTAATCGGATCTTTTTGGATTTTTATAAGTTTAAGAGCTATTTGAATTCTGCACACCATTTGTAACTATTTATATTATAAATAATTAAGTATTATGTAAATGTGCTAAGTTAATAAATGTATTTTTGTTGACATTATTTGAAAATATATTTTTCCATTATTTTGGAAGTTATACTTGGTTTTAATTATTACTAGCTGTTGCCAGCGACTTCGTCCGCGCGGAGTTCGTTTACTCCGCACTGCCCCTGCCCCGTAGGTGATAGCGTGATAATATGTAGCCTATATGTTGACCCGGCCTGTTAGTAATATTCATACAAAATTTGCAGTAAATCCATGCAGTACTTTTTGAGTTTACCCCGGATATACATACAGACAAACAGATAAACAGACAAAATTCTAAAAACTGTATTTTTGGCTTCTATATCGATTGTAGATCACGCCCCAAGTATTTTTGAAAAAAAATATTCAATGTACAGTTTTGACTTTCCTACGATTTTATTATATGTATAGATTAGTAGTCAATAAGTATAAATTCGTGGTTGATTTAGGAGTGTTTTTGTAATAAGGCTTCTTTTACATCTAACATATTTAGCAGAACTTACTATGTTTAAGAAAAAAAATTCCTAATATTTTTAATGATAAAAAGTATCTTCATACCCGTATCCCCGAAGAGATAGGCTGAGGTACATCCAGTGTGCTGCCATTTCTTGTCTTAAATGAAAAGAATGAGACAGCATACTTATTTAGGATTGTCCTAAGCTAAGACCAGGTTAGTGCAATTGGCCGTTAGTCCCACAATGTGATAGGTGGCAAGCCTATCGCCAACTGGGTACCTAATCGAATCCCGGGCCACGTTTTTATTAAACTATACGAAATTTACCAGTCAATAAACTTAAAAAATGTGTAACAAAGGGTATGTAAAATCGCAAATTATTTAGAAAACAAAAAAAGCCTGGGATTAATTATTGGTCCTCATACCAATCTCATGTATATTTTTTGGAATAATGAAAAATAACAAGCCCGCTGAGTTTCTTCCGCCGGATTTTATCAGTGTGTGGCCGGTCCGTTAGTAGTTTCCGATCCGGTAATAGTTTGAACGTTGAACGTTTTTTTTTACCAACGTTTCTCGCCTGTCTCACTTTTGTTGGCCTGTTTTCATTTTCAAACACCCAATCACAAGATTGCTGTTTTTTTTCGGGTTCAAAACAATAAATCCACGTTTCGTCTCTTGTGACAATGTTATAAACAGCATTAGAATGTCCGTGGTCGTACTTCAGTAGCATCTGTGAGCACCATTCCACGTGAGCCTGCTTTTGATCCGCTGTCAGTTCATGAGGGATCCAACGACATCAAAGTTTCCGAACTTTCAATTCTTCGTGTAAAATTTTCTGAATTTAGCTCATACCAATCCCCAATAGTCCTCGAATTGTCTCATAGGTAATCCGGGGGTTTTCTTCAATTAACCGCTTAACAATAGCCACATTATTTTCGTTGACGGTAGTTGAAGGCCGCCCTTCACGAAATTCGTCATGTAAAGAAACTCGACCTCTCTTAAATTCAGCGAACCATTGTCTCACAGTGCTCAAACAAGGTGCTTCTCTCCCAAGATCATTTTGAAGACGAGCAGCACAATCTTGCGGAGACAGAGAACTTTTAAAATCATAAAAAATCATCACTCTAAAATCTTTTCGACTTAATTCTATTTTCGTTGCGTACGTACAACTTTGATGTGTGATAAAAAAACAATTGACAAATCATTCCATACTAATATTGTAAATGCGAAAGCCTGTCTGTCTGTTATGCTTTCACGGCTAAACCGCTGAAACGATTTTCATGAAATTTGGCACGGGTATAGTTGAAGATCCGGGGTCAAACATAGGCTAATTTTTTTTTCAAAAATCAGTCCCTAGAGGGCTTAAATAGAAGAAAATAGGGGATGAAATTTTCATTAAAAGCTATTTGGACGACTTATTAATATACCCGTGGGCAAAACTGCGCGGGTCAGCTAGTTCAATATAAAAACGTCGTCTTCAGTACACCTTCCAGTACAAAAATATACAAGAATTTTTCACTAAAAAATCAAATTTTCACTGTTATAGAAACACAATATTCACAGAACAAGTATTACTTGCAACTAAACTAGCCGAGAAATTCCATTGTACATAGCAGCTGTCGCTCCGCTCTCCCCTCCACGTTTTTCTACCTGTTCAAAATCCCTACTGCTATTTTTATACACAGGTATCTTTGAAAAATGTTCTTATATGTCTACTACTGTCTGCTCTACTAACATATAAATAAAAAAAAAACTGTTTAAAGTGAAAATATATGGTCAAACATTAATTTTTCATAATAATTTGTTGAAACAATGGAGTGCACAAAAAATTTTTGGGTAAACATTGCAATTTATAGTTAAAAAAACAATATCCCATATCGATCATATTTATTAATTCATTATAACTCTAATCCGATTGAAACCTCCACTATTATGAAGATTTTCACGAAGAGATATCTAAAGGTCTTAATAGTTAAACGAAAACATGTTAAATAATACTATTAAACTATTGTGTGATAATGTATCGAATGCTACACATATTAATCTTAATAATACTAATATTATAACTAAAAAACAATATCTTATTAGTGTCTCTCAAGCCATTAACCTTAAAAGAATACAAAGAAAAATTTTTGGTCTGTAAGAACTGGCCACATAAAACCAGATGTAAAATAAAAAATGAATCTAAAACAGCTGAACCAAAACAAAATTATTTTCTAAAAAAAGGAACTATACCTTTTTACTTCAAAAAAAAAAAATGAAAAAGAACAGTTAAAACAAAATGACACAAATGAAACAATTCAGTTTTTTCGAGGTTAAAGAGAATAAAAACAATGTTTTTTTTCTTATAATGCATCAAAATATTGCAGGGCTTTTAAATAAATTGGATACTCTTACAATACATTTAGATAATTTTAATGAGTCAAATCAACATATTCATGTTTTATGTTTTTCCGAGACATTTGTAAAAAAAGGAAATGAAAGTAATATAAAATTGCATAACTATAAAGTTGCTGCGACCTATTGTAGGAAGACTAAAAACCGTGGTGGTGTCTGTATATTGATAGACAATAATTTAGATAGCAGAAAATTAGATATATGTAATGAATTATGCATAGAAAAAACTTTCGAATGTTGTGGCATAGATGTGCCTCAAATTAATTCATATATTGTCTGCATATATCGGACACCAGATTCTAACGTAAATACATTCTTTTACAAATTACAAATATTTATGGATAAACTTACAATCAACGCTACAAGAAACAAATAATTTTGACTGGAAACTTTAATATTGACATTATGATTAAAAATAATATTACAATCGAATTTATAAATATATTACATAATTTTAATCTGACATTACATATCAAAGAACCTACTAGACAAAAATCATATGTATTGACAACATAGCAAGTAACATAAAGCAGGCACATAGTTTTTTGAAAAATCTATACTTGTCAGACCACAACACATGTCAATTGATACAATACAAATATAAGTCCTTATCTGACAGATATGAGCATTTGTACCTATATAAGCGTCAATATAGTACAGAAAACATTGAAAAATTCAAAAACGCTTTACAAGAGTTGTCTTGGGGTAATGTTATTAATAAATGTGATTTAAATGAAAGCTTTAATGAACTTCATGATCTGCTTTGTGTTTAATCTATGTTTCCCTATACGTAGAATTAGAGTTATACAAAATAAACGTACACTGAAATGGATAAACAAAGGCATTAAAATATCATGTAAATACAAAAGAACATTACGTTCTGAATTATATAAAAAGGAACTTCTGAAAATAAGCACAAATACAAAAAATACTTTAAAATTTTAATAAAATGTATAAATGATTCTAAACTAAATAATAGTAAAAAATACATTAGTATTGCTAAAAATAAATGCCGTGCTGTATGGAACATAATTAAAGAAGAAACAAAACCTAATAAAGATTTTCACAACATAACTAAAATTAAAAGAAATGGCATAGAAGTGTTAGATCCTTACAAATTAGCAAACCAGTTCAATGATTAATTATTTTATAAATGTAGCTAATCAACCGCCTAGAGATAATAATAAATTCCAAAATTTTCAAATAAAAGAAATTAATAACAGTATATACCTCACACCTACCTCAGCGGAGGAGATAATTCAAATAATAAAATCATTAAATAAGACACGATCAGTAGGATATGATTCAATATCAACAGAAATTATTAGAAGCGTTGCTAATATCATCTCCAATATACTGTCATGGTTGATAAATGAATCATTTTTACAAGGAGTATTTCCAGATAGATAAAAATATCTGTAGTAAAACCAATGTTTAAAAAAGGCAATCTAGATGATATTAACAACTATAGACCAATTACTTTGGTCCCAGTAATTTCAAAAGTATTTGAAAAAGCCGTGCATAAACGATTATTAAATTTCATAAACAAAAATGATATAATCATTGATATATAAAAACCCAAGATACACAATCAGTGTCTCAAAAACGTCCTCTAAGAATGAGTGCACAATTTTAAATTGTGCACTCACTTCAAATAGAAGCCCGTTGCTCACGTCACTGCCCGCGCGTCAAAAATACAGAATTGTTCTCTAATAATTGTAAAATAGAACATCATGAACGTTAAAAAAATATAAGATATTGTATTTTCGGTAAGTATAAGAGTTTATCGATTTATTTTTGTCGTTTATATTACTAAATATAGGGTGTAATGCATGATTTTCATTTTATTTGTCTTAAAAATATATTCGACGCTCCAAATATAAAACGACAAAATTTCAATGGTCACTTTTTCAGTAAAAGGACAGCGCATTACAACCTCCTTTTAATTTAGTCGAATAATACAACTTGATCCTGTTATTATTAGTGGAGTCGATTTTGTTTCATTAACAAGTTAATTTTTTTAATAAGATTAATTTTTTTCATTAATAATTTTGAATACCTTTTATAGTTGTTAACCAACTGCCAAAAGAGAAGAGGACATCAATTTGACGATTTTAAAATGTTTGATTATATTGATTACTTATTTTGAGGACCAAGTTAGTTGATTCTTTTTATTCTATTTGTACGAATATAAAATAACAATATATAATTGTGACTCTTACGATGAACTTTGGAGATAGAGATATTACGAAACTTTAATATAACAATAGGAAATCATATATAGCATCGAATTTTGTTTTGTTTACACGTGTTGTTGATAACGATTTCTTAAGTGGAAGGCACAGGTTGCATTAAGAATGTTTATTTTTTGATTTAATAATTTATTTTTAATAAAATGTGGTTTTTGATTGCGGATATCTTATACTATACATATTATAAATGTTTAAGTTTGTATGTTTGATAATCAATCACGTAAAAAATGGCTGTACCAATTTGGATTTGGACTCGGATATAAGATGACCTGGAATAGCACATAGAATACTTTTATCCTAAAGCAGAGATCTGCAGCTAGTCTCGTATAAATTTTAAGTGACTGTTTATATGTACGAGTTGTTTTATTTGCATACTAGCTGTTACCCGCGGCTTTGCTCGCGCATATTTACTTTAGAACTTATTTAACCTTTCTTTATTTTATTAAAAATCTCCACATTGCCCGGTGGGCCGCTAGTACGTTAAAAAAATATTTACATATTCATCTTAATTATTTATATACGACATTTTTGTTATTAAAATGTAAGTAAAAAACGTAAGACCTGCACCTCCTGTAACTTCTAAATTTTCTATACCTAATATCATAACTAACTATACCTCAAACTAAAAATACCTATTAGTAACACACCTATCGAAAAAACTAACGTAATTATAAAATAAATTTATAATTAACAGGAAATATCTAATCTAAAATTACCTTTGGCAATAATATTATATGTACTAAACTATACTCCATACTAAATATACGTATCTATTAGGATTTCTGTGTATGTAACACACCTATATAACCAACTAATGTGACTAAGTATATTAAAAAAATCTGTGAGCTGGTTGACCCTACAGGCCACCTGAAACTTCCCGCTAAATTTAAGTATTTTAACCTCAAAGAAAAAACTATGCCTAAGCATAGACTATTGAATTAAAAAAGTTCAAAAATCCAAAGTTTTTTTTAAATGATACTTAGTTATTCAGTACCGTAATATGTGGCAACTTGACCATATTTTTTGACTAAATTTCAAATACTTGAATGTCTATCAGATTTAAAACCGTGTTACTTTTTCTATATAAATATTATACATTTGGCTAACGTTTTTTTCTCTTGTCATTCTAAAACACCTAATAATTAGGATTGTTTAGAGCCGCCAAAAAAAAGGGTAAAGTAAACATATTTTTGGCAACATTACCTAAGCACAGCATTTTAGAATGTATTACATTTAGCTAGAATAACAGGTAAAGATGCTCGAATACAATGATTATTTTGTAACGTAATAATCGCTTAGGAAGACAATGTGTACTGGAAATGGCAATACTAACATCAGGTAAAGTTGCCAAGGGATGCAAGCAATTTACATACAAATATTTTATAGCGCACAGGGTTGTCAAAAAGCATTAACGACACACATTTTTTTATTATTTTTATTAAACATATTAATTATTTAAAACATTATAAAGAGACAAAACAAAATATTTTTAGATTTAGGTCGGCTTGCATTTAGTGCTGAGTGCTGACTTAAATCTATGAATATTTTTCAATTTTAATTACTTTTATATGACTTTTCTCTAGTCACACATTTATTTAAAAAGTATTAAAATAAGCAATTTGCTGCTAATCAGTCTTAGTTTCTTAGAAAAATAACAAAAAAGCTCAATATTTTTTAATCTACTGTTTCATTAACATTTGACTACATTCGGAACACCAGCGCTACATATTAAGAAAATAAATAGCTCAATACCTTCTTTATCGAAAAATCGTAGGCTTTAATAATAAATTTTTTTATAGTGGTGAATGTACTCTATGTAGTCGCCTTAATCATAAAATGGTACTGAATTCAAATCAATAGGCAATTTAATCAAAATAAATGTTGTCTTCATCATTCATTAGAACATATTCTTCAGGGTTTTCTGAAATTTGCAATAATTCGATAGATTTTACAATAGAACTTTCGGGCAAACAATTATCTTTATCAGACTTCTTAGGGACAACAAACCTAATGCCATTCTTATTGCGTATTAGCTTATAATATGAAACGGTGCATATTTTTTCATGTGTGTCGATGTTTTGGATAATACCAATGTAATATTTCCATTTTCGTGAATAATATCTGGTTAAAATTATGTCTCCTTTATTCCATCCTGATTTACTTTTTTCTACTTTCTTCTTTACAGTATTCATATTATTATGAACTAAGTCTAGATTATCAATTTCGTTTTTTACAATACGTCCTTTATTTAGATTTCTCATCGAAGTTTCATGGATTTTTCTTTCCTGACTGTTTTTTTCATCTTCCTGTACATTTATCGCAATCTCATTATTTACACCATTATTATTTAGAATATTTGTTTCAATTTTATTTTTGGTGTATTGATTATTAATATCTATTAAGCCAAACTCAATCATTACATCTTCTTGTTCTTTTCTCTTTGTATTTTTTATGGATTCATGGATTACGATTTCTTGCTTTTCCTTCCTTGTTTCAGTCTTATTCTTGATGTCTCGTTTATTCTTATACCTAATATGAGCTTCATTATTGATGTATTCCTGTTTAATTTTCTTATTCTTAGTCTCAGTCCTGTCATTTATGATTTCTTTATTTTTTTCCTGCGTTTCAGTTCTATTATTTGCTTTTTGTGAATTATTCTCCTTTGTTTCAGTCTTTTTCTTTTTGTCTTCTATATAGTCTATCGTTGTATTAGCACAATTCCTTATGTCTTCTTGTTCTGCATAGTTTATTAATTGATTTTCAATAGCTTCTTCTGATTCTCTATCTAATCTTGATATTTTTTGAAATATTTTTTCTTCAATCACTCTAACTCGCATTTTTGCATCATAATCAGTTTTGTTATCATATTCATCAGAGTCTTCTAATTCTATTATATCCATGTCCTTATCACTGTATTCACTCCAATCAGTATTTTCTGTAGTACTTGATTCACTATCTTTCTTTTTAAATCGTTTTACTGGTTTTTTATTCCTTTTACAGTTTTTCTTTGGGTAAAGCCTACGTTTTGAAGTGTAGTTGCTTCATTGTCACTTAAAGTGCCACAAATATTGATATGAATTTTAGGTATTTCCTCACTAAAAACTTTACCTCTTACATCTGAATTACTTTTTTCTTCTGAAAAAATCTCGTTAAAATTTTCTTCTCTGGTTTTTAGTTTTTGAATTTTTGATTTTTGTTTAATCTGTTTTGTGTTGGCTTTTAGATTTTGGCTTAAGTCTGATGTTGTAATTGATTTTCCTGGTTCAACGTTCAGTTTTTTGTTCCTTTGTTTTCTCATTTCTTTTGGTTTCCTGTTTTCTTTTAAATATTCTAGCAACGTATGGTCTACACTGAAATTTGACTCCTCCGAAAGACTATCGGGAATTCTTTTATATACCTTTTGTGGATTAAATGGTATTATACCTGTCGCTCTAAATCCACTTACAATATTTTCTTTTTTCTTCATATTAACTTCATTCATTACTTTGGCAAGAAGAGGTGGAAAATGGGATTTATTTAGACCTACTTGCATCGGATTTTCATATTTATAAGTAGTTAGTATCTTACGCCATACTTTTTTCAAAGGGCCAAAGAAAGCCACGTCCAGCGGCTGAGTAAGGTGAGTTGAACTAGGTGGAAGTAGCACAAACCGAATGTCATATTTTTCGCATAATTTAATGACTTCAACATTAATATGACTAGAAAGATTGTCACCAATTACAACTTTTGTTCCTTCCAATTTGCGTGCCCATGGTACAACGATTGAATTAAACCAGTCGTAAAATGTAACAGCGTCAAACCAACCATTTTTGGTTCTATTAAATCTCGAATCCTGCGGTCCTCCTTCCACCCACTGTTGCCACAAGCTCTCGGCCTTATAAACAACATATGGAGGCATTATTCCACCATCTGCTGTAACTGCAAACATAACTGATACACAGCCTTTAGAACTATTTATAACTCGTTCTGGATATTTCATGCCACGACGGCATATGCACTTTACCGAGCCGGGGTCGTCACTGAAATTCGTTTCATCATAATTCATAACATGGGTCGGGGGCACATTCTTCAATACAGATTCAAGATTATTAAAATACTGTTCAAATTCTGATAAAGTCTTTTCCGCCCTTGCTCTTTTGATATTTTGTACTGCTCTTAAACTAAGTTTATCACGATGGCGTTCAATAAAACTCTTTACCCACCATTCTCCCGGTAATTTATGGTCAAAAATATCGCTTCGATTATTTTTTTTCAAATAATCATGGACGACTATTCTGAGATCTAATTGTGTTAAAGGAGCACCATATTCTGAAGCCACAATGAGAACTTTAACAAAGTCCAATTCTTCATCTAATGTCAGCCTAAAAGGTGGCCCAGGTTTATCAGAATGGATGTTTTTAAATTTTTTTTCAATAGTCCTTCTTGGTATATTAAAATTCTTTTCGTGCTCGTAAGAAGACATTTTTTTCGTTTTTACCATCTCAATGGCCAATGACATCATTTCGTCTGAGTAATTTCTATAGGGCCTAGCTCCAAGTTTTCGACGATTCCTTTTTTTTCCAGCAGATGTTTTGGGTGGCATTTTGGTTCTAAAAAAATTCAGACATATTACTATAACCTCAAACATTGTTGTCGATGCGTTGGCTAAAAATGACAAAAGCATAGTGCCAAAATTATCCAAATAAAATAAAAGCAAAGGAAAAATAACCTCTCCCCTCCCTGTTTACCCCATGGTGGTTAGGGACTCTTTTGAAGAATAGACCAACTGCCGTTCTGCCAAGCAGGTCGTAAAAGGCAAACGATTGGCTATACGTGTCATTACCATCGTGACTACTTGATGGAAGAATTCCGCAACATCTTGTTCAGGTATTAGGTACCAACGCCTTGTCTATTCCTGCCGCCTTAACGTCAATAATTGTCACTGTCGTGTTTCGGTTTGAAGGCTAAGGAAGTCGGTAGACTCATGCATAAGGCATTGCAATCCCGCCAAACGTATAGGAACGCACCATGAAGCTCTTTGGTGTTATACGCCATCGCTTATCGTTGCTCTTTTCGTCACGAAAGCCATCTGCTTGTTTGCTATCTTATGATACAAAAAAATACTTTTGTCAACCCTAGCTAAAGGTAAAGTTGCCACGAAACAGTCAGTGGCAACTTTACCTAACCTCAAATAACATTACCCATGCAGATATTTCAATAAAAAGTGAAAATAGAAAGAGCTGACAACCTAAATGATAATCTTAATCATTTTTATTTGCTATATCAAAAATTTCACTCACCAATAACAAATAGCTTTCGGTCTGTTATCACAATTTCACAAAGAAGTTCTGTACACGTTTTCACAGTAGCTCACATTTGGCAGCCATATTAAGATAATTATCAGTGTTGTCATTTAGAAAAATATTAGAAATATTACCCTACACTGTTAAAAAAATATTACCACCAAATCTATGAATGGTTATTGGCATCTTTTTAAAATAATGAATCTTAAGTCAAATGCCTATTGTATGGTAAAGATGCCAAGGATATGGTCAAGTTGCCACATTTTACGGTATTTGAAAAGATGTATATTTTTTCAAAATCATCAACGAGTTGTTTTATTGGAATTTTTTATACGAGGGTCAATAAAATTTTCAGAAGCCGACATCGCATTAGCAACTAACCTATTGTGTTTCAAATGTGTGGGCAGTATTCGCTCGTAGGTTTGCAGATACTATAACTGAACAAATGTTCGTTTATATAATACTGCAAAAAAAAAAAACAGAAAAACTGAAATCTAATTCAAAACGAGAATTCTACGAAAAGCTAAACTTATTTCTAGGAAATTAATGCGTTTCCTTACTATGTTGTCGATACATTACATAATAAGTCTGAAAAAAAATCGTGTCTGTTATCATGTAAGAATCTATGAACTTTGTAACGTAGTCATAGTCTCTTATTATATTCTAAATCTATTAGACTATGCAAACTAAATGTATTAATATCAAGCGTCAAATACCTACTACATGGCTATAAACTATATCCCCCCCCTCCCCCAGGGAATAAACCTTGACGCGGTGGGGGGGCTTAAGAAGAGTAGGCACCTTAAAGTCAGTACACCGTGACCAAACCTACCCCTAATGGGAGATACTCATAATTTAAAGCCTACAAGATCTGGGTTACCCTCTTCGAACTAATCATTCCAAAACTCAAACACCATAATGCAGTCTCGTAAAAATCGTTATAATCTTCGGCCGCTGCCCGGGGGTCGCCGGGGCGCACCTGGAGCCGGTGCTGGGTGCTTCATTATGCGGGACACCGGTGACGAGGCGTTGAGTAGGCGGGCGCCCGTCACACAACATACTACAGCTAATCGTCGGGAGCTGAACAGACGGGCTTAAGACGTCGAAGCTACAGCCGAAATATCGGGCGATGATACCACTTCATTATTTTCATCCATCCTTTCGACTCGCCCCTCATACACGACAAGCCAAACATTCACGTCGTCTTCAAGTATGCCAGATGATGTTGTGCAAGATGTCAACTTGACACTGAACTTGCATCCACATCTAGCATTCCACAAAAGCGCAAACGCTGGACACATGAAATGAATGCATATATTTTGCGCACATACAACTTACCGAATTAGACACTGACACTAAAAATTATCTGGAACTTCTTCACCTTAAATTCACAAAAAAATTCCCTAACATACAAGTCACTCGACACTGGATAGGAGATCAACGTAGAGCCATAGTTAGAAACAAATTACTGCCACAAGATACAATAGAACAAATTTACAGTGAAGTTAAAAATGAACTGGATAACCTACGGGTTGATTTGCGGACGCAACATCGTATTGTTGACGATGCTCTGCATGTCTCAGCAGTAGCCCTGCAAGCCCGGGAAATGGAACGGGTACCAATTATATGCAAGTCACAATCACAGACTAAAATGAAATGGACTAAGGACCAGAATGAAAATATAATGAGACTTTATTACCGATTAACCCAACACACATCCAACACACATAATTCACAACAATCAGATGCACTAAACTCACAAACCTCGGAATTGACAGAAACAGAAACAACATTTAATCAATTAAAGAAACAGAATCAACTATCATTAGATATGCTCATAGTGATCCCACTAATCGTCCAAAGTTACCAAGTTTGAGAAAAAACCAAAAACTTTATAAACTCATTGAGATATTCAATAAACATCTACTAAATAAATACTACGCAGCTGACTCAGATTTAAACACAATACACACACTTATATATTGTACCGCACTAGTTATCTGCGAAAACTTGGGATAATTAAGCGTGGTCGCAGCGAAGACTCCAAAAAAATCAATTTATTTCATAAAATCTTTAATTTAAAACTATTACAATATTATATTGAAAATTATCTAAGACCTAACCTAACCTAACAACAATGTGTGGTGACAATTGTTCGAAGTGTGAACACAAAGTAATCTAGCTAAACAAATTAGTTAATATGAAACCACGGTTCTGACGTAGATCGCCGCACGTTGCGCCGACTCAGGTGTCGTGGCTCGTGCCGTGATGTTCCAAGCGGTGCGCGTTCAGCAATCTCTATAGTGGAGACTTGCGTAACAGGATATAAAATACAAGATCAAAATTTACATACACGTCATAACAATCATAAACATCAGAAGCCTGCTTGGCAAAGACGAATCGAAAAGGAGATTATAGATTTAAGAGCAAATATAGGTAGACTTACACAGTACATAAATAATAACAGATCAAAAATAGTAGTTGCAGCTGTTGAGATTATTTTTAGGACAATAAAAATACATTCTACTTATGAAAAAAATAATACCAGACCAGAAGAATACTTAGATACTTTAAAACAAAAACTAAGACTAAAATCACAACGACTTGCCAGATATTTAAAAGCATTAAAGAGAAAGGAAGATAGCAGGGTCATTCTTCAGAGTATAATTTTTGAGCGAAACAGATTCTTATCTCCTATATAAACAAATAATGTTTACATAAATCTACTACAACATGTTTATACATTCTATATGATTTCGTTATGTAATAACCATGTATATAAGAGTTATTTACCTTCAACACCTCAAATCCGGGTAATTTTGCACGTTTTACACGCGTAACACGCGCTCCGTCTTCTGATCAATCGCAGATATTTTTTAATTCACTAACGTTTTTAATCAGATTTATACACAAAATTTAAAAATACAAATCGTTTTATATTCTGGTCAAACTTCCAATTCAGTTGCAGTGAAAGTTTTTATTTTATGAGTGTAAGTATGTCACACACTTGGCAAAATTTTAGCTTCGTTTATTGCGACGGGTATTACTCTGAACTGGCGAGGTCTAGAGGTATCGGGATTGGTTTTTCTGATTTTATTTTTATGCTGCAGCTTATGGATCTGGTAATCGTAGCCCTAAATCCCTCAATTTCGGTGCAAGAGTAAGTTCTTCAATTTTTCAATTTTTGGTTCTCAATTTTTAAGAATTTCCATGTCACATTTTTGGAATGTAATCGTACTATTTTTAATAAACGGGTATTGCGGTCTTACACCTAACTCCCAAATGTAGATAGCCAATAATAAACAAGTAGCCTATATCTTTCCAATGGCGAGAAATTTCAAAATATATGCTTTTTGGTGATTTCCATTGTATAATTTCCATGTATAAAACACCATGGAAGTTACATAACACCCATGAAAATTACTTTATTTCATTTTGTTTGTAATAATTAAAATGAAATATTCAATGTTTATACAATTCATGCAATCACCAGATTAAATGATAAATATTTTTGTCAGTTTTTTTTTTTTAAATTTAAATCGTTAAACCAAAGCTTATCATTTAAACTGCTCATAGTCCTAGATTCGATCCCCAGGTCGAGCAAAGGTCTTATTAAAACTTTTTCGGGGTTTCCTCGAAAGTCTTAAACCTCAGTAGCTGCTCAGAGTGGTGTATTACCACTCCTGTGCCTTGGATGAGCACGTTAAATTGTCGGTCCTGGTTATCGCTAGGAATAGTCGATAATCGTTAACACATCGGTAAATGCGGCGATTAGGATCACCACTCACCTCGCCAACGAACAAACCGTTGAATTACGGTGAACCAGAAAGTCTATAGACGTTTAGTTTAATCTGCCTTTTTATTTAAATTTGTTAAACCGAAGCTTATTATCATTTAAAGCGTCTTATTATCATGCTCAAAATGTCGAAAATGAGTCTACTATTAATGTTTTGATGTTAAGGAAAGTATTCAACGTAAAGTGTAGTACCACGCCTAAGCTAGGCTAGTTAACTGCTCGGTTGAGCATACATTCATATTTTTCGCTAATCCTGCAATTCTTCGTTACTTGACTATTTACTTATGTACCAATATGATTACATCCTCGCTACAATTATAATGATTTTTAAGAAAAAACGAACACTAAGTTTGTCACACCCTTTCAATTGCATGACTTAGTAAAGCAAAAGGTAATAGGAAATGTACCTATTCACACATTTGTGGCACACGCACTTTATCGCTAATTTGTTTTGCTGTATCTAAATTTAGCGGAGAGGTGAAATTCAGAAAAGAAGATTTGCTGAAAAAAATTGCCTAATATCGTATTAATTGCAGCCGTTCATAGTTCCTCAAACCACATTTATCTAATCTTATTTTCATATCTAACACGGTATTTAGCAAAATTTTACCTGCTGGGTAAAATTACATTACATTACAGCCCATGGAAATCCGTGGGCTGTAATGTAATTTCCATGGGCCGCAAATGTTCAATATTTTTTTTTAGGAAAAGTATAGATCCACTACGTGTCGAATTTTCATATGTTCTTTAAATTTGCATAAACTTTTTAAATGTTTGTGTAATTTACTTTAATTAAGTGATTTCAAAAATGCCATGGAAATTACATGGAGAACACATTTTTGAAGAATCACCAAACAAATTGTTCCAAGCGAATGAAAAATTTTTTTACAGAACATTAAAGAACGAAAATACTCACAACAATAATGATAGTAACACCCCGATCCCAGCCGTAAACGAACTAAAAAACTACTGGTCTGATTTATGGAAAAAACGAGAAGATCACAATGATAATGCAACATGGATAATACAAGAAGAAAAGAGAATGACTGATATTAAAACTATGGAACTACGGGACATAATAGAGGAGGACGTCGTTGCGGCTATAAAAAGTGCGAAAAACTGGAAGGCAGTGGGTTTAGATAAAGTACATAACTTCTGGCTAAAAAAATTCAGCACACTTCATAATATTCTGGCAAAAAATATCATGGCAATTATCAATGGTGAACAGCCGTTGCCCAAGTTTTTGACTACAGGTATCACTTATATGCTAAGCAAGGGTAGTGATACAGCAAATCCATCAAAATACCGCCCCATCACATGTCTCCATACTATTTATAAACTTATTACTTCTATCATTACACACCGTACACGTAATCACTTAGAACAATACAATATTATATCAGAAGAACAAAAAGGATATCGGCAAAATCATAAGGGGTGCAAGTAACAGTTGGTAATAGATTCTATAATTTTGAAACATACACAAGTCCATAAACGAAACCTATATATTTCGTATATTGACTATAAGAAAGCGTTTGACAGTGTCCCACATTCCTGGTTATTACGGGTTCTACGTGTTTACAAAATCGACCCTATCATTATTAAGTTTCTAAAAAACACTATGTCCGACTGGAGAACCAAAATTTATTTATCAAACGGTACAGAAACTATCACAACAGATGAAATTCCTATTGAAAATGGCATTTTCCAGGGCGACTCCTTTAACCCATTATGGTTTTGCCTCGCACTCAACCCACTGTCTAATCTGCTAAATACCTGTAAAAATGGATATAAATTGAATATCAACACGTCTATTACACACCTCATGTATATGGACGACATCAAAGTCTTTGCCAGAACAGCTAAAAGACTAAAAACATTAGAAAATATTACGTCAAAATATAGTCAAGATAATAAACATGTGTTTCGGACTTGACAAATGCCGAACACTCTACATCCATAAAGGAAAAATTACCAACAGCAGTGCTAGTTTTGAAGAAGCAAGTATTTTTAAATCTATAGATCCAACTTAATCTTACAAATATCTTGGAATCCTTGAGTCTAATAAAATTGATCATTCTCAAATTTAAAAAAAATCTAGTTTCTGATTATGTTAAAAGAATAAAATTAATCTGTAAAAAACACACCTCTATTCAAAAAATCTTTTTAAAGCCATTAATACATTTGCTATTCCCGTACTAACTTACTCGTTTGGTATTATTAAATGGACACACACTGATATTCATAACTTAGAAATTAAAACTAGGACGTCTTTAACAAAATATAACTATCTCCACCCAAAATCAGCTATCGAAAGAATCTCATTGAAGAGACAAAAAGGAGGACGTGGGCTTGTAGATATAAAGTTACAGTGGCAGGGGGGTTACGTAACGTAAACGTAACGTAACGTAAAATAACGTAAACGTAACGTAAACGTAACGTAAACGTAACGTAAACGTAACGTAAACGTAACGTAAACTTAACGTAAACGTAACGTAAACGTAACGTAAACGTAACGTAAACGTATCGTAAACGTAACGTAAACGTAGCGTAAACGTAACGTAAACGTAGCGTAAACGTAACGTATACGTAACGTAAACGTAACGTAAACGTAACGTAAACGTAACGTAAACGTAACGTAAACGTAACGTAAACGAAACGTAAACGTAACGTAACGTAAACGTAACGTAAACGTAACGTATACGTAACGTAAACGTAACGTAAACGTAACGTAAACGTAACGTAAACGTAACGTAAACGTAACGTAAACGAAACGTAAACGTAACGTAACGTAAACGTAACGTAAACGTAACGTAAACGTAACGTAAACGTAACGTAAACGTAACGTAAACGTAACGTAAACGTAACGTAAACGTAACGTAAACGTAACGTAAACGTAACGTAAACGTAACGTAAACGTAACGTAATGTAACGTAACGTGAACGTAACGTAAACGTAACGTAAACGTAACGTAAACGTAACGTAAACGTAACGTAAACGTAACGTAAACGTAACGTAAACGTAACGTAAACGTAACGTAAACGTAACGTAAACGTAACGTAAACGTAACGTAAACGTAACGTAAACGTAACGTAAACGTAACGTAAACGTAACGTAAACGTAACGTAAACGTAACGTAAACGTAACGTAAACGTAACGTAAACGTAACGTAACGTAAACGTAACGTAAACGTAACGTAAACGTAACGTAAACGTAACGTAACGTAAACGTAACGTAAACGTAACGTAAACGTAACGTAAACGTAACGTAAACGTAACGTAAACGTAACGTATACGTAACGTAAACGTAACGTAAACGTAACGTAAACGTAACGTAAACGTAACGTAAACGTAACGTAAACGTAACGTAAACGTAACGTAAACGTAACGTAAACGTAACGTAAACGTAACGTAAACGTAACGTAAACGTAACGTAAACGTAACGTAAACGTAACGTAAACGTAACGTAAACGTAACGTAAACGTAACGTAAACGTAACGTAAACGTAACGTAAACGTAACGTAAACGTAACGTAAACGTAACGTAAACGTAACGTAAACGTAACGTAAACGTAACGTAAACGTAACGTAAACGTAACGTAAACGTAACGTAAACGTAACGTAAACGTAACGTACACGTATTTTTTTGAAAATATTACTATGCAACTCAACAGCAGTGTCAGGAATTATTCATTTTAAAGCTGCAACTTTTAAGCATTTCCAGGCCAAGTTCCTTAAGTCTGGAGAATTTTTAAATACGATAACATTTTTATTTAATTTTATTGTTTTTTTTATAGTTCTATCAAGCCATTACCACCTCCAACCAATTTTTCCACAAAGAGACCATAGAACATATTACTGGAGGTTGTCCATTCTTAGCAACTAAACAACACATAGACACAATAACGTAGCAAAACAAATTCACTCTGTTTTAGCAAAAAAATATAAACTGACAAAAAATTTTGAAGCTTATTATAACTACATACCTAAATCCGTATTAGAAAATGAATCTGCGAAACTATATTGGGACAGAGAACCTAACCTAACCAAACTATCAAGAGCTCTAAAACTACATATTTAATCGACATATTCATACCTAACACCGAAAATCTAAAACAAAAACAAATGTAGCATCAAAACGTAGTTAGAATAATCCCAATCATAATCTCATCCACAGGAGTAATTCCTAAGTCTTTACATTCGACCTTTCAGAATTAGGTCTTCATAAAAATATTTATATCAAATTACAAAAAGCTGTTATTTTGGACACTTGCTCAATAGTCAGAACATTCCTTAACAGCAAGACTTAGTAAGTTATTCAGTGTTTAAGTGGTGCAAGTTCATTGGCAATGCCTGTTCTTGCTACCACTATAAAATTCCGGCTTTTAGCTGAGATTCTTTTTCGAATAAAGCGCACATAATAATAATAATAGTTACTTTATTTGCAAAAAATAGGGTACATAATGAGATCTTATTTAACAATATGTTGCTCTTTATTCCTATGTTGCCCTTTTTGTGGCGTGCAAATGTTACAATGTGTTACCCTCACTAAAATGGAAGAAATACTAGGTACATGACGTTGGGTAGCCACTACAGTAATACCAAGTCCAATTAAAACATTTGCTAGTCAGGAGAATTTTTACGAAAACAGCAATCTTGTGATTGGGTGTTTGAAAATGAAAACAGGCCAACAAAAGTGAGACAGGGGAGGAACGTGTTTACGTTACGTTTTGTTTACGTTACGTTTACGTTACGTTTACGTTACGTTTACGTTACGTTTACGTTACGTTTACGTTACGTTTACGTTACGTTTACGTTACGTTTACGTTAAGTTTACGTTACGTTTACGTTACGTTTACGTTACGTTTACGTTACGTTTACGTTACATTTACGTTACGTTTACGTTATGTTTACGTTACGTTACGTTTACGTTACGTTTACGTTACGTCTACGTTACGTTTACGTTACGTTTACGTTGCGTTTACGTTGCGTTTACGTTGCGTTTACGTTACTTTTACGTTACGTTACGTTTACGTCACGCTACGTTTACGTTACGTTTACGCTACGTTTACGTTACGTTTACGCTACGTTTACGTTATTTTACGTTACGTTACGTTTACGTTACGTTTACGTTACGTTTACGTTACGTTTACGTTACGTTTACGTTACGTTTACGTTACGTTTACGTTACGTTTACGTTACGTTTACGTTACGTTTACGTTACGTTTACGTTACGTTTACGTTACGTTTACGTTACGTTTACGTTACGTTTACGTTACGTTTACGTTACGTTTACGTTACGTTTACGTTACGTTTACGTTACGTTTACGTTACGTTTACGTTCCGTTTACGTTACGTTTACTTTACGTTTCGTTTACGTTTCGTTTACTTTACGTTTACCTTACGTTTTCGTTACGTTTATTTACGTTACGTTACGTTTCGTTTACGTTACGTTTTCGTTACGTTTACGATACGTTTACGTTACGTTTACGTTACGTTTACGTTACGTTTACGTTACGTTTACGTTACGTTTACGTTACGTTTACGTTACGTTTACGTTACGTTTACGTTACGTTTACGTTACGTTTACGTTACGTTTACGTTACGTTTACGTTACGTTTACGTTACGTTTACGTTACGTTTACGTTACGTTTACGTTACGTTCTGAATTTTTTGAATTGTTTAAATGAATTATCTGATCTAGTTTACATTTAGGTCGCAAAAGCTGAAACGTAGCCAGCGCGAACGCCCTATCCCACCAACCGTCTAACTTGCGACAATCCCAGCATTTCAGACCCGTGGGGTGCCACTATGCCACACACCACGAATTTCCCGTTTGCAAGCTGGTGAAATAGTTGGCGATTCCATTGCCGTATTTGGCAAGTTCTAACGGCTATTGCTCCTTATTGCGATAACTGGGCCCAACTGCTTTACGTATCGAAAATATCGAAATATCAGAAAATGCAACAAATCTTATAAATATAGAAGTTTATTATGTTTATTATTATTGTTGTTTACCCTGTGTGCCGCCTAGCAGAATGGCAGATTAATAAATACCTGGATTTAAGGCAAGATTGTAATTTGTAGGTGATTCAAATCTAGGCTTGTCAAAACTTTATTTTTCCTTAGCACGGGATTATTCCTAAAACACATAATTATATAGTTAATACTTTATAGTGCCTGTGGACTGTACCAAGCTAATCCTCCTTTTTGTCTCTTCAATGAGATTCTTTCGATAGCTGATTTTGGGTGGAGATAGTTATATTTTGTTAAAGACGTCCTAGTTTTAATTTCTAAGTTATGAATATCAGTGTGTGTCCATTTAATAATACCAAACGAGTAAGTTAGTACGGGAATAGCAAATGTATTAATGGCTTTAAAAAGATTTTTTGAATAGAGGTGTGTTTTTTACAGATTAATTTTATTCTTTTAACATAATCAGAAACTAGATTTTTTTTAAATTTGAGAATGATCAATTTTATTAGACTCAAGGATTCCAAGATATTTGTAAGATTAAGTTGGATCTATAGATTTAAAAATACTTGCTTCTTCAAAACTAGCACTGCTGTTGGTAATTTTTCCTTTATGGATGTAGAGTGTTCGGCATTTGTCAAGTCCGAAACACATGTTTATTATCTTGACTATATTTTGACGTAATATTTTCTAATGTTTTTAGTCTTTTAGCTGTTCTGGCAAAGACTTTGATGTCGTCCATATACATGAGGTGTGTAATAGACGTGTTGATACGTTACGTTTACGTTACGTTTACGTTACGTTTACGTTACGTTTACGTTACGTTTACGTTACGTTTACGTTACGTTTACGTTACGTTTACGTTACGTTTACGTTACGTTTACGTTACGTTTACGTTACGTTTACGTTACGTTTACGTTACGTTTACGTTACGTTTACGTTACGTTTACGTTACGTTTACGTTACGTTTACGTTACGTTTACGTTACGTTTACGTTACGTTTACGCTACGTTTACGCTACGTTTACGTTACGTTTACGTTACGTTTACGTTACGTTTACGTTACGTTTACGTTACGTTTACGTTACGTTTACGTTACGTTTACGTTACGTTTACGTTCCGTTTACGTTACGTTTACGTTACGTTTACGTTACGTTTACGTTACGTTTACGTTCCGTTTACGTTACGTTTACTTTACGTTTCGTTTACGTTTCGTTTACTTTACGTTTACCTTACGTTTTCGTTACGTTTATTTACGTTACGTTACGTTTCGTTTACGTTACGTTTTCGTTACGTTTACGATACGTTTACGTTACGTTTACGTTACGTTTACGTTACGTTTACGTTACGTTTACGTTACGTTTACGTTACGTTTACGTTACGTTTACGTTACGTTTACGTTATGTTTACGTTACGTTTACGTTACGTTTACGTTACGTTTACGTTACGTTTACGTTACGTTTACGTTACGTTTACGTTAAGTTTACGTTACGTTTACGTTGCGTTTAAGTTACGTTTACGTTACGTTTACGTTGCGTTTACGTTGCGTTTACGTTACGTTTACGTTAAGTTTACGTTACGTTTACGTTGCGTTTAAGTTACGTTTACGTTACGTTTACGTTGCGTTTACGTTGCGTTTACGTTACGTTTACGTGACGTTTACGTTACGTTTACGTTACGTATCCGTTACGTTTACGTTACGTTTACGTTACGTTTACGTTACGTTTACGTGACATTTACGTTACGTTTACATTACGTATACGTTCGTTACGTTACGTTTACGTTACGTTTTGTTTACGTTTTGCTTACGTTACGTTTACGTTACGTTTACGTTACGATTACGTTACGTTTACGTTACGTTTACGTTACGCTTACGTTACGCTTACGTTACGTTGACGTTACGTTTACGTTGCGTTTACGTTACGTTTACGTTACGTTTACGTTACGTTTACGTTACGTTTACGTTACGTTTACGTTACGTTTACGTTACGTTTACGTTACGTTTACGTTACGTTTACGTTACGTTTACGTTACGTTTACGTTACGTTTACGTTAAGTTTACGTTACGTTTACGTTGCGTTTAAGTTACGTTTACGTTACGTTTACGTTGCGTTTACGTTGCGTTTACGTTACGTTTACGTGACCTTTACGTTACGTTTACGTTACGTATCCGTTACGTTTACGTTACGTTTACGTTACGTTTACGTTACGTTTACGTTGCGTTTACGTTACGTTTACGTTACGATTACGTTGTGTTTACGTTACGTTTACGTTAGGTTTACGTTACGTTTACGTTACGTTTACGTTACGTTTACGTTACGTTTACGTTACGTTTACGTTACGTTTACGTTACATTTACGTTACGTTCACGTTACGTTTACTTAACGTTCACGATACGTTTACGTTACGTTCACGTTACGTTCACGTTACGTTTACGTTACGTTCACGTTACGTCTTCGTTACGTTCACGTTACGTCTACGTTACGTTCACGTTACGTCTACGTTACGTCCACGTTACGTCTACGTTACGTTTACGTTACGTCTACACTACGTTTACGTTACGTTTACGTTACGTTTACGTAACGTTTACGTTACGTTTACGTTACGTTTACGTTACGTTTACGTTACGTTTACGTTACGTTTACGTTACGTTTACGTTACGTTTACGTTACGTTTACGTTACGTTTACGTTACGTTTACGTTACGTTTACGTTACGTTTACGTTACGTTTACGTTACGTTTACGTTACGTTTACGTTACGTTTAAGTTACGTTTACGTTACGTTTACGTTACGTTTACGTTACGTTTACGTTACGTTTACGTTACGTTTACGTTACGTTTACGTTACGTTTACGTTACGTTTACGTTACGTTTACGTTACGTTTACGTTACGTTTACGTTACGTTTACGTTACGTTTACGATACGTTTACGTTACGTTTACGTTACGTTACGTTTACGTTACGTTTACGTACACGTACAACCGGGCACTTTCCAATCCCGGCAAACTTTGTGTTTATTAGAAAACTGAAAAAACGCTTTTTTGTGTTGTCCGACCTGGGAAGTGGGAAAGTAGGAAAGAAGAAAAAGAAAAGCTCTGTGGTCTAGTGGTCTGGCGTTGGTGTTGGCCACGTGAAGTCCCGGGGTTTGGGTCGTCTTTCGCGAACTTTTTCTAACACCCTGGGTAAACAAATTGTAGAATACCACTCGGCATTAACACTCTTTTGATCTTCAAGTGAAATTGTACAGATGGGACCCGTAGCTGAGAAAAAAAACGCGATCTTTTTTTTACCAACGTTTCTCGCCTGTCTTACTTTTGTTGGCCTGTTTTCATTTTCAAACATCCAATCACAAGATTGCTGTTTTTTTTCAGGTTCAAAACAATAAATCCACGTTTCGTCTCTTGTGATGATGTTATAAACAGCATTAGAATGTCCGTGGTCGTACTTTAGTAGCATCTGTGAGCACCATTCCACGTGAGCCTGCTTTTGCTCCGCTGTCAATTCATGAGGGATCTAACGAGAACAAAGTTTCCGAACTTTCAATTCTTCGTGTAAAATTTTCTGAATTTAGCTCATACGAATCCCCAATAGTCCACGAATTGTCTCATAGGTAATCCGGGGGTTTTCTTCAATTAACCGCTTAACAGTAGCCACATTATTTTCGTTGACGGTAGTTGAAGGCCGCCCTTCACCAAATTCGTCATGTAAAGAAACTCGACCTCTCTTAAATTCAGCGAACCATCGCCTCACGGTGCTCAAACAAGGTGCTTCTCTCCCAAAAGCATTTTAAAGTCGAGCAGCACAGTCTTGCGGAGAAAGAGAACTTTTAAAATCATAAAAAATCACCACTCTAAAATCTTTTCGACTTAATTCTATTTTCGTTGCGTACGTAGAATTTTGATGTGTGATAAAAAAACAATTGACAAATCATTCCATACTAATATTATAAATGCGAAAGCCTGAATGTCTGTTACGATTTCACTGCTAAACCGCTAGACCGATTTTCATGAAATTTGGCATGGGTATAGTTGAAGATCCGGGGTCAAACTAGGACTTAAATAGAAAAAATAGAAGACGAAATTTTTATTAAAAGCTATTTGGACGACTTATTAATATACCCGCGGGCGAAGCTGCGCGGGTCAGCTAGTTCAATATAAAAACGTCATCTTCAGTACACCTACCAGTACAAAAATATACAAGAATTTTTCACAAAAAAACCAAATTTTCACTGTTATAAAAGCACAATATTCACAAAACACGTGTTACTTGCAACTAAACTAGCCGAGAAATTCCATTGTACATAGCAGCTGTCGCTCCGCTCTCCCCTCCGCGTTTTTCTACCTGTTCAAAATCCCTACTGTTATTTTTATACACAGGTATCTTTGAAAAATGTTCTTATATGTCTACTCAGGTAAGATTTAACATATAAATAAAAAAAATACTGTGTAAAGTGAAAATATATGGTCAAACATTAATTTTTCATAATAATTTGTTTAAACAATGAAACAATGGAGTGCACAAAAAATTTTTGGGTAAACATTGCAATTTATAGTTTAAAAAACAATATCCCACATCGATCATATTAATTACTTCACTATAACTCTAATCCGAGGTGAAAACTCCCAGGCCCTCCACTATGAAGCATTGCCACCTGCCATTCATATGACAAGGATGTATCCGTTACCTTTTCTTTTAATTGAAAGATGATAGTGACAATCACTGACGTTCTTGCAATTTGCGCCAGGAAAAAGCGGTGTTAGATATCAAACCAATGTGTAATTGCAAATTTGTAAAACAGGACTGTCATGTTTGTCAGACCGCCCCGTTGGTCGAGTGGTTAGCGACCCTGACTATACAATCGACGGGGCTCGGGTTCGATTCCCGACGGCAGCCCGGCCCGAAGCAATTGTGTGATGAGCATAAATGTTTGTATTTCCGGGTTTGAGTGTTTATTAAATATATTCCAGTATTTATATATGTATTTATATGTATTAGTATCGTTGACCAACATCCATAACACAAGCAAATAATTTGCTTACTTTGGAGTTTGATCAGTCAGTGTAATTTGTCCCGTGAATATTTATATTTAATTATTTATGTTGGTTATGACGCGTTTAGCCAATCGTTTCCTTTTTACAAACTAGTGAGCAAGAAATCCATGTTTTTTCTTTGCCTAAATAATCTATTTTCTACACCGGAAAGCGTAGCTAAAGTGCGGGTTTATGTCGCACAGTGCTATAAAGATAATATAAAAGAATATATACCATCTGATTTCGTACTCTTAACTAATATGCGACACATCTGGCTGAAATCGTCTATTATCGTGGCGTTTAAAAAAGGGCTCTGAATCAAAAATATCGTTAAACTAGCTGCATCGTGCAGCCCGCTGCCTTATAAAAGTGGTGATCCCGTGGGAACAACTCACTTTCCGGGATAAAAGTGGCCTATGTTCTATTCCAGGTCATCATCCTATATGCAAAATTTCATCCACATCCGTTTAGTAGTTTTGGCGTGATTGAGTAACAAACATCCATCCATCAACCCAAACATCCAAACTTTCAATACTGAATATCGTCGGCACTTGCTAAAACTCCATATTAACTTGGATTTATATTGTATTAAAAGCACTTGTACTGTTTTACTTGGTTTTTATCTATTAACACCAACCGGTTTCGCGTTTTAACGCATCATCATAACAAAAATCAATATTGTTTTTTTCACAAAAAACGCATCATCAGTGACAGTGCTTTTAATACAATATCCAAATCCAATCTTTCGCATTTATTTAAATTCTTTCCAAACCATATTCTCAATAATTTTACGTGATATTTAGGTTAAAAATAAATCTTGCTACTCCTAAGTGTTATAACAGTGTTGCAAGCTGAAAAATTACCACAAAAAACATGTGAAAAAGCAAAATAAAAATCTTGTAAAAATATTTTTGTTTATTTCAAAATTAACAAATTTACATCAAAATTATACAATTATATTACAAATAGTCAAATCATTGGAAACATTTATAAAATCGACACTAGTACACTAGTAAATAGGTAATAAAGCATGTTTGCATATTCATTGAAAAAAAACTAATATCTATTGTGATTTACTATTGTTTTTTAATCTTTATTAAAAACAAACATACATACTAAAATAACACGAAATTTTAAAAATGTTACTCTTATATAAAAATTTGCAAAAACGCTGTATCGTACTGAACATTGCTTATTTGTGTACGGCGTAAATAGTCCAGTACATGTGATACGATTTACAGTATAGTTCGAAGCTGCCTAATGCAATGCTTTACCTTGGCCCTACATCTTTACAGCGATACAGCGCTTATAATCAAGATAAAAAATTAATAGTAACATAAAAAATATGGCAAAATATAGAGCAACATTCATATGTTGCGGCCTTATGAGCAATTTTTTGCGGTGGGCATTATTTGGCAATAATTCACTGGGACATTTGCGATATATAAATATGACTACACCATTATACTGTGATTGATTTAAATGTCTGTTTGAGGTCCAAACTGCTTTTCTTGTTTTATACGCAAGGTTTATTATTTAAAAACTAACTTAACTAAAAATTATCATAAAATAGCAAAACTCTTAGATGTTTATATAGGTTTTTGTGGTAAGTATTAAAGTTCAGGACTTTAGATGCAAAATGTTACATCAATTTAGCATGTAAGACTTAAGTACCTAAATCTATATACATATAATAAAATCGTAGGAAAGTAAATGTATGTCCGGAGTACACTCAAAAAGTCCTGCACGGATTTACTTCAAATTTTGCATGAATATTACTAACAGGTCGGGTCAACATATAGGCTATAATATGTCGATTTAGCTCAGCTCCAAAATGCGTTAGTAAAAGTGTTGAACGGATGTATGACTTTGAATACGGTATAAGATGTAAAATTGAATAAAAAAACAAGAAATAACACCTACACGAAATAAGACTTTTTTGGCTTGATAAAACTTGAGGCTTCATTTTATTTAGCAGTACTTCCCTATTGCTATTAAGGAGTTAAAGGACCAAAATGTTGTTTATGAACTATTAACAATACTTTTATATGTATAGCCAAATTACCTTTTGCAATTCAAAATATTTTAATTATTTGAGAATACTAGCTGTCCCGGCAAACGTAGTTTTGCCTTTTTAACTACTCTTATTTTTTATATTTTCTCTCCTTTTAAACCTTCCCTGGACTTCAACAATATATATATATATATATATATATATATATATATAAATAAAAAATCGTTTTGCTATGCGGCGACTACTTCTGTAACGACAACAACTTCCTGTGAAACGGCAGAAAATCTTACTTATACATGTGTCATCTACAAATGTTCCAAGCTTCTAAATTATTTACGTATAAAAATGTGTGAAAAATATGTACCTAAATTGTTTAAATTATTAACTTTTTAAGAAATTGGCATAAGGACATTCGCTTTTTTATATAATCAATTTAAAATTAAAATCATATTATTTTCAAGTAAAGTTGGTTCGATTTCCCAAAAATAATATTATCTGTGGCAACACCAATACTGACTATACAATTTGGGAAACCTACACATCAACCGCGTCTCGGGATAGACTTTCATTAAACATAATAATACCCCCCTCACCCCCCGCTTAGAAAATGCGTAATCGTTGAAAAGTGACCTGATAAAACGTTATCCGTGTAGAGGAAGCAACGTTGAAATTATAGTCACGCGTCAAAAAAGGTTAATAATACATTTTTCCCAAGGTCCATTAAACATTGGATTTCTTTTTGGAAATATTGTGCACACAGAGGAATTTTAGATTTGGCATATTTAACGTTTATATGGAGAAAAAGTACAGGAATCTTATTTTTTTATTCAAGTCAGAAACGCCGCCATTCATATAATAATTGCATAAATTATGGTCTAATTTCGACCACTAGGTGATAGTTCTCTAGTTTCATTTAATTTGTACTTATTATACACCCTGCCTTATAAATTGGAGTAACATTTACGTAGTGATAGTTTGGCTTCTAATTTATTTACCTAACTACGCCCATTTTTTCTATCATCAAATCACCTTGTACATATATCGCATGTAACGAGATACTTGTTTATATGACGTTGCATATAAAAAATGGACCCGGATTAACCCAGCGAATTGTGATGAACTCTAAGTAAAGTTTAATTGACTAATCCAGACCATTCCTATACCGCGTTTGAGAAAAGCAAATTCGAGATTTCAAACAGTTAATGGAACTTGAAATCAGAACGTTTTAGCTCATTGACAGAAAAAATTAAGACAGTCTGATTTTAATTCTAACGTTAAACATTAACATGTACGATAATCTGACCTAATATTTTTTCTACATTGTGTTACCATGGTAACACAATGTACGAAAAATATTAGGTCATATCATGATATAAAGGATGATTTTTAAATGTTAATATTCTTGTATGTAGATGTTAAAAAAATATTTTTAATTGATACGGTGTTCATGCGAGACGTGCGTTTTTCCGAGTTAAAGATTTTTTACAATCCAATGACCAAAAATTATAAATATGGCCGTACCGGGCTGACCTACAGCGCTCCTTATAATAAAATTAAATACAAATGTGTTTGAATTTTTAAACATCAGATTCGTCAGATCAGTCCTATGTATTTCTCGGTTGTGGCATTATCTATAAAATGTTTATATATACAAATTCGAACGTATAAGTACCCTCTAAAAATTAGGTTAGATGTAATTTTAAAGAATACATTTAAATAAAGTATAAACTAACTTTAATATTAAGTATAAGCTAGAAAGTTTAGATTATATATAAAGAATTAACTTGAGAAGATATAATAAAAACGAATACCTAACTACAAAGGCGATAGAAAGCTACTAAAATGAACACAAACTTAAAAATATTTTCAAATCATATGATAGCAAACAAACAGATTGACATTTTGATGGAAGAAGATAACAGTCGCCTATCAATATCAAACATGTAAACAGTCAGATGCCATCCCTGATGTAGAGATGTAATACTAAATACATAGGGTACAATAATAAAAAGAGTTCATAGACATAATGATTGTTTTGAATTATCAACAAAATACATTTTAAGTAAATTTACAATAAATTGACAACAAATTTAAAATGCCGGTTATGGACGTGTTCTTTGATACAAATACACCAATCTACCAATTTGACATTAATTAGGAAAGTTAGTTAGTTGCATATTTATGCTAGTTCAGAATTTTTTCAGCTCATGTTATTCCAGATGCTGTTTTATTAAAAAATCAGCATTTTCTATCATGTTTTAGTAAGCACTGTTATAATACAATACAAGTTACAACACAATAATGTAGCCATACATACAATAAAGTAACCAATGCCATTATTGTTATCAAAACTGTTTGTCGATGAGCACTTTCTATTCCTGTAACCTTCATGTTTTGGCAACTTCTTCCAAAATCACATCGAGAGCAAACAACAAAACAAACGACTTAATTCCGCCATCCCTCTTTTTCTATCGATCGTTGAGGCGCACAGATTCTAGGCATCGCCATATTATGGTGGATGTTCCACGTACCCAAACAAAGCAGTTCGACTCGACATCCTTCATTCGAACCGCAAGGGACTGGAACATGCTTTCTGAGTCTGTGTTCCCCGATGAGTACAGTCTGGGGATCTTCAAGAGAACAGGAACAGGAACCATCTAGGGAAGCGCGTTCCATCTTAGGCCGCATCTTAGCTTACCATCAGGCGAGATTGTGGTCAAGCGCTTCCCTACTGATAATAAAAAATATAAAACAAACACGGCGAAAAACGTAGTTATAAACTATTAAAATGCTTATTTATAAACTATTTAAAAGCTTACACAGTGTGTAGCAAAAATCCTGTCCGATCGTCAAGAGCGTAGTGTGGTAACTTAATTCAATCTCATATATATATGTTACTTTTTTTTAATTTCCGCATGAAAGTTTGCAAATTTCTGCAAACTTTCACGTGTGCACTTGAGATGCCGCTGTAAGAGAAAAATAAAAAAGCGATTTATGAAATGGAACAAACTCACGGTAGAACTGAAAAATAAAGACCACCAAGTTTGTGCCATTTCTTCATCGCTTTTTTATTTTTTCCCTTACAGTGGCATCACAAAAGCACAAATAAAATTCGTAGAAATTTGCATTGAATCGTTTTCTTTATTGAGTTATGAATTTCCGCAAATTAACGCCTGAATCTACAAAATAGCTTAAAATTTTGGCGAAATTGAATATTTAATACAAGCATTTTAAAATAATATGCTATTTTTATAAATCGAATAATTTTAATAATGTTTTTGATTATGTCACCGAACTACCAGCGTTTTTGTTACTCACTGTAAACACATACTAAAAAACTAAATTAAAACTATATTTATTGTGATACAAGTATCGTAAATATATATATATATATATATATATATATATATATATATATATATATATATATATATATATATATATATATATATATATATATATATATATATATATATATATATATATATATATATATATATATATAAGAATCTATACCGCCCTTAATACATTGATAGGGGCTTATACCATCTAATTACATGCTAAGGTGTTTTCGTGTATGTGTTACAGTTATTGTCTTTGTGTGTGTACAGTTATGGTTAATCATATACTGAGTGCCAGAAACAGTATCCATTTAACTGCTTTAGCAGCTTGATAATATTTTTTACATCGCACACAAAAAAAAATAGCTGAAGAAACTCAATGGTTTAGGCACAGGATATTTTTTTCAATTTTATTATTTCTACACAACCTGTATATTTTAATAAGTAGACGCCATTTCTTGTAGTTTTTAATAAGAATCTAGTACTATGCTGGTCATCAATGAGATTGTAATTCTTTCACTTGCAATCTAATACTACGTCGTCCCAAACAATGTTATCATGAATGATAACATATCGTGAGTGACCTCATGGCACTTAAATTAGCAAAGGTGTCTCAAGTTTTATAGACAGTGAAGAATTACTTACTTTGTTTGCAATTTGACTTTTTTTTTAAATAAAAACAATTATTTCATCATTACGAAGAATTTATATGGAATATAAAATCTGTGAATAAAATTAAATTGAGAGTCAACGGCACTTTGCACAAACTGAAATCCCTGATGATACGCTGATGAGGGAAACCGGTTGGCTTTAATACAAATAATTTTTGGTTATAAAAAGTAAGTTTTAGGAAATCAATATATTGATCGGGTTAGAACCCGATCAATATATTGATTTTCTAAAACTCTTTTACTATATAATAACATCTTAATAAAATATTTTTATATCATATCAAAAAAAGTTATTAGACAGAGACATCCATCGCCTATAAACGTGTGATGCCTTACATGTTGCCATCCGTACCAAAATACCTAATGCATAAGTTTACCGGCTACCTTACCCTCTAAACCGAAACACGGCAGTGACAAGCATTGTTGCTATTGCAGCAGGAAGGTGTAATACGGTGACAACAAAACGGGCGAGACATTGCAGAACTCTATCATATAGTAGTCAAAATGTTGATAACATTTGGTCAATCAGTTGGGATTTAGTCAGAACGAACTGCCTGGCAGTAAGACCGATAGTTTATTATGTAAAAAGGATCTGAGTGCTAAGTGTGAGTTTTTCTTTTCGCATTCGATCGTGAGCGCGTTTCGAGTTTACTAGGAATTTGTATGTGATTTGTACAGCGCCACCTAGTGGTAAACTGGTTTCTCACGTTTACCACTAGGTGGCGCTGTACAAATCACATACAAATTCCTAGTAAACTCCAAACGCGCTCACGATCGAATGCGAAAAGAAAAAATCACACTTAGCACTCTGGACAGTGTTATTACTAATTCTAAATGATATAACAGCTTCTGTACAAAAATACTCATAATAAAAACAAGAGCTTACATGTGGAATATCAATTGCTGATTATCCAGCAATAGCTCCTATACATTATAATAATTCAAAACAATTTATTTTTATCAATTTCCAATTTCTGTCGCAAGACTCCGCCCAATATGAGCTCAGTGTTGACAATGGTCGCGCCGTTTTGCTTCAGCTCCGGCCACAGATGTTTGTCTTTCATACAAGATACGCACAACCAATTCCTGCCGCCAGATTTCCAGATCCCGCCTGAAGATTTGACGATAACTGAAAAGAGATATTGAATGTGAGCTCACACGTAATATAAGTGAGACTTAAGTTGCAGTAAAATCTCTCTGGTTGTACTGTTCGTAAACAACTTGTTTTTAATCACGACAACTCGGTCCTTATCATTTTATATTAATAGGTGAAGAAAAACTTTAACACGCCCATTATTTGTCCGAAATGTTGGCAAAAATTGCAAAAATCATTTTTTTATTTTTTATAAATAAAATGTTTCTGACCTCCTACAAGGTCAATATTTAGGTTTAATAATAAATTTACAGTTATAACAATTTTCTGGAAGCAATACTATGCTATAATATATTTCACCTTGACCAATAGGCCTGTTATTTAATTTAGACTACTGCAAAAGAGTCAAATATTAAAATACAGCATGGCTTTTAGAAAATTCATTCAGTTGCCCATTGAGAAATCTAGGTACAAGCCAATACTTTCACCTTGAATCTTTTTCCTCCAAAATTAGTTAGAATTTTTTCGTAAATTACAACTTTTTTTTCTCCTCCATCTTAACATTATTCACGAGAATAATTTACAACGAACCATAGTAGGTTGAATGCACTTTTACCTTTGCTTTATATTTATTACCATAGACAAGTAAAATATTGATGTAATTTTGTATTAAGACTTGTCTTTGTCACTTTGGTTATCTGTGTGGCATTTCTACTTTTGTTTTGGCTTTCCGAGAAAAATGGCCGCGACGCGTGGCCGACGGTATAAATTTAACACCCAAAAATGGGGGATTAAGTTTTTTAAAGTCTGAGAATTGTATTAAAGTCATGATAACCTAAGTGATGGGGTAGGGGTAATGAAACTGCTGTGAAATCGCGTACCTCATAAACAATTCACAACAGTATTATGTGCTTGCAGACTATTTCCATATGGATTTTATTATAAGTAGGGACGTTCTATATTCGTGACAAGTTTCACCGACTATAAACTCTTCTCCTGGTACATTTTATAAGATTGTCGACTATTACTCAAAAACTTGTAAAGCTTCCTAAGCCGTGATAGTTTACCTTTTAACTTCATTATATTTGCTACTACTGTGAATATTTTCTCATCCCTAAAACCAACCGTTTAGCGGCAGATGGGGGGGGACACTTAGCTCTAAGAAAAATTAAACTTTATTATTAAACTCCCGCGGGATCGGATCCTGCTCAGTTAATACCACGGGAAACGCTACTTTAATTACTTTTGAAAGCAATACTGTGACCTTTGGAAATTCTCACTTAATGGCGACATGAAATAGGAAAGCAATGTACACTTACGCTCCAGTTCTTGTGCGGTGGGTAAGACGCTGGGTGTGCTCGAAACTTTGTACCCCTTCAAGAAATTACGTTTTCCAGTGAGAGTCTTTCGTAAGTTGAATTGGAATCTATTCTCGGTTGTTTCATCTTTCATTATATAGAGCCAAGGATCTGAAATGTCATTTTATAAAAATATCACCTTTGTACATACCAATTTATTATGTAGTAGAATTCTGAAATATCTCACGCAGGCCAGGGACGGATTTACTCAGGCCTACGAGGCCCGGGCCTAGAGCGACATAATTCTAGGGGTGGCAAAACCTTCGAGACATAAACATGTGAAAAAATGTTTTAAAAAAACCAATTTTAAAAATTCATTCACGTAATGGAAACCTACATTATTTCGGAGTAACATAGCCTACCTTTTTAGATTAAAAGTAAAGGAATAACGTTTTTTGGGTTAGTGACGGGCACCTTACCTAGTATGATAACCTAACCTAGTATTTTCAGTAAATTAAAAATCAAGCACTAATAAGTAATTTAATAAAATTTTATCGATAAAGATAATATAATAATGAAACTCAAAAGAGATGAATTAAGAAAAGTTGTGGGCACAATAACAGGACATTGCCATCTAAACCGACACCTATTTAACATAGGTGTGACAGACAGCCCTTTATGCCGCGGCTGCATGGAGGAACAGGAAACCACTACTCACGTTCTCCTTGAGTGCAGTAGTGTGGCCGAACAACGGGCACGTATCCTGAATAACCCAAAAACTCCTAAAGAAGCATGTGAAAACATAAGCCGTCTAATAAGCTTCTGGAAGGAGTTAGGATGGCTGGAATAGACATAGCCAGCTACGTAGAAAGGCTCAAGTGGCTAAGTGCGGAAAAGAAAATGGCAAAAAAAAAATCGATAAAGATTTAAATATACGTAAATTAAATTATTAATTTCCATAATCATTCTCTTGCAAATAAAAAAAGCGGCATATCAATCGGGGCTTAGTGCAGTATCAACGGTAAATCCGCCACTGAACTGGCCTGGCTCTGAGAAAGGACAACGATAGGAAGGTATCTAGCCCTTTTATGTTTCTTTCTAAGATGTGGACGAGCTATTTGATCTTGTTTACATTTACGTCGTTAGAACTTGAGCGAACCCTCTTTTTTATCATAAGATACCAAAGAAGCAGATGGCTGTCCTGACAGAAAAAACAACAATCGCTATAACCAAAGATGTTAACGGTGCATTGCTATCGGTGTGGCGGGGTGTTAATGCTACATCTATTGGTGTATCGACTGCCTTCCCTCTAAATCAAAACACAAGTGACAAGCACTGAGGCTATTGCGACAGGAATACGTAAAGCGATGGTACCAGACCCGGGCGAGACGCTTCAAAACTCTTCCTTATTATATTTGTGTTTTAGCACTCAACCCGAGCTTGGGGAAACTTAAAAAACTTTAAAAACAACAAAGAAAAATTTTGACACGTAGGGTTCGAACCTACAATGTTCCTCAAGCCGAGACGCTCTACCAACTCAACTAGTGCTGACAGGTTTGAAGTGGCGAAATTCTATGCTATGTGATCGATTACGTTGATTGTACTGATCGCTAGATATACATAACCTGTCGACACTGACTCAGTTGGTAGAGCGTCCCGGCTTGAGGGAACGTCGTAAGTTCGTAACCCTGTGTCGAAATTTTTCTTTGTTGTTTTTAAACTATTCCTACCGCCCCTTACGGCTTGTTAGCCCCGTAAGCCAAGCCTATGCGCGCTGGAACCCAATTAACACACACCACTTCGACTTTACGGCCAGTCTGACGCTGCGTTCATACGTTAACCGTAACTACAGTCACTATCGTGTTCCGGTTTGATACCTATGGATGTGGCATTACATCCCTGCCATGCGGATAATAATGCACCATTAACGTCTTTGGTGTCCATAGACGATAGTTTCTCTTTCTACCAGGAGAGCCATCTGCTTGTCTGTTATCCTATTATATAAAAAATAACATTTTAAAAAGCTGTTGATATTGTTGCGAATAATCTAGAAAAGTGAAGAAAGAGAACACTGGAAAAATCGAAAAATAAAAGAAAGAGATAACTGCTCAATTGATAAACAATAACCGCCGTTACCCAAATAGCTATGCAATAATGAATCTTCTGACATAGAATATAAGGGTGAAAATAACGTGTGCTAGGACTTTTTTACATTTAGAACTATTGTTTACGCGACGATTTCGGAACATGACTTTCACTTGGGTATAAATAGGGATGTTAAGGCGTACAGAGTTCATTTTTTATAAAGTGATCAAAAGTGATCAGTGTAGAGCGACATAATATTAAGTACTTAGTATAGTTTAGTGATTCAGTGTAGTCGATTAGTTTGTGTGATTAGTGTTTATCAGTGTTTGTGTTGCAACTACACAGTTTTAATATAAGTGGTTTTTTATTGCAAAACTCGAACTCGAAGCTCGTAACAATATGTTCATACAATACATTTACGCATGTACAAGAAATAAAAAACATGCGCACTAATCAATTTAGACGTGCGACAATGTGGCATTTTGATTCCTAAAAGTTGGATCGGAATATGAACTTTAGATCTAGGTTTGATAAAAATGTATTTAAAACAAAAGGTTAAATAGGCGCCAATCGCCAATAAAAGAGATTTTTTATACAGGTAGTATACGAGTACCTTTGATCGCAGAATAATGCATTGTTTCAGTAGGATTCCCAAAAACTAAATTATGCAGCTAGATGCATAGGCTGTTAGTAATTATTACATACCAACTATCGTATTGGTCTCCGCACAAGCTTGAACCCAATCCGGTCCCACGATAGGCTTGCCGAGGCCGACAGCGCACAACAACTTAAATGTTCTCTTTATTTGTAACGTCAAAACCATTGTACATTCCATAACATCGGTAACAACAGCTGCTCCTGAAATAAAAAACAAGTATTTAAAAACTATTTAACAACTATAAGCATAATTATTTTTGTGTTATAGCACTCACCCCGTGCTTGGGAAAACTGAGAAAACTTTAAAAACAACAAAGTTAAAGTTTTTCCAACCGTAAGCATGTGTATAATAAAAAAAAGCCGGGCGACAAATACAGTATTAAAAAAATAGTATTATAGAGAAGCAGCAAAAAGGCAATTTATACACCAATTGTAGTATAAAGAATAAAAAAAAAAAATTATGGAATTTCTTCTTACTGCCTACTAACCATCATGAATACTACTTGTAATGCAGTATAATATAATATATTGTAAATACACATATGTATATATGTATATCTTGTCTCAGGCAACAAATTGCAATGAGAAATTCAAAAACGACTAAGCAAGTTACGATAATAAGAAAATTTAATTAGTAATATTGATAACCATATACAAAAGAGTCGAATTTATTATTAACAAGGCGCCAACCGACTTGTATTCCTGGTCAATTATAGGGAATTATTCTCCTAAGGTTGTACGGATAAAATATCTCAGGCAAGAGCTAAGTTAAAAAAAGTGCGTGTCGGGCCACGCGCAATGTAGGGTTCCGAAGTTGTCCATCACAATAATTCAGACTAATAAGAGACCTTTTATTGACACATACTATAAATAGTACCTGGCTGAACATTACTTGGTATTTTGTTTTTGGTAAAAACGACGTTTTCTAAAGATAAGACTTGGCTAGATCGATTTATTGCCCCGAAACCCCTGCATACTAAACATCATGAAAATCGGTGGAGCCGTTTCCGAGATTCAGATTATAAATAACTAGCTGTTGTAAAATTATAAATAACCGCGGCTGCGCTCGCGCATATTTCACGCGGATCCCTATTTTTTCTCGTATTAAATATACCCTATGTTCATCAGGGATAATGTAGGATTCTAATGGTAACTTTTTTTTAAATCGGTCCAGTAGTTTCGGAGCCTATTCAATTCAAACAATCAAATCTTTCCTTTTTATAATATTATAGTGTAGATTAATACATGTTAAATTAGACAGGCGGATAGTGCCAACATGCACTTTTTGTCCAAAAATGTATATTTTTGGCGCCTCTATGGTCTAGTGTTTCGGTGTCGGTGTTGACCGCATGAGGTCCTGGATTCGATTTCTTGGTTGTTGGCAATTCAAAATGTGTTTTTTTAATTTTCTGATAAAAATAAAGTTGCCTGGTTAGCGATAGACATGCCACCTATCACATATTAGGACTAATTATCTTAATTTAATCGTGGGTATAATTTTTGTACCTCTGTCTTCGGCGATATGGGCGTGAAGATACTTTTTTGTATACAATAAAGTTAAAATAAATAAATAATGACATCTGTTATTATTGCGTAACATGAACAGGATTAACTGATATTGTTTGACTTGTTATAACCACATGTAGAGGTCATAATCCAAGACTAGTCAGAACTCAGACATAAATAAAATTAACAATACAAACATATAGACATCGACGTATCCATTCTAATATTATAAATGCGAAAGTAACTCTGTCTGTCTGTCTATTCTTGACGCCTAAACCTCTGAACGGATTTGGATGAAATTGATACAAACTACAAAGATATACACTACAAGGATAGTTTTTATTCCGGAAATCGTACGGGAACGGGAACTATGCGGATAAAATCCCGGGACATTTAGTTTAGAATCTAGCTGCATGCAGCATGCAGCCCGCTGCGTTATAAAAGTTTTGGTGGATCTAGCGGGATCACCTACTTTTTCCGGGACAGAAAGTAGCCTATGTGCTATTCCAGTTCACGATCTACCTGTGTGCCAAATTTCATTCACATCCGTTCAGTAATTTTTGCGTGATTAACAAACATTCAAACTTCAAACTTTTATAGATGCTGTAAAAACTTTCCTCCAACATTCAAACTTTCGCATTTATAATAGGTAGGTACTAGCTGCTGCGTGTAGGCCGCTGCATTATAAGTTTTTGGCGAATCCCGCGGGATCGCCTAATTTTCAGGGATAAAAAATAACGTATGTGCTATTCCAGGTCATCATCTACCTGCGTGCCAAATTTCATTCAAATCCGTTTAGTAGTTTTTGCGTGATTGAGTAACAAACATCAATCCATCCAAACATCCAAACTTTCGCAATTATAATAGGTATTAATGTAATAATTAATATAATATATTAACCTGTACCCGCGACTTCGTCCGCGTGGGAGTTTTTTTTTTAAAGTAGCCTTAGTTACTCCTTATTCCATCAGCTACCAGTGAAAGTCCCATCAAAATCGGTCCAGCCGTTCCAGAGATTAGCCGGAACAAACAGACAGACAGATAGACAAAAATCAAAAAAGTGTTATTTTGGTGTATGTACCGTTTAAACATCACATATGTTTAAACGGTACATACACCAAAATAACACTTTTTTGATTGAACTAACATTTAGTTAAAACTGGTTATTTTAATATTACAGACACTCAAATTTTATTTATTTGTATAGATGTATAGATAAAAAAGGAGCCTAAGTTACTCCTCATTACATCAGCTATCTACCAGTGAAAGTCCCGTCAAAATCTGTCCAGCCGTTCCATGGATTAGTCGGAACAAACAGACAGACTAAAATCGTAAAAAGTATATTTTGGTATATGTGCTGTGTATACATCCAGATGCATTTAGTTAAAACCGGTTATTTTAATATTACAAACAGACACACAAAATTTTACTTATTTGTATATAAGATGTATAGATTTTTATTTGTATACATGTATAGATAAAAAAGTAGCAGATGATTTTTTGAATTGTTTTGTTACAATGGACGAAACATGGGTTCATTACTGTACGCCAGAAAAAAAAAACAATCAAAACAGTGGTAACACACACTCACACACACACACATACACGCACATATATATATATATATATATATATATATATATATATATATATATATATATATATATATATATATATATATATATATATATATATATATATATATATATATATATATATATATAAACACCTCAATTCCTATTTAATATACAATGTAATATAATATTTACTATACTGGCAATATTTTAAAATATTTAAAATATTAAAAGTATCAAACTGTTTTCATTTTACCAATACTAGGTCGATGACCCTGACGAGCCATCTAGCCCTCGCATCGATTAGAAAATACTTAAATTTTAGTTGGGTGATTTTGTGAAATGGCTCTTAAGAGAAGTACTAAGTATACTACAGGATCTCTGGCTAGATACGTTGCAAAGTAGAAACTTGCAACATAGAAACCAGCAACTAAGAGGGACGATCTCACTCCTGCAGATTAGTGCTTTACATGTGACCGATGTGGCAAGATCTGCCGCGCAACAATTCGTTTAGCAAGCCATAGAAAGAAATGTTGCTATTCTAATAAATTGGATAGTTTCCATCGTCGGCACTTGATGAAACTGCATTTTAAATTATGTATTACAAATAAACTCACTTGTACTTCCAGTTCACGTATATTTTTAATTTTCTACTATTCACCTCCAACCGGTTTCGCTTATTAAAGCATCATTTTACTAAATTTTGCTATTTTAATAAATTATGGTATGAATTACTCAAAGGCACCGTAACTATCATCTGTTAAGATGCTTCGTCCATATGACTACAGGATACCAAGCAAGTAAATGGCTCACCTGATAGAAAAAGACAAGCATCACCTAGACACCAAATATATCAATGATACATTGCCATCTGTGTGACAAGCATTGATATAAAAAACCCAAGATGCACATTACACAGTCCTAAACAAAACTGACACTCAAAACTGTCGCTAATTTCACATAAATAGTTATAGATATGGCAAAAACATATGTGTTTGCATATCCAACCTTAAGCGAAAGATTTATAGTTTATTTTTAAAAGCAATGTACAAAAAGTCATAAAATTGACAGTGGTTGACACAATTCTATTTGAAATGAACGCACAATTTAGAGACATTGTGCATCTTGAGTTTTTCTTATCAATGGTGACAAATAATGGAATGCATTATACATTAATTTAACGGTCACTTAATACCCAAACTAGAACTGACCAGAATAGGTAAAGTGGTGGTAACAAACAACACTTTGACCAGCATATTGCCATTTCAATACCTCTTTGTCAGCTATCTCATGTCTTAAGTGTTTGTGCCACTTAAATTAACAGCAGTTCCAAGTACAAATTTTATAGAATTTTTGACCAGCCGAATGAAACATTACGAAAGTAAGTTACGAAAACTAACAATTTGCCTCCATTTCGTGTATTAATACTTTGTATGTTCTGCATAATTTTTAGCCAGCCTAAGTTCGTAACTAACAATTTGCCTCCATTTCGTGTATTAATAATTTGTATGTTCTACATATTAAGTTAAGAATTTTTTTTCTCTTAATCAAAATAATGTTTTGTCATCGTTTTTACACAGTTTGTTCGTAATGACTGCATGCATTTACTTGTATTAAATTAAAAACAAAAAATACTTACCCAATTCCTCCAATTTTTCCTTAACTTCATTTACAGGGAATGCTGTAAAAAGTACAAGTTGTTTTTTGACTCGCCGAGATGGAGTCGACCTAGATGACTTAGTGTTACGCAAATCTGTTTTTAATTTCTTTGGAAGTGGCATTTCGACATTTGATGCTGGCCTTTTAAATCTACATGGTGAATTTACACTTGAATCTGAAGATACACTGTAAACCGTGCTATCTTCATGTTTTAATGAATCTACATTTGATTCCTCTTTCAATTTTTTATCTTCCTTGCTATCAGAATTTTTATGTCTACTACTTGATCTTGTTTCCTTATCTTGATTACATTTTTCCTCGTGATTCTTATTTGAGTTGCTATGATTATATGAATTTCCTGACTCAAAGTTTTCAGGAGAATTTGATTTCTTATCAGATCGAGATTTTTCTTTATTACGGCTTCTAGTAGATCTTGTGCTATGAGTTGTCTCTGTACACTCATTTGACATACGAGTACTGCTTAATTTACTCACATCCTTTTTAACATCATCTTTTACAGCCTTTTTTTCTCTGTCTTTTTTCCTTTTTTTTTCTTTTTCCTTTTTATCGTTTTGTTTAGAATGACATTTGTTTGACTTTTCTGTATCACCATAGGACTTTTTAGGTCGGTCGATTTTTGATTTTTCATTTTTATTCTTCAAACGATTTATGTTTTCTGCAATTATCTCTTTATCTATATTATCCTCTTGATCCATTAAATATTTTGGTTTAAGTATACTTTTTGCAATACTTTTAGTTTCAGAATTATTTAAAACTTTAGAAGTAGGTTTTCTTACCCGTGTTAGGACTCTTGAAGGTAAGGCCTCAATATCCAAAGATTTTGTTAAATTTTTTTTGGCATCACTTGCTCCTTTCCTTTTTTTATGATACAATATTGGAGTAAATTGTTCAGAATCATTTTCAGTTTCAGAATCACTAGAAGATAAGGTAATGTTAAGCCTAGTTGCTAAAGATACACTAGATTTAATTTCTTGACTGTCAGGAAGTTCAGTTTCCATAAATTTAAATGGTCTCTGCTTTTTAGGTGTGATTTCTACATCAGAGGAACTGTCACTTGGATTCTTTTTAAGTGGTGCTATATCTTTGATAACACCAATAATATCACATACCTGGTGCATTGATAATTTGTCAACAAAATCATCAATTTTATCACTAGCATCTGTTGATTTCCCTTTTAACGCTAATGAGTTTGTTTTAGAATCTCTTGAGACTAGTGTACCACCACTACTTAAAGAGTTATTTTCACCAGGGAGTGGTTCACTTTGGGAACAAAGATCCTTAAATATGTCTTGAGTTGCTACATAATAATTTTCTTCGTCTCCTATACTTGTAATACTTTTATTTAATTGATTTGAGTCTAACATTTTCTGTTTAGATATTTTTCTAGATTGCAATGGTGATATTAATGGTATTTTAAATGGCGTTAGACTTTCTTTTACTTTATTTTCTTCTTCGTTGATAATCTGTGTTGGCATATCCTCAATGTCAGTTTTATTAACAACAACATTGTCATTCGATATTACTTGAGTTAGCATTTCTGCAAAATCTTCTCTAGCTTTTTGATTAACCTGATTACAGTTAGGTTTAACATCTTCAATTATTTGAGTAGCTAAGTCTTCAAATGCATTAATTTCTTTTTTATTTTTCCCTCTTACTTCACCAGGTAATTCATCTTCACAATCTGTTATATCATCATCTGCTTTACAAGTTTTCGTGGGTATTTCCTCACAATCTGTTAAATCTTCATCTATATTCTTATCGGAAATTTTTTGTGTTAACATGAGTTCAATATCCTCACAGTCGGTCGAGCTATCAGATTTCAACCGATTGTTACGAGACAAACATTTTTTCTTGACTAATTTATTTCCCTCGTCTTTATTTGTTTCTGAGGATTTAAGGCTAATAAATCCTAATTCTGAGGACAACAAAGGCTGTGAGTCAAAATCATCAGCCAAAGCTTGACTATCTATATCATCAAACAAAATAATATCATCAGAAGTATTATTTTCTTTTGTACTTCGGCTTTCAGTTTTTTTTATCATGTCCGAACATTCATTGGAATTGTGTAAAATATCATGCTTTTCACTTTTAATATTTGATTTATTTTGATTCCCATTGCTACATACACTAAAGTTAAATTGAAGGTCATTTTGATCTTGTATTTTGCAAATTGCTGGCAAATGATTACTTGGTACTTGTGTTTCCATGGCGAAAATTCCAGGATTGTGAGAAATTTGAGTATTATCATCATGAATCGACTTATTACTACTCTCAATATTGTTTAGTAACTTATCATTGGGGACTTGAGTTTCCATATCACAAATACTATTACAAATTTGGTTTTTTGGCATTTGGGTATCAGCATCATGTATAGATTCTTTACAATTTTCTGGTATTTGAGTATTTTCTTTATATATTGAATCATTACCATCACTATTCTTATGTATTTTAGATGTATTAGGTAAATTATCTATATTAGGAACTTGTGTTTCCATATTATAAATATTTGGTGATGATGGATTATTATCTGGAATTTGAGTATTTGCTTCGAATAATGATACATTACTATCATTTTGTTCAATATGAGGTACTTGTGTTACAAGTTCATGTATATTATTTTGATTTGATATATTGGTAGACGAGCTTGATTTACGGAAATTATTAGGATCATTAAAAGATCCATTGGAAACAAAAGAGTCTGACTTCTTAGAAGTACTCCAATAAACATTATCAATGTTTTTTGTTCCTACAGGTTGTATTGCAATAATCTTACCAGAAGATTTAACAAAATTAGTAGGACTTTTAAATGCATTATGTTTTGTTTGTGATGGAACTATAAATGATTCGTCCTGAAAAAATAGCACAAAATATATCAAAAAAACATTTAATCATAATATTATACAAATAGCTTCATATCATATAACACACATTACAGTACCCGGCGATAAATATTGCACATCGACCTTTGGAAAAAGACAATCGGCTAATTTCGGCTTCGTAGAGCGTTATCTCTGTCGCACAAAATACAAACAGTCCGGTACCTATTAGGAGCTGTTAAAACAAGTATGATTTGCTTCTTTAATATTTTTATTCTTTGTATAAAATACACTAATTTTTCTATAAGTGATGGCTTTAGGTTGGGGTAAAATAAATTAAAAAAACATGTTCACATTATATTTACGTATTTAATTATTTTGGAACATTACAGCTTTAGTGTACATAATAAACACCATTATACCTATTGCTAAAATGAGACATTGCAATAAAAATAATAATAATTCTAATTCTCAATTACTTCCATTTCACTATCTGTGCTCTCAAAGAGGTCAATATCACTGTCACTATCAGCCGTATTTATTACTAATCTATCAGTGTAATTGTCTAAACTGTGTTGAATGCTTCTATATTCATTCTCACATTTGATTGCATGATCGCAAACCTTTTTCCACTCTTCAGCGCCGATCATGTTTACTTTTTCAGTCAATAATGTTTTTACTGTAGTTAAGTTCATACCCACATTTCTAGAGGCTACATAGCCTTTCAGTTGAGACCATATATTTTCAATTGGATTAAAATCCGGATGATATGGTGGCAATCGCAACACAGTGTGCCCATGTTCGGCAAGTACTTTGTCCACAGAAAACTCTGTATACCTCTCCTTGTGCTGACATATAATAGCGTAAATCTGGGTTTTTGTTAATTTTGGATCAACTGGAATTTCGTGTCTGTTTAACCAGTTGATCATTTCCCGTTTAATGGTGTTTGAGTTGGGGGGTCTCTCAACATACTTGTTGTGATAGGGTGCGTTGTCGATAACTAGAACAGAATCACTGGGTATATTTGGGATTAATTGGTTAACCAGCCATTTCTCATAGTTATCGTTATTCATTTCATTGTGATAGTCACCTGTAGTGTCCGTGGATTTATACGTTAAAAAAGCACCGGGTACAAAGCTTTTTCATTTCCCGCATGAACTATTATCAAACGTTGACCTTTTGAAATTGGCTTTTTTACTCCTTTTTTCTTATCGTCACTCCAAGATTTCCCTTTAGTGTGGGATGCATGTATATATGACTCATCCATGTAGACGATATTTTTTCCTGTTTCGCGAAATTTGCGTATTTTATCAAGGTATTCCAGGTTTGAGACTAACGTCGTGCTTTTCCATTAGAATTTTTCGATTATCTTCCATTTTAGTGAACTGAAATCCCATGTCATGAAGTATTTTTCTCAACGTTTTTTCAGACCCATTGTAATTAATAGCTTCAGATAATTTAGCTTTTAATGATTTTATTGTTGGCAGTTCATTAAATCGTAAGTGAAAATCATACACCATTCTTCGAACAACATCGTAATCAAAATCGTCCATATCCAAACGAAATTGCTTTTTTGGTCTCCCTTTTTTTGGAGTGCTGAACTTAATTCCAGTCGAATGTGTTTCAGTACTGACTTCGTTTAATATATTGTTCAAAGTTCTTCTTGAAATTCCAGTGGCATTTGCAACTCGCTCTTGAATCTTCTTAAAATAACAACTTACATTTTCATCGACTTTTTTTTTAAATCTATCAGCTTCGGTTACAAAGTATTTATAAACATTGTAGATAATTTCACGTGACTGATCTCGTAAAGGTTTCCCTCTTTTTCCGAAAGATGCCATATTACAACTTTAAATTATTTAAATTTGTGGGTGTTATCAACTCTAAATATATATTTTTGATCGGGACGCGACCGCACTCTATCGTACTTGAACAACGACTGACTAAACGTCACATAGGTAGTGTGGGACTGAGATAACGCTCTACGCAGCCGAAATTATCCGACTGTCTCTTTCTAAAGTTCGATGTGCAATATTTATCGCCGGGTACTGTAGAAGTAATGGTAATATACCAACAGTTAAGTTTCAGTAACTTATAACTTAAGAAATATGCTTATATGGTGAGTCAAAATATTATCTGACCAAAAAACAAAATATAGGTCAACCAAAGGACATTATCAAAAAAAATATGAAATGGTTTTACTTTTAAATTTCATGGTATTTTACAATACTCGGTGGTAGCTTCGGCGCGGCCGCCATTCAATTTGAGGCCTAAGGGGATATGTATCAAAACACACCAGAAAACATGCTATTTTTACATTGTAGTTGTGATGACAATTCTTTTTTTTTGTGGTATGTAAATGCAAAATACGTTTTATGTCTATTTCTTATTTCTCTTGTATTTATTTGTATTTTGACCGCCCCGTTGGTCGAGTGGTTAGCGATCCTGACTACGCAATCAACGGGGCTCGGGTTCGATCCCCGACGGGGACAAGCATTTGTGTGATGAGCATAAATGTTTGTATTTCCGGGTTTGGGTGTTTATTAAATATATTCTGGTATTTATATATGTATTTCTATGTATTAGTATTGTTGACTAACACCCATAACACAAGCAAATAATTTGCTTACTTTGGGGTTAGATCAGTAAGTGTAATTTGTCCCCTGAATATTTATTATTATTATTTATCCCGTGTTGGTCCCAGGCTCCTTTGAAGAATAGGCCAACTGCCATTCTACCAAGCAGGTCGTAAAAGGCGACCGATTTGCTATTCGAGTCACTACCATCGTAGCTAAAGTTCTGCATTGTCTCGCCCGGGTCTGTTGCCACCGCCTTACCTATTCCTGCCACAATAGCTTCAGTGCTTGTCACTGTCGTGTTCTGGTTTGAAGGGTAAGGTAGCCGGTAAACTTATAGATGTGGCATTAGACCTCACTATAAGATAGCAATGCACCATAACAACCTTTGTGTTTATAGGCGATGGGTGGCTCTTTCCACCAGGAGATTCATCTGCTTGTTTGCTATCTGATGATATAAAAAAAATCACACCACCACCACCACACAATGTGAAATATTTATCAGTGCTCCTTGAAATCACATTCCACTTTAGAGATTAAAATTTAAAATTGTTATTTTACTTATGTATCAACAGCAAAACATCATTAATACCTTTTGTGCCTAAAGACAATGGTTGTCTATAACCATCATTATATAATCTATTTACTTGTATGCTAATCTATGCAATAAATTATCTGCCCCTTTCAAAATGAGGTTTGATTTCTGACAACAATTTATTATATGGATCTGACTTGAAAGCTAATTTGAAAACTTGATTAGTTAAAAATTGGTTGTCTGTCAAGTCCATTTACGAACGATAATATTACGTGATAACGTCAAAAGAAAACGCTTAAGCCAATCGTGCCTCTCTATCGCTTGTTCCATGCTCTCTCTTGCACGTTCCACGAGTCATCCTGTTTTCTGAGTGCAGCCTGTGTTCATCAATTTATAAGACGTTATCACGTCAAAACCTGACAGAGATACACTCTCTCTTAGTCTTATTTTATAATTTACATACATACATATCTTCACGCCAGATCCCTTACGGGGTAGGCAGAGAGAACCGAGCGCCATACATCACGATACTTGCAGGCTTGTCTCGCTTCCTCCACATTCATCACTCTCTTCATACACACTCCGGTTGCGAAGACTCATGACACGACCTTCGGACAGTACTCGATCAAAACATTAATTTTATAATTTCTTAGTTAATATATTAATAAAATGGTAGTTATATTGCTCTAAGACTAACTCTAAGCACAATTAACAGATGACTATTTACTCACCTTATCACTAACGTCTGGTGACTCGGGTATTGTAGTAGTGTGTATCTTATTTAATTTAGAAATACGGTAAGGTGCTACAGGAGTATCCGGTATATCAATCGCTTGTGTCATTGGCAAATCATCATCATCCTGTTCATGTAACTTGAATATCCCAAAAACATTGCCAAATTGAACTGTGTCACCATTTCGAATCGGATAAGGGATATATGGTTGTAATACTTTCTAAAAAAAAATTGTTACAATGAACACTACACTTCTAGTATAAATATATAAATATGTTCCTAAGGGTGAAATATTGCACAATTATGATTGGTCATATTGGTTGTACAAAAATATGTCAAAGAAAAAAATAATGAACCTAAGATCTACTGAGATTAGGCTTAAACTTCATATTTTTTAAGAAAAGAAGCATGATCACCCACACACATCTAGGTTGTAGTAATCTAATCATTTAAGTTTATTGGCTACCTTACTATCCAAACTGTAATACAACATTGATAAGCACTGATTCTATATATACATAACATGTACAGTACCCGGCGATAAATATTGCACATCGAACTTTGGAAAGAGACAATCGGATAATTTCGGCTTCGTAGAGCGTTATCTCTGTCGCACAAAATACAAACAGTCCGGTACCTATTAGGAGCTGTTAAAACAAGTATGATTTGCTTCTTTTGATATTTTTATTCTTTGTATAAAATACACTAATTTTTCTATAAGTGATGGCTTTAGGTTGGGGTAAAATAAAATAAAAAAACATTTTTACATTATGTTTACGTATTTAATTATTTTGGAACATTACAGCTTTAGTGTACATAATAAACACCATTATACCTATTGCTAAAATGAGACATTGCAATAAAAATAATAATAATTCTAATTCTCAATTACTTCCATTTCACTATCTGTGCTCTCAAAGAGGTCAATATCACTGTCACTATCAGCCGTATTTATTACTAATCTATCAGTGTAATTGTCTAAACTGTGTTGAATGCTTCTATATTCATTCTCACATTTGATTGCATGATCGCAAACCTTTTTCCACTCTTCAGCGCCGATCATGTTTACTTTTTCAGTCAAAAATTTTTTTACTGTAGTTAAGTTCATACCCACATTTCTAGAGGCTACATAGCCTTTCAGTTGAGACCGTATATTTTCAATTGGATTAAAATCCGGATGATATGGTGGCAATCGCAACACAGTGTGCCCATGCTCGGCAAGTATTTTGTCCACAGAAAACTCTGTATACCTCTCCTTGTGCTGATATATAATAGCGTAAATCTGGGTTTTTGTTAATTTTGGATCAACTGGAATTTCATGTCTGTTTAACCAGTTGATCATTTCCCGTTTAATGGTGTTTGAGTTGGGGGGTCTCTCAACATACTTGTTGTGATAGGGTGCGTTGTCGATAACTAGAACAGAATCACTGGGTATATTTGGGATTAATTGGTTAACCAGCCATTTCTCATAGTTATCGTTATTCATTTCATTGTGATAGTCACCTGTAGTGTCCGTGGATTTATACGTTAAAAAAGCACCGGGTACAAAGCCTTTTTCATTTCCCGCATGAACTATTATCAAACGTTGACCTTTTGAAATTGGCTTTTTTACTCCTTTTTTCTTATCGTCACTCCAAGATTTCCCTTTAGTGTGGGATGCATGTATATATGACTCATCCATGTAGACGATATTTTTTCCTGTTTCGCGAAATTTGCGTATTTTATCAAGGTATTCCATTCGTTTGAGACTAACGTCGTGCTTTTCCATTAGAATTTTTCGATTATCTTCCATTTTAGTGAACTGAAATCCCATGTCATGAAGTATTTTTCTCAACGTTTTTTCAGACCCATTGTAATTAATAGCTTCAGATAACTTAGCTTTTAATGATTTTATTGTTGGCAGTTCATTAAATCGTAAGTGAAAATCATACACCATTCTTCGAACAACATCGTAATCAAAATCGTCCATATCCAAACGAAATTGCTTTTTTGGTCTCCCTTTTTTTGGAGTGCTGAACTTAATTCCAGTCGAATGTGTTTCAGTACTGACTTCGTTTAATATATTGTTCAAAGTTCTTCTTGAAATTCCAGTGGCATTTGCAACTCGCTCTTGAATCTTCTTAAAATAACAACTTACATTTTCATCGACTTTTTTTTTAAATCTATCAGCTTCGGTTACAAAGTATTTATAAACATTGTAGATAATTTCACGTGACTGATCTCGTAAAGGTTTCCCTCTTTTTCCGAAAGATGCCATATTACAACTTTAAATTATTTAAATTTGTGGGTGTTATCAACTCTAAATATATATTTTTGATCGGGACGCGACCGCACTCTATCGTACTTGAACAACGACTGACTAAACGTCACATAGGTAGTGTGGGACTGAGATAACGCTCTACGCAGCCGAAATTATCCGACTGTCTCTTTCTAAAGTTCGATGTGCAATATTTATCGCCGGGTACTGTAGAAGTAATGGTAATATACCAACAGTTAAGTTTCAGTAACTTATAACTTAAGAAATATGCTTATATGGTGAGTCAAAATATTATCTGACCAAAAAACAAAATATAGGTCAACCAAAGGACATTATCAAAAAAAATATGAAATGGTTTTACTTTTAAATTTCATGGTATTTTACAATACTCGGTGGTAGCTTCGGCGCGGCCGCCATTCAATTTGAGGCCTAAGGGGATATGTATCAAAACACACCAGAAAACATGCTATTTTTACATTGTAGTTGTGATGACAATTCTTTTTTTTTGTGGTATGTAAATGCAAAATACGTTTTATGTCTATTTCTTATTTCTCTTGTATTTATTTGTATTTTGACCGCCCCGTTGGTCGAGTGGTTAGCGATCCTGACTACGCAATCAACGGGGCTCGGGTTCGATCCCCGACGGGGACAAGCATTTGTGTGATGAGCATAAATGTTTGTATTTCCGGGTTTGGGTGTTTATTAAATATATTCTGGTATTTATATATGTATTTCTATGTATTAGTATTGTTGACTAACACCCATAACACAAGCAAATAATTTGCTTACTTTGGGGTTAGATCAGTAAGTGTAATTTGTCCCCTGAATATTTATTATTATTATTTATCCCGTGTTGGTCCCAGGCTCCTTTGAAGAATAGGCCAACTGCCATTCTACCAAGCAGGTCGTAAAAGGCGACCGATTTGCTATTCGAGTCACTACCATCGTAGCTAAAGTTCTGCATTGTCTCGCCCGGGTCTGTTGCCACCGCCTTACCTATTCCTGCCACAATAGCTTCAGTGCTTGTCACTGTCGTGTTCTGGTTTGAAGGGTAAGGTAGCCGGTAAACTTATAGATGTGGCATTAGACCTCACTATAAGATAGCAATGCACCATAACAACCTTTGTGTTTATAGGCGATGGGTGGCTCTTTCCACCAGGAGATTCATCTGCTTGTTTGCTATCTGATGATATAAAAAAAATCACACCACCACCACCACACAATGTGAAATATTTATCAGTGCTCCTTGAAATCACATTCCACTTTAGAGATTAAAATTTAAAATTGTTATTTTACTTATGTATCAACAGCAAAACATCATTAATACCTTTTGTGCCTAAAGACAATGGTTGTCTATAACCATCATTATATAATCTATTTACTTGTATGCTAATCTATGCAATAAATTATCTGCCCCTTTCAAAATGAGGTTTGATTTCTGACAACAATTTATTATATGGATCTGACTTGAAAGCTAATTTGAAAACTTGATTAGTTAAAAATTGGTTGTCTGTCAAGTCCATTTACGAACGATAATATTACGTGATAACGTCAAAAGAAAACGCTTAAGCCAATCGTGCCTCTCTATCGCTTGTTCCATGCTCTCTCTTGCACGTTCCACGAGTCATCCTGTTTTCTGAGTGCAGCCTGTGTTCATCAATTTATAAGACGTTATCACGTCAAAACCTGACAGAGATACACTCTCTCTTAGTCTTATTTTATAATTTACATACATACATATCTTCACGCCAGATCCCTTACGGGGTAGGCAGAGAGAACCGAGCGCCATACATCACGATACTTGCAGGCTTGTCTCGCTTCCTCCACATTCATCACTCTCTTCATACACACTCCGGTTGCGAAGACTCATGACACGACCTTCGGACAGTACTCGATCAAAACATTAATTTTATAATTTCTTAGTTAATATATTAATAAAATGGTAGTTATATTGCTCTAAGACTAACTCTAAGCACAATTAACAGATGACTATTTACTCACCTTATCACTAACGTCTGGTGACTCGGGTATTGTAGTAGTGTGTATCTTATTTAATTTAGAAATACGGTAAGGTGCTACAGGAGTATCCGGTATATCAATCGCTTGTGTCATTGGCAAATCATCATCATCCTGTTCATGTAACTTGAATATCCCAAAAACATTGCCAAATTGAACTGTGTCACCATTTCGAATCGGATAAGGGATATATGGTTGTAATACTTTCTAAAAAAAAATTGTTACAATGAACACTACACTTCTAGTATAAATATATAAATATGTTCCTAAGGGTGAAATATTGCACAATTATGATTGGTCATATTGGTTGTACAAAAATATGTCAAAGAAAAAAATAATGAACCTAAGATCTACTGAGATTAGGCTTAAACTTCATATTTTTTAAGAAAAGAAGCATGATCACCCACACACATCTAGGTTGTAGTAATCTAATCATTTAAGTTTATTGGCTACCTTACTATCCAAACTGTAATACAACATTGATAAGCACTGATTCTATATATACATAACATGTACAGTACCCGGCGATAAATATTGCACATCGAACTTTGGAAAGAGACAATCGGATAATTTCGGCTTCGTAGAGCGTTATCTCTGTCGCACAAAATACAAACAGTCCGGTACCTATTAGGAGCTGTTAAAACAAGTATGATTTGCTTCTTTTGATATTTTTATTCTTTGTATAAAATACACTAATTTTTCTATAAGTGATGGCTTTAGGTTGGGGTAAAATAAAATAAAAAAACATTTTTACATTATGTTTACGTATTTAATTATTTTGGAACATTACAGCTTTAGTGTACATAATAAACACCATTATACCTATTGCTAAAATGAGACATTGCAATAAAAATAATAATAATTCTAATTCTCAATTACTTCCATTTCACTATCTGTGCTCTCAAAGAGGTCAATATCACTGTCACTATCAGCCGTATTTATTACTAATCTATCAGTGTAATTGTCTAAACTGTGTTGAATGCTTCTATATTCATTCTCACATTTGATTGCATGATCGCAAACCTTTTTCCACTCTTCAGCGCCGATCATGTTTACTTTTTCAGTCAAAAATTTTTTTACTGTAGTTAAGTTCATACCCACATTTCTAGAGGCTACATAGCCTTTCAGTTGAGACCGTATATTTTCAATTGGATTAAAATCCGGATGATATGGTGGCAATCGCAACACAGTGTGCCCATGCTCGGCAAGTATTTTGTCCACAGAAAACTCTGTATACCTCTCCTTGTGCTGATATATAATAGCGTAAATCTGGGTTTTTGTTAATTTTGGATCAACTGGAATTTCATGTCTGTTTAACCAGTTGATCATTTCCCGTTTAATGGTGTTTGAGTTGGGGGGTCTCTCAACATACTTGTTGTGATAGGGTGCGTTGTCGATAACTAGAACAGAATCACTGGGTATATTTGGGATTAATTGGTTAACCAGCCATTTCTCATAGTTATCGTTATTCATTTCATTGTGATAGTCACCTGTAGTGTCCGTGGATTTATACGTTAAAAAAGCACCGGGTACAAAGCCTTTTTCATTTCCCGCATGAACTATTATCAAACGTTGACCTTTTGAAATTGGCTTTTTTACTCCTTTTTTCTTATCGTCACTCCAAGATTTCCCTTTAGTGTGGGATGCATGTATATATGACTCATCCATGTAGACGATATTTTTTCCTGTTTCGCGAAATTTGCGTATTTTATCAAGGTATTCCATTCGTTTGAGACTAACGTCGTGCTTTTCCATTAGAATTTTTCGATTATCTTCCATTTTAGTGAACTGAAATCCCATGTCATGAAGTATTTTTCTCAACGTTTTTTCAGACCCATTGTAATTAATAGCTTCAGATAACTTAGCTTTTAATGATTTTATTGTTGGCAGTTCATTAAATCGTAAGTGAAAATCATACACCATTCTTCGAACAACATCGTAATCAAAATCGTCCATATCCAAACGAAATTGCTTTTTTGGTCTCCCTTTTTTTGGAGTGCTGAACTTAATTTCAGTCGAATGTGTTTCAGTACTGACTTCGTTTAATATATTGTTCAAAGTTCTTCTTGAAATTCCAGTGGCATTTGCAACTCGCTCTTGAATCTTCTTAAAATAACAACTTACATTTTCATCTACTTTTTTTTTAAATCTATCAGCTTCGCTTACAAAGTATTTATAAACATTGTAGATAATTTCACGTGACTGACCTCGTAAAGGTTTCCCTCTTTTTCCGAAAGATGCCATATTACAACTTTAAATTATTTAAATTTGTGGGTGTTATCAACTCTAAATATATATTTTTAATCGGGACGCGACTGCACTCTATCGTACTTGAACAACGACTGACTAAACGTCACATAGGTAGTGTGGGACAGAGATAACGCTTTACGAAGCCGAAATTATCCGATTGTCTCTTTCCAAAGTTCGATGTGCAATATTTATCGCCGGGTACTGTATTACCGTTAAGTTTACTTAACTCAATGTTATTAATATATGTAGCTCAAAACTGTATTGAATAATTATAAGATATATTAATTACATTAAAATCGAATTTAATTGCTGCTTACATTCCCGAATTCTATATTTTGCAGATGACATTAAACTGTTTACCAAGATTGGTAATGCAGATGATGTTTGTAACTTACAATCAGATCTTTCCAGGCTAGATGATTATTGTTATACTTCCACTTATGTATTAAAAAATAAGAATTTAAAGAAATCTAATTTGGTTAAGGATCTTGGTGTATTACACGATTCAAAACTTATATTTGACAAACATATTGATGCAATAATTGCCAAAGCCTCGAAAGCGTTAGGATTTGTAATAAGAAACTCGTCAAACTTTAAGAATATTAAAACTTTAAAAACTCTATTCTGTACATTCGTACGTACTATGTTATGCTGACGTTATGCCTCCCTTACTGGAACCCTCGATATAACTGTAACACCGAACAAATTGAGAAAGTTCAAATGAAATTTATAAGGTATCTTTGCTTCCGCACAGGAATTTCATATAAACCATGTAATTATACCGAACTATGTAAACAATTCCACTTTCTTCCTCTCACAATTAAGCGAAATATTGTAGATATCTCTTTTTTATTAAAACTAACTTCAGGTAAAGTTAACTGTAGCGAGCTTATTAATTCCATCTCACTTAACGTCCCGTTTAATAGAACAAGATGTTGTCCTCCTATCCACGTCCCACTTGTTAATACACATTATCGTCAAAATTCGTTTGAGAGCAATCTTTTTAATACAGTCAGCAAAAAACATGACAGATTTATTTTGGTACGATGACGATTAAGTGCAGATTTTTATTACTAGGTGGTAGAGCTCTGCATTGTCTTGCCCGGGTCAGGTACCACCGCCTTACTGTCGTGTTCCGGTTTGGAGGGTAAAGTAGCCGGTAAATTTATGTATGTGGCATAAGACCTCACCACAATATAGCAACGCACCATTAACACCTTTGGTGTCTATAGGCGATGGTTGACTCTTTCCATCAGGAGACCCATCTGTTTGTTTGCTATCTTATACTATAAAAAAAATTCTTATGTAGTTAAGTTTTTAGCTTTATATTCCTATATTGTTATTACACATATAAGCTCACAATCAATAGTTTTATATTACTATTATACATGAGTACCTGTAACTGGCTTAATATTGCTATGTACAAATTGCTATTATTTTTAATGTATTAGCTGTTGGTTCTATAAATAAATAAATAAAATATATAAAATTGTATAATTGTTAGAGAAAGGACACACATGCTACTTTTAGCATCGGCGATCGGCGATTCAGTCGTTTTAGTAGCTGGATGCAGCGACCGATGGCTCCACCAGGCACTCTTGCAAACGCCGATCACGGCGATCGAGTTGCTAGTTGCCGCGACTGATCGCTACACCCGGCACACATGCGGATGCCGATAGCAGCGACTGGCTTCGCGGTTTGAGAGTTAGTGTTAATATCGACGAAGAAACTTAATATAAATATGAAGAATATTTTTTGTTAAAAAATAATCTTAAGAACTAAATAATTTCTACCACTTATCTATTATTAAATATTAAAATTTCAATGCTGCTGGGAAGAAATTTTACAAAACCTAAAATACAAACTTTACCAACGAAGTAAAAAAAGGAAAAATAATAAGAAAAATTTATAACTTTTTTAGTTTCAGATTTGAAATTAATATGGAATAATGAATAAAAGTAATTTAAAAAATTAAACCAACGTCAAATATCTTTCAACAATAGATTCCTCATATCACAAACACTACTAAACTGATTTTGATAAAACTTGACAGTTCCCTAAGTTGGAATATTGATCGAACTTGATTTAAGTAAAAAAAAATTATCTCAATATGACTTTTAGTCCCCAACAAGTTTGTGGACAAACATTCAAACATTATGTTAATACATTTACGAAATTTAATACATATGCTTGGACAGCTACATAGCATTAAAAAACACTCAAATAACATCCAATCCCAAAAATTACGTACATGCATATATTATGTCAAATTATTAACCTCCGTTTTTTCGTCGATTGAAAATAATTTCTTTAACATATTATAACATATAAAGCGGAGAACCCAAATACCTATTCTTGCTGTAATAGCGTCAATGCTTTTCATTGTCATGTTCCAGTTTGGAGAAAGGTGCGTGTGGCATTGCCATTCTGCTACACAGATAGCAATGCACTATTAACATCTTAGGTGTCTATAGGCGATGGTTTCTCTTTCTACGAGGAAAATCATCTGATGATGAATCATTATGGTGATAATGTGATGATCAATCATTTTATCGAAATTGTCTAAACTTTTACAGCCAAACTTTTTTGATTAATACATGCCTTGCTAATCTAATTAGCATCTTGTAACGCGTATGTTTCGGGTTCCCTACAATCGAATGTCCAATTCATATACACCTTTTTTTCCTTCCCGAAAATTACATCGATAATTCACATATAAACATATTTTTTTTCGTAAATTACAATATTTTTTCTTAACTTAGATAGGTGCTCGAAATTAAAAATAAATGTGAAACGAAACACAGTAGGCTGAATGTACTTTTGTTTGCCTTACATTTACTGCCATAGGAAAAAAATATTGATGTGTCCTCCTTGTATTAACTAATGTCTATGTCACTTTGTTTATCTGTGGAATCTGGTCTCTTGTCAGTGGCTTTTCGAGAATCGTCGCTACACGGAAGTGACGCTATCTATTTAAACCCAAAAAAATGGATAGGTAATTTACGAATATATTAAACAAAAAAGTTATAGTGGGGTCATGATGACCCTAGTGATAAAATCGCCGCGCATACTTAATAAACTACTCACAATAGTGTTATGTGCTTACAGTCTATTTCAACATAAAATATTAATCTTGCAAATTGAATTATCCCCTGAATTATATTACAAACAAATTACCGATGCTGAGTACACATCTGCATATTTTTTATTGTGATGGCGGATGGTTTTTTGTATTTGACTCACTTCATTGAGAAATTATTATTGGCGCATTAGAACAAAGTGATATCAAGGAGGTGGATTTATCTACAGTTTGAGTATTATTTACAACAAGCAAATTGATAATCTCCGGACAAATCACTAAGGGGTTTATGTATGGCTTTTCGTTTCTCATAAACTTCTCTAACAGTCAACAGTACTTGAATGCACACCAGGGTATGTTGCATATAACTGTGAATTTATAAGTGGTGGTTTAACAAATTTTTGCATCAACAGTGTTGTGACAGCAGAAGTGCAATCAATGTTATCATGTTAATTTCACATTAATATCTAGAGGATGTAAGATAACATTTGTTATTAAAAATTATCTCAATATGACTTTTAAATTAATATGAAGATCCACCTTTAATGAAATGTCTTAGTTAAGAGTTTACAAAGCAAAGATGTTATAACATTCTTCTTATTTAAGTATTAATTTGTGTGACCCCTGAAGCCAATGTGAATAGGTATCAATTACTAATCATAAGAGTTAGGTTCCTATTGCCGTTTTATAATTTGCTATATTCTCACTGAAGTTGTAAAAAGAAAAATACACATACTATTCATCCAACTGGCTATGTTTTTTCCTTCTCCTTATCTGGTAAGTGATACCTCGCCCTCCCTTGTGATTAATAGATTCAATACTTGCCGTTTGGCTATGCTGTGTGCAACTATAAGCTGATTAGACGAGAGGCGCCGTTAAGTAAAATATCTAGCCTAAACAACCCGTTCTGTGATGGTCCATCCCACCGCTCATCAGACTTTTTTTGTAAGTGTAACCTTACTATATTTAAATTAAGCATAATATATTTCCCTATCTTAAGAAATCATGCATACCATTACTAATTCATATTAAATAAAAAAAATTTTTTTTCCATACTTCATTTGACACCATAAGTAGAATTAATATTATTATTTTCTTAATATTTTTTTTAAATACTACAATCTTTTATGTCTATAGGCAATGTTTGTCTATTTTCAAGAGGAGATTTATCTGCATATTTGCTGTCTTATGACATAATAAAAAAAATAACTTTTAATAAATATCGACGTTATTATTTGTCTTACGCTTAAATAGGCCAATCAATAGCTGACTGTTGAGAGTTTTCCAATTTGCGGTACTATTCAGTATATTTTAACAGCAACATAATTTAACATAGACCATAAAGTTAGATCAGTATATTTTTATATTGCTACCAACTTGGGTTACTGTTACTGTTTTATAAGAAAAGAGAAAGATACATCAGAACAAAATTTATAGCTTATACTTTTACAAATCAACAAATAATCGATAGTCGACTATTGAACAGCAATACTACTGTCGACCTGGTCTAGCATCGAAACAGTCGCTAAACGCGCGATTCCGCGTTCGGTCGCTAAAATGTGATGCAGCATTGATGCAGTCACTAAATCGCGCGATTCCGATGCCGCGACCGATCGCAGAGAATCGCTAAAACGTGCGTTTCGGATGCTAAAAGTATCATGTGTGCCGTGTCTGTTATTAGTAAATTTATAACATTAGTATTACTTACATTTTCTAGCTTGGTTTTATTAGCGGAACCAAGATCCATTAGCATGTGTTCATTATTATTTAATATATTTATAACAGCATGATGTCTTGATATTGACTGAAAAGATTGTTATTTGTTTAGCATATATAACTAAAATTAGCTGTTATGCCACCATATCAACTGGTATTAGTTGATTGGCATGTTCCAATTAAATTTTAATTCTAACGTGGTTTAAGTATGTATGTTTTGTCCTTTCATATAAATAAATATTGACCAAACCCCAAAGTAAGCAAATTAATTGCTTGTGTTATGGGTGTTTCAAAATCAATTTAACAGTTAAAACATAACAGACAGACTTTCAAATTTATGACATTAGTCCATACTAACAGGACGTTATTTATGTATTTTTATGTATGAATATTGTTAACTAGCACTCTCATTACAAGATAATAATTAGATTACTTTGGAGTTACATAAATTTATGTAACTTTTCCCATGATTATGTATTTACTAGTAGACTTGCTAATAATTAAATAACTATTAGTAAAATTTATACAGCAATAGTTATTAAATAATCTCAACAATATCTAAATTAAGAAGTCAAGAAGTGCAACCCTGCACATTTTGTTGCATTCATTGGTATTCACATTTATAAACATAATGTATACTTTAATAATGTATGACCATTGGTAAAATGAAATGAGTACCATTTTACAGCCAAGAAACTTAGTGGAATTAGAAACTGGACCTTTTTATATTTGAGGAGAGGGAAATCTTTCATGGATACCCAAATTGTAGTGCCATAATGTAAAATTAAAACTTTTTTTCTCTCCTCTAGCCACAAGTATACCTGTTGTGTGACCTTAAGCAATTGCAATTCTTTATTCTCATTTGTATCATGGTTTGTATGCCTTTCATCATTCTTTTTTTAGATACTAAACCTAGTAACATCGGTTTAAAATTGAACAGTGTTTCAGAATAAATAATTTTAAATAAGGTATGGCTCTATATAACAATAGCATTATTTTATTTTATTATAAGCTACTAGTGTTCTAGATTATATCTAATTCAGCTGCAGCCAAGCTAAAGTGTAATTTAGGTTTTATTAAAATCTTCATATAAAACAAAATCACAGGCAGCTGCATAGTTTTGTGGTGATGTGTTGATAACCCTGTTTCTCAAATGAGTCTGTAGAACTAGCAATCCCAATTATAATAAGAAACAAACAATAGCTACTGTTATCAGATCTGTAAAATACTCCAATGGAGATCACCACATATCATACAAATTAACAAACCAGAGGAACATAAACCAGAGTGAATACTGTTATTTGATTCAATCTGCTTACATTAAAACTCCCTCATTCGTGTGACATTAGACTAAAATACAGTTTAACCTGGGATTGCAATAGAAACTATGTGCTCGGAAGTTTCAGAACTTCCAACCACATCATTTCAGAGGAACATTGATCTGATGAGGATTGTTAAATTAATTGTAAATTTAATTTTTATTGTTTGACTAGGTGTATAAACTAGTCTGAGGTGTGTAAAAAGGTTTTACATTCCTAATTTTTGTTTTGGTCTAAAGAATGTTTGAGTTATGTTACTTGATTTAATAATTATTTCTTTTCCATAATTTTAATTACTTATTATATATATTTTAATTATATTATAATTGGAGTTGACACTATTATTAGTAAAGTGAAACAGAATAAATAGAAATATTTTAATTTATATAACATGTCCAAAGATATGAAATGTTGAGTATTCTTTGTGAATTAATTTCTATAAGTTCCTTTATTTAATGTGCCTCACTATTAACACTTACAAAAGAATTTTATTTCAAAAGTTACCTCTAATTTCAACACTATCTGGCAGGATTGAGGGTCTCTGCCTATTTTATTAGGGCCCCTTTTCACCGGGTATCTTAATCCACAAATTCCCAAAAAGCCAATCTAAAACAAGAGATGTATAATTATGCCGGTTAAAAATAAATTATATTTTCTAAGTAATTTCGGTTATCTCAATCAGTATTTAAATGAGCAACATAATACCTCCTCTGGACATGTTTTTGCATCCCTAGGCCCATATAGTTCTTGTGTGCACTCCAATCGTTGTGTTAACTCCATAGTTTCTTCATAAACAAATTTTCCAAATACCAAATGCGCAGAAATATACCACACATACAAAATATTACATTTATACTTTAGAAATTAAGTACATTTGAATTTTAATTTGAATAGCGCACTATTGAGTTCCATAACTTTATTTAATTCTATAGTTATTTATCACAATAAAACATATTTAACTATTGCAAACAATATAAGAATCACGCAAAGAGTATACTATACAATACAGGCTATGTTTTCTTAGAACTTGGTTGCCGTAACCAAGAATTGGTAATACCTGTGGCACCTGTGCCATCTGTTGAGTATCGTCACAAAACTTTGGTAGAAAATTTATTGCAGCAGTATATGCAAATTAAGACAGTGTGGCTATTTTTCAATTAATATTTTACTTAAGGAATTATTTTAATTAAGGAAATTAAAAATAGAGCTTAACATGATATATATTACTATAATGTTGCGGTCCTATCGTTCGTATGGTGAGGCTTTAACGCCACTTGAATAAGTATAACGGCTACCTTAACCCACAAACCGAAACACGAAAATGACAAACATTGATTCTATTGTGGCAGAATTAAGTAAGGCGGCGGTACCATATACTCAGGCAAGACATCGCGGAAATCTAATAACTTGTAGTCAAAATGATATTGATACATATACCAAATCGTTCACCTTTTATAAACTGCCTGATAGAATACTAGACGGTTTATTCTTCAAAAGGGTTCCAATCAATACAGGGTGAACGAATTATTGCTTTACGGTTGGATGTGTAGATGATAGATGTGACCACCAACTGGTCATAAAATTGAACGTCAAATTTGCCATTGTGTTATTTATAAGGTTGTTAATGTACAGTTAGTTATCAGTCCAAAATTAATAATGGTGCACTGTAAAATGTTATGAGCATTTAATGTGGATATATCATTTATAAATTGCAGTGTAAATCAAGTGGCTATTCAAAATGATGTGACCAATATAGATGTCACCTTTTTATTAATAATTGGTGCCGAATTAATCAAATTATTAGCGGCATCTGTTTACCCTATGTATGCCCCTACTGATCCAATTCAAAAACAAAATTTTAATCTATTATTTACTATGATCTATTTTGTAATAACAAACATAATTTAACAAGCTTTACATAATTTTTGGCATATTAATTTGTTCTGATACTACTTGTAGTTTATAAGTTTGACACTAAACTTCATTTATTTATTCACTTACATAAAAATGAATATACATAATATGTAGAATTTGTTGTATCCAACTACTTAAATTAGTTGTTTATTAGTTTGAAATTACACTGATTGTTATTTCTCTCTTACATAAAAAAACGAATGGAAATGTAATGTAGAATTTATTTTCTCCAACTTCTTAATTTATATTAATACTAAAAATCATATATATTTAAAATAAATACGCAACATGACTAATAATTTTCATATTTTTGGCAAAGTAAGACATTTGTGTTGGTAACCCTGTTACTGTATTAAGTTTTATACCAAAATGGCGGGTTCCATTAGTATTTAGTAAATTGAAATTATTGTTATTGTTTAGTTAATCAAGTAAAACATCCCTGATGATGCTGTAAATTGCGAAACCGGTTAAGTGTATTAATAATAAAGTGTGAACTACAAGTATAAATGAAAGTGATAGTGCCGACGTTAAAAAGTATACAATTCATTAAAAACAAACTGTAGTAAACAAATATAAACATTTTGGATGACTAAGTTGTTTTATTTCAAATTATGAAATAATTGAAACATTTTAAACCTCATAATTTGGATCGTTTAAAATGTTTTATTAATTTTAATTAAAAAATAGAGTGGTAAGTAGGTACCAAAGAGCTTTTATGTAATGAAGGTAGTTTCATGTAAATTGCCGTTGGTGGCGTTTTAGTCATAAGGGTTCAGGAAAAGTACTAGAGTCAGTCATCTATTATATATTCTTACAATATTAATCTATGATCAAGGAAGTTATATTCTACCCGGAATGCTTACACGCGCTTCAAAATCGTTCCGAAGAGTACCACGACATGAGTGGAGTGTGTCTCTTTCTACTAAATAAAGCGCCAATCGCCATATATAAGTGCGGCCATGCGTAGTTTGCAAATTACTACTAAGTAATTCTACTAATTTGAGAAACAGTTTTTGCATTGCATAAGTAACTACGTAATAATTAAAATAAGCACATTTTAGAACTCACTGTGTTAATTACAATACATTTTATGCTAATTTATTTATCAACGTGTATGAATAAAAAGTATTTAATGATTACTGAATATGTAAAAATCTACCATCTAGATAGTTTTATTTATACTGGCAATTGCAAGAAAGGGACAACATCCACTCATGTCGTTGTCTTGCTCAGAACGTTTTTCCCCTCTGTTAAGTAAGAAACAAATGTCAACTTTATGAGTAACGAAATAAAGTACATTTTTATTTTTCAAATATTGCTTTGTAACAATTCCAGTTATAGTATATAAGTTCCTTGTCTATGATACAATACCAAAGAGCAGGACTGCCAGGCATGAATCATGAGATTACCCGCAATCAGTCATAAAAATACCCGCTTTTACCCGCCTTCAAACTTAAAATACCCGTAAAGAGGCTATTTTTAGTACTATTAACAAAACTATTTTTTTGTAATTATTATAATTTTATTTTGAAACTTAATCAAAAATTTTACCTATACTAACTTTAAGCATGTCAGCATTAGGTTGAAAAGCCACGATGCCACCAGATTTTCAAATACCTTCTCGTTTAACTCATAATGCAACAATACTGTCGGTATTTAGAAAATTTTTGCTGTCTATTTTAATATTTTTCAGATCATTGAATAGTTTTTCGACTGATTCATTAGAAAAAAGTAGAACAATTATATGAATATTACTTCCTTCAATATAGATTTACAAACACATTCATAGTAGCATTATTTTTTCCCAATATGAAATAATTAAAACAGTTCCAATCTTTGTTGATTCTCACCATAGATAATATGCATTGTTTTTAGATTGTAAAAATACAGGTAATGCCTATATTTTTACTTAGCATCCAAAATAAAATTATGTACAATACAATATACCCGCTTTTATCCTCAAGACAACAAATAGCTGCGAAATTACCCGCCTTCTCAGTTCATTGTCAAATTACCCGCAATGCGGGTAATTATCCGCCAATTGGCAGCGCTGCCAAAGAGTACAATACTACGGAATCACGGCCCAATTAGAGACTAGAGTACGTCATAAGAATATGACTACCACAGACCAACTACCATAGACTAATATTGTAAGTATATATATCCAACTCAAGGAACTTATATACTATAACTGGAATTGTTACGAAGCAATATTTGAAAAATAAAAATGTACTTTAATTCGTAACAAATAAAGTTGACATTTGTTTCTTACATAACAGAGGGGAAAAACGTTCTGAGCAAGACAACGACAAGAGTGGATGTTGTCCCTTTCTTGCAATTGCCAGTGTAAATAAAATTATCTAGATGGTAGATTTTTACATATTCGGTAATCGTTAAATCCTTTTTATTCATACACGTCGATAAATAAATTAGCATAAAATGTATTGTAATTAACATAGTGAGTTCTAAAATGTGCTTATTTTAATTATTACGTAATTACTTATGCAATGCATAAACTGTTTCTGAAATTAGTAGAATTACTTAGTAGTAATTTGCAAACTACGCATGGCCACACTTATATATGGCGATTGGCGCTTTATTTAGTAGAAAGAGACACACTCCACTCATGTCGTGGTACTCTTCGGACTACATAGCTACCAAGGAAGTTATATTCTACCCGGAATGCTTACACGCGCTTCAAAATCGTTCCGAAGAGTACCACGACATGAGTGGAGTGTGTCTCTTTCTACTAAATAAAGCTAACTATAAGTGCGGCCATGCGTAGTTTGCAAATTACTACTAAGCAATTCTACTAATTTGAGAAACAGTTTTTGCATTGCATAAGTAATTACGTAATAATTAAAATAAGCACATTTTAGAACTCACTGTGTTAATTACAATACATTTTATGCTAATTTATTTATCAACGTGTATGAATAAAAAGTATTTAATGATTACTGAATATGTAAAAATCTACCATCTAGATAGTTTTATTTATACTGGCAATTGCAAGAAAGGGACAACATCCACTCTTGTCGTTGTCTTGCTCAGAACGTTTTTCCCCTCTGTTAAGTAAGAAACAAATGTCAACTTTATGAGTAACGAAATAAAGTACATTTTTATTTTTCAAATATTGCTTTGTAACAATTCCAGTTATAGTATATAAGTTCCTTGATAGCTACATAGGAGCCAGGGTTGCCAGTGACAGATAGTCAAATATAACATGAGACACCTCAAAAAGTAACATTTTCACTAGAAAAGTAACATTTTCTTATTTTATGCGGAAAATGACCCGAAAACTAAAAAAGTTTTCTGTCCCATCAGTTAAGCTTTAAAAGAATGGTAATAATTTTTGATCAAATAATTGACTGGTAATCCGTTTGATTCATATAACTAAGGATAACTAATCAGTTTATAAAAAATAACCACATCTTCGATCACATCAATTTTATTTGATGCAAAATATAAAAAAAATTAATAAGTCCTAAAAGTAACGTTTTGAGTCGTGTAACATGGAAGTAACATGAGAGGGTCAAAAGTAACGCAAAATGTTACAAAAGTTTAAAGTAACATTCTGGCAACGCTGATAGGACCAAGGAAGTTATATTCTAGGAATGTTCACACGCGCTTCAAAATCGTTCCGAAGAGAACCACGACATGGGTGGAGTGTGTCTCTTTCTACTAAATAAAGCGCCAATCGCCATATATAAGTGCGGCCATGCTTTGTTTGCAAATTACTAATAAGTAATTCTACTAATTTGAGAAACAGTTTTTGTATTGCATAATTAATTACGTAATAATTAAAATAAGCACATTTTAGAACTCACTATGTTAATTACAATACATTTTATGCTCATTTATTTATCGACGTGTATGAATAAAAAGGATTTAACGATTACCGAATGTGTAAAAATTTACCATCTAGATAGTTTTATTTACACTGGCAATTGCAAGAAAGGGACAACATCCACTCTTGTCGTTGTCTTGCTCAGAACGTTTTTCCCCTCTGTTATGTAAGAAACAAATGTCAACTTTATTTGTTACGAAATAAAGTACATTTTTATTTTTCAAATATTGCTTCGTAACAATTCCAGTTATAGTATATAAGTTCCTTGGATAGGACCATTAGGCCACAGACTACTTAGAGATGCAAGCATCATTAAGCATTAGCTAGGGATGTGAAAAAATAATCGATTATTGACATAATCAATTATTAATCGATTTTTAAAGAGTAAAAATTGATTTTAACATGCGATTTTATTTTTATAAATAATCGATTATTAATCGATTTTTTATAATCTTTTAATCACTTATTTTTCATCTACAACCCCCACATTAAGTTTGGTCTTTTGGCCCGGAGCCATTGACGTGTATAATACACCGACCACACAACCCCTAGTAACAGGGGTTAACGACACACAACCCCATAGACCCTAATAACAGGTGAATGGCTTCTGTCAACACATCTGACTTATAGTTCCGATGTAAATGTCCATGCACCAATACCCAATCAGTGTCGACCAATCAGATTCTCTGTACATCACTATCCTTCACTGTGGCATTGAGTAAGCCAATCACGATGTTGCAGCTCAGCTCAGCTAGTTGCCAAAATGCATTCAATACGGAAAATCGAACATTAGGCGTCTATGGGCCGTGTGGTCGATGGTATAATATTACCACTGGATTTGCTGCTGTCAAAGAATTTTTGTGCCTATTTGAATATCGCCATTTTTGCGCTGTAGACAGATGCGAGCGTCCGTGGAACTAAAATTAGTGATGCCCACTTGTCGACAGCTTGGATAAGTTTTTCGATTGTTCAATATTTACAACCAGGTGGGCTGTGGTTCATGTAAATACTATATAATTATTGTATTATTAACTTGCGCAAATGTACAAAATTAATAGGAATATTATGAAATATAGTGATTCCAGAGGATGATTTATATGTACAAAATATTCTAGTATTTTGTATAGTTGAGAAATTGACTCCTGCGAAGCAGGGTTAGGTCGCTAGTAATATTATACAGTAGAAACTCGATTCACCGGACTAATTGATAAGGCATCCATATACTTTAAAGTCCGGATAGCTAAATATATTATGTACTAGCTGTTGCCAGCGACTTCGTCCGCGCGGACTTCGTTTACTCCGCACAGCACCTCCCCCGTAGGTGATAGCGTGATAATATGTAGCTTATATGTTGACCCGACCTGTTAGTAATATTCATGCAGAGGTAAATCCATGCAGACAAACAGACAAAAATTCTAAAAACTATATTTTTGGCTCCGATATCAATTGTAGATCACGCCCCAACTATTCTTTTTAAAAACTATTCAATGTACAGTTTTGACTCTCGTACGATTTTATTATATGTATAGATAAAGAAAAGTAATTGCACATAATATTAATATGTATCGTCTACTCTAGGAAGAGTCTAGCCTCGTCCTCTATCCTTGTAATATGTGCACTGTTTATGACCAAATGTGACTTTTATACATATATACTGTATATCTATATATTAATACGTGTAGGAATAACTTTGAACTCGTTGTTAAGGCAATTGCGAGAACGGTGAGGAATGAAAGTTGGTACAGTTAAAGTTTACATGGCGAAGAACTGTAAAAACCTATTTATATATATATATATATATATATATATATATATATATATATATATATATATATATATATATATATATATATATATATATATATATATATATATATATATATATATATATATATATATACATTAGAAATACATTAAATTAATAAAATAAACATTACACACATTACATTCTTGTGATATACATAATATTATATACAAATGCATACATTGCTATTTTCTTTACGACTAAAATCAGTTGAAAAGTTAAAGAAATTTTATTGTTTTCGAATGTTTGTGGCGAATTTCAACCACAGGAGGTCGCTAATTGTCTTATTATGATAATGGTAGTAGCTTTCACGAGTAATAAATGAATAATTTATTTATATAATTATAAAATAAAAAAGGACACAATTTTTACTTAACTTTTTTCCTGTCTAGTTTAAGCCCCCTGTGAAAAGTAGGTCTGATACTGCCAAGTAGTTCGAAAAAGGCAAACAATAGATCCATAGTGTTATTATAGTAGTGAGTAAACTGTTAGAGTTCTACATTGTCTCGTCCGGGTCTGGTATCACCACCTTACCTATTTCCATCACAATAGTGCCCGTCACTGTCATGTTCCGATTTGGAGGATAAGATAAACGGTAAACTTACGCATGTGGCATTAAGACCCTGCCGCAAGGATAGAGACGCACCATTAACATCTTTGGTGCCTATAGGTGATGGTTGTCTTTTTCCATAAGGAAAGATATCTGCTTCTTTGCTATCATATGATACATAAAAAATCATAGTGACTACTAGGTGATAGATCCCGCTAAAAACGTCGCCTTACCCTTGGATGAGAAAACCTGTATGTGATAAGTTTTTTGGTTTTACTTATTCTTGACGCAAATGCATCAATGATTGTCATTATCGTATTCTTGTTTGGAGGATTAGGTAGCTTAAACTTATGCTAGTGGCTTTAAGAGACTCACCAAATATATTTTTGACGGTACTAAAAATATATTCGCAGGTTGCTTTCAGGATTTGAAGCGGTTTCGCACGGGATGAGCTCATAAAAGTGTTTTATGGGTCTTAGTTATGGTGGATGTGCAAACAAAATATTATTTGTTTGTGGTCCGACTGGATAATCACGAATCCTCTGTATTCGCGCAAATCGGGTTTCCACTGTAAATTCAAACTTTTTTGTTTTGCTTTTACGCATTATCGGCTAACATATTTTGATGAAATTTGACATGGAGGTAGACTACGAGTAAAATAAAAAAAAATCAAATATTTTAGAAATATAATTTTATAAAACTGTAAAATCTCTTCGGGAATTTTGTTTTTTTTTTGTGTATTGAAAGTAAATGACTCATTTTTCTATTTTTCTTTGACAATCTTGGCCTAAAGCAAGTCAATGGTTTCATCAACTTGTTCTGTTCATCAAGCTATTTACGAATTCCAATTTATCAAAAAAATCTGTAAACCGGTTGATTTGTTGTTCTTTTTTTATCTTTGTTGGCTTTATTCTGTAGAACCGTAGCTGACTTGTCTGTTGCAATTGGGTCTGAAAAGTGAGTTATATAAGTAGATGGCAAAAATGCAAATTATTAGTCAGAATAAAAAAGTAATCACCGTGGTGTTACAGTCAAATAACAAAGCGTACTAGTAAGTTCCTACAATGTGTCAAACAACTATTTTGTTAATATAACAAAATGGTAAAAAAGCTCAAGAACTACTTTAATTATTTCTGTGACGATTCTCTTTTTGCACCTAACACGAGTAGTCTTGCCGCGTGCAATTGAAGTTTACAATTACGTTTACTAGCGCACACATACAATTAAAATTTACTTACATAAATGAAATTTATTTTCCCCCCAGACATTTTTGCGTCTGGTGCTTTAATACAGAAGAACTTGTGCTCGAATTATTTTGCATTACTATTTGCGCTTCTTTCATTTCCATTCCTTTTTCTTCGGACACATTATCGTTTGTGTCAGCTATTTTAACTGCTTTGTAAAACTTTGGGTCTGAAATAATTGTATACTTAATTCGGTTTATTGATACTTCTTAGCACTAAAATTAATACAAGTTTTCCGGTTTTGGACTATATAAACCTAACATAAAACCGAAATGGCTGCCCAACAATGAGTGGGGATTAGAACCCCATATGCAGAACAATTGGTCGTGTTAGTCCGAGCTCCTTGGAAGAATAGACCAACTATCGTTTTGCCAGGCAGATTGTGAAACGCGAATGATTGGCTATACGTGTCACTGCCATCGTGATTACTAGATAGTAGAGTTTCGCAACGTCTCATCTGGGAATTTGGTACCACCGCCATATGTTTCTAAGCCTTGAATCTACTGGAAATCTACGAAAATAAACTGAATTAATATGCGAAAGAAATAAGGTGACATAAAGTGACTTAAATATGCAAGCATGTATAAAAAAGACCGCGTGGACTATTAATGACCTAAAATAGAATATCGATATTGAAATTATCGATATGACCTCTTGATATTACTAGCCAATTCTAAGCAAAACAATATTAAATAAATATTATAAACTCAGCCAAAAATCTATATCTTTCCCGCTAATACATATTAAGATCAGATGCATAAAATACAATTTCACTCAATTTTTAATAAAAATAGCGACTAAATGCACGTACTTGTGAAACGTCGTTTTGCTCTCCTTTTGGTATCGAAGTTTACAAACTACACATTTCCTCATTTTTTAAACTTCACAATACACAAAATATGAACTTAAAAATTCACTATAACGTCCACAAATTAAAAAAAAGCTACTGTTTTTAATAATTTAAATTACCTGGGCAACCATATGTAACATACGTCAAAATTAGTTCTCGGTACCCCCGCCGATAGCGTTTCAAATCGACGTATAAAATTAGCTGTCATTTGAATGGGATAACCTATCTAGTGGTAATATTATACAATTTCGTCTTAAGTCTCGTCGTCTCTCTCAAAAAAAAATTTAAAAAAATCAATTTCCCACCACCAACTTAAGAGTCAATTTTTGAAAATTCAAAAAAAAACTAAAAACGTACAAAAAAATAAGAACAGTTAACGAACAGTTGAAATAGCAAAAAAAAAATACTAAAAAATCAATTTACTCTTACTTAATAGATAACAGTATTGATTAATACAAACGGAAACTATGGGCTGTGGTCAAGGAACTTATATACGATAACTGGAATTTTTACGAAACAATATTTGAAAAATCAAAAAGTACTTTATTGCGTTACTCATAACGTTGACATTTGTTTCTTACTTAACAGAGGGGAAAAACGTTCTGAGCAAGACAACGACAAGAGTGAATGTTGTCTCTTTCTTGCAATTGCCAGTGTTTAAATAAAACTACTGATGGTAGATTTTTATATATTCGGTAATCGTTAAATCCCCTTTTATTCATACACGTAGATAAACATTAGCATAAAATGTATTGTAATGAACATAGTGAGTTCTAAAATGTGCTTATTTTAATTATTACATAATTACTTAAAATAATAAAAGGGATTTAACGATTATCGAATATATAAAAATCTACTATCAGATAGTTTTATTTACACTAGCAATTGCAAGAAAGGGACAACATCTACTCTTGTCGTAGTCTTGCTCAGAAGGTTTTTCCCATCTGTTAAATAAGAAACAAATGTCAACTTTATGAGTAACGAAATAAAGTACATTTTTATTTTTCAAATATTGATTCGTAATAATTCCAGTTATCGTATATAAGTTCCTTGGTACTAGTTTATACATAATTAAATAAAGTGTGGAATTGGACTGAACTGTGGTGTCAGCAGTCAGGGTGGTTTTATAGTTTATACTACTGATGTGCCAACTCGAAATAAACTCAACTCGAGTTGAACTCGAGTTACCGAACTCGAGTTAGCATGACGAGGCTTTGAATAGGATAATTGTTTGTGACTGCTTCATTTTTTTTAATAATAATTGTTAATTAATTTAATTATTTTGTGCCAAATATTGTTACACTAAGTAATGATAAAAAAGTTGTTTTTAATACTGAAACGTTATAAATTTTTCAATGTATGTTAATGTCTTATAGCTTTTCAGAATAAGTGCCTATGCTGAACGGCCAAGTCTGACAGAGCTTGCCTCATTTTTAGGGTTCCAAAGTAAACTAGGAACCCTTATAGTTTCGCTATGTCCATCCGTCCGTCCGCACGATTGCTCAGAGATCGTTATTACTAGAAAACTATAATTTCGCACGAATATACATATTAGTCACGTCAACTAAGTGGTAATATAAAATTTTGAAAAATATTTATTTTTCAGGGTAGCTCTCCTACATATAAAGTGGGAATGTTAATTACTTTTCTCACGTACCTCATTGTGTCGGGTATCGTTGGATAGGTTTTAAAAAAATATTGTAGGTTTGTGGAAACAAGTTTTCGTTCAAGTTTATAAAATATTAAGCTTTTAAGTGCTAATTTTTCTTAGAGTTGAGTGCCCTCCTCTCTGCAGGCTAAACTGTTGGTTTTGGGGGTGGACAAAAAATCATGGTAGTAAATATAATGAAGTTAAAAGGAAAACTAACACAGCTTATAAGGCTTTATAAGTTTTTGAGTAATAGTACACCAACTTATCAAATGAGAAGTTTTATAGACGCCGAATCTATGGTGCAAATATATATCATTGACGTTGAATAGCTTAAATGTTCATAGTTTGAAACTATTAATGCTCTTTTCTTAGTCCGCTTTATTGTGATTGGCAACTTCGGAACCCTACATTGCGAGTGGCCCGACACGCATTTTACCCATTTTTTTTTTGAAAAGCCTCCTCCGATGTAGATGGTTCAATGGAGATATCATTTACATTCGCTAATGACGGCCAAGTCGAAGAATTATTATTGTCAACAATAACTTTGGATGCTTCTGTTTAACGTGATTAATTAAAGTGATCGTATTTCCCATAGTAAACGAATTTTAACAGTTTTTACAATTTACACGTCCACTCTCTGATTATTGAAACTCGTTGTAAACGTGATTTTCTTTTAAGGCCCCAGGGTTTTTAGGTATCCTAATTAATAACTGTTATAAATAATCTCAATTTTGCTACGTATTGTCATTACGCATGTAAATAGTAAATAAATGAATACGGTTTTACAAAATCAACAAATCGCACCAACCTACAATCGCCTTCCTTGTCCATTCGCGCTCGGCGAAAGTTCGAAGTTTGCATCTCTTAACTCGAGTTCAGGAAAATCTGACCCGAGTCAACTCGATTTAAGCACAACTCGAGTCAACTCGAGTTGACCATCACTAGTTTATACATAAATAATCTGTGAAGGTGGTGTCAGGTTAGACGTATTTAGGTGTATTGTATTGTATTGTATTTGATTTTGTCGGCATTTCTTAATTACTATGAAACCAGTGGAACGGAGTTAAAAAATAGTATAGTAGTGATAATAAAACACTACAATTGAACTAGAATTCACAGCTGTAAAGAATATATAACCACTAGATTATAGAGTATTTGATATCTGCCGTATGTATTTCGTTTCTCGGTGTCATGACTAGCATGACTATCAGACTGTCCGCTGCGTCCTGTGTCCATGACTTTTAATAGTTGATGAATTTTTTAATTCCATAATTGCTTTTTTAACGTTACTATATCCTTACTATATTTTAAGCGTATGTAAGGTTCCTGTTTCGTATATTACAGTTTGTATTTTTAAATAATGTGTTATTGCAATAAATGTTTATAGTCACTAAAGGCGAATTTATGTTTTGATATTAAGTGATTAATATAAATTAAGTTGTAAGGTTACTTATCTATGTTTTTTATCGTGTCTCAGCAATGACTAATTCTGATGGTGAAGATATTCCTAGCGACTTTTTCGACGACTTCACTAAGGATGATTTTATTGAAGGTCTTAGTGTAATTGATAGTTGGGACGACAATGAAAAGCCGAAAACACCGCGCCTTAATGTATCGAAGCTAGATTCTGTACGTGACCTTCGAGATCTTATTAGACGAGAATCTGATGAAAAAAGTAAGAATGTGACATCTACGTCACCACACTCTGATAAAAGGTCAAACAGTGACCGTATAAACATTAAACCTGGTAGTAGGCGTGATCCAAATAAAACTAGTAAAGCTATTAAAAAAGATAAAGAACAAAAGGTTAAAGATCTTCTAGCGAAAAAATTGGTAGCCACTGATGATTTAAGACCACCAGGAACAGAGCTTGATGATATTTTTGATCCTCCCTTTAAGGGATCCATCCCTCCCGTAGAAGTTGAAAATATTGAAGATAATTATATACCACCACCTTTTCTTGATAATGATTTGCCTGGGATAAGCAAACATGATTCTGTAAACCAAATAGAACAATCAGTACAAAGAAATGAGTCATCAAAACACAGAGAGTCATCAAGACAGAGAGAGTTGTCAAGACACAGAGAGTCAAGACAGAAAAAATCACCAAGGCACAGAGAATCACCAAGGTATCATGAAGCCAAAAGGAAACGGGTTTCACCTAGACGTAAGTACGAGTCTGCATTTGGGGAATCATCAAGGCATCGACAATCAGTGTCTCCTGTCAGATTCCGTAGTGATCAGCAAAGTAGACATAGACTTTCACCAAACAGGCATCGGGCATCACCACCGCGACATCGTCTAAAATTGAGTCCACAGAAATATTATTCCAAATATACAAGATCTCATGTGAGTTCTCAGTTACGAAGGAATCATTCCAGGTCAAGATCACCATATAGAAGACGCCGCCGCTCCTTATCTAGATCTGCATCACCACCGCTCACAAGAAGATTTAAAAATGACGACTTTTTATATCCTGAAGAATTTACTTCCTACAAAGCTCGAAAGATGGAACATGTCTCCGAAGCACCTTATGGTACCTCAATGCCCACTGTGTCTCCAATGGATGGTACTCAAATTTATACTTATCCTCAGGTTCCAACATATTCAGGTTTTGACCCTTCATATGATCTTCAGAATCCACCAGTTATTAATATTGAACAACCCAGGCCACTCATGGACATATCCTTGCCTATGCATTCTGCAGTGCCAGTGCATATCCCAATGCAAACACCACTTCCTGTACCTGCGCCTATTGGAAATCCTAATCTTCCTGTTCCAAGCCCTGTTCCTTCTATGGTTCCACCACCACAGCAAATTTCACCATCCGTTTCAATCCCACATGTACCAAAGTTTTTGAAATCAAACCCGGAGTCATCAGATGCATTAGCTAAAGTAATTATTTCATTTCAATATTTGAAAATAGATTTTTATGTAATAATTATATTAAGTAACAATTTTATTTCAGTTGGTGGCAGATGGAATATTGTCTCTTGAGGATTACCTTAAACTAGCACCAAACAAAGGTATGGTTCATTTTAATACTTTTTTTTTGGGATATAATTGTATGTACTTATATGTCATGTCCAGATCTTAGAATTGATCACTTCATGTTGTGGTGAACCATTTCAGGAAATGGCTGTACTCATGTAACGTTTAAAACTAACCGCATTATTAAAACATCAATGATGATATTATGTCAATCCACATCTTGCCATGTCATTAATAAAGGAATTTCATTATATCAAAAGATTAATAAAAATTACTAAAAACTTGTCTTAGCAGATCTTTTGTGTCGTATTGACAATTTTTTCTTTTATTTCCAATAAGCACAGTACTATTAGCTTTGATATCAGAATAACTGTCTGCTGCCATGATCCATCGTAAAAACAAAATGATCTACACCTTTAAATGTGGAAAATGTAATTATTTTTTGATATGATTACGAATGTTTGAATATATCAGGAAGTAGTATATGTGGGCTGTAGGAATATGCTAGGAACCTTTTCTGACTAATTTCACTATGCAATCAGTATGTCAGTACATATGTATGTATGTGTGTGTATGTAAACATATAACTTTTGAGCCATAACATAACCGATCGAAACGCGCTTGATGGCATTCGATTGGGTTCCGCCAATCTTAGACTTCTTGAAAATCTGAACCAATTCGTAATGACAAAATTTTGAGAAATTTAAAGAAAAACAAAAAAGATTGCGAAACAATGATTTTGTTTAATAACTTCTAATTTAATATATTGATTTCTAATTAGCCCTTTTCCTTGAGTTTTTTTCAATGCTGCAAATTCCATCAAAATTGATTTATTCGTTCGGGAGTTATCTTTGACGAAAATTTTTGAAAAAAGTGTTTTTCATTATAAAATCGTAATAAATTACGAATAAAAATAAAGATTCAAAAAATTATTGGTTGAAATGAAAAGTCTACCAATAATTTTTTGTCCTTTTGCAATATTTTAGTACTTAAGTGAAAAACTGCATCAAAAAAGGCATTTTTTTTTAAAGTAATTTTTAGACTAATGTATCGATTGCTTATAAAATATAATCAGCTCTTTTACTTTAAAAACTGCGTCATATACCGTAAATCATTATTCGGTATTTACTATTTTACAATGACGAAATTTTTTTTTTAAGTTTTTTGTTTTACATTCGACATTTTTCAACCTATCGATTTTATAATTATTTATTTAAGGCTATAGGCTATAGATCAAAATCGTGCATCATTTTGAAATATGCAGCTTTTTAAAAATTAAAATACTATTATTTTCGCAAACTTTAGAAATTAGAAACATTTTGTGTTCAAAAATCTATGCATAAGTATAGCTTTTGCTTCTTTGAAGTTAAAATACTTCAATGTAGCAGGAAGTTTCAGGGATGGCCTGAAGGATTTACAATTTTTTTTTTGTGTAGTCTTTGGTAAGGCACATGAAACTGTTCATTCATTGATAATTTCTATGTTATATAATTCTGTCATTTATTTGACATGGCTAACATTCGTCATTTCGTACATGTAATTACAAAAAATATCTCAACAGTTAGGCAGAGAGAATTTTACCATAAATCATCTATACAAATTTGGAATTACTTGGCTAACTTTTCTCTTTATACAAATATGCTGGGTCTGAGAGCTCTTCACAAAACTGATAATACCCAACCCATTTGATCCATGGTATATTGGTCATAGTCTCCCCCAGTAACTACATCTGTCTACATTGTCTTTTGCATTTTGTCGTCTTTCAACTGTTATTTTCTCCACATGTCCAAACTAAATAACAGAGCATGCTCTTACACAGTTTTACACCAATTCTTTTTTCAAACTCAACCTTCCTTACTTCAGTATTATGAAGTATTTAAACTTAAAAAATGTATAGTTGCTTTTTTATGGTTTACTATAATAAGATGTAAATTGGGCTTATTTTTAAAATGGACATGCTAGAAAGAGTTGCTGGTAATATAAATAATTTTCTATTTTTTGTTTTATTTTACAATAATTAAATAAAGTACTTAAACTTAAAAGTTGTTGCTTTTTTATGGTTTACTAAGATAAGATGTAAATTGGGCTTATTTTACAGGTGTAAGCCAGAAAATGGACATGCACGAAAGAGTTGCTGGTAATATAAATAATTTTCTATTTTTTGTTTTAATTTTACAATAATTTATATTAGGCATTTTACATTTTATATTATCATATATACATATATATATATATATATATATATATAATTTTTAGGTATTTTTAAGTAAATTTTCTTCTTTGAGATCAGTTGGTCAATTATTATTTTTTCTTTATACACCTTACTGATATTAAGGTAAACAAAGAAATAAATTCAACATTACAAACTTCGGATTTTTTTCAATTACTATAAATACATTTAGAATTTTATATTTCCAGTGCTAAATCGCTGCAACAATGCATTATCGAGGCTCGGTAATTTAGCACCACCTAATAAATTGTTTATAAACAATGATCTAATAGGCCAAGAACCTAAACAAATAGTTGAAAAGTTTTGTTCTCCACTGAAGAGACAAGCTGATGTGGAATTTCACTTTACCAAGTATTCTGCTTTATCAGTCGCGCTCCAGAACAAGCAGATTTTATCAGCCCTGTTTGCAGTACTTCCCTTGAAAACTATTGTCAAGATGCCTAAGAAGATGCAGAAAGATGTTAAAGATGCAGCAGTGCAAACAGTGAAACCGTTTTGTGATGTGTGTGATATACGTGATTCTATTAATTTTGAAGACATCGGGACCTCTGTAGATGCTGAGTATATTTCAACATCAGTTCATACTCAAGTGGATGAGCAAGATTTGATTAGTTCAAAGGCAATGTTTAATCCAACAGGAAGTGTTGCAGATGGTGCTCCAATATCAATTGCCCACATGACTCCTGCTCAACTTGTGTCACAATTAGCTGCTCGAGCTAAAACCTTAAAACAAGCTGACCCTCCTGCAAGAAGTACATTCAACAGCACTCAACATCCATATGACTATGAAGATAGAAGAGATCATGGCTACCGTAACAATTACAGTAATCGTTTTTAAATATTGGTTGCTTTTTTATTTTACATAATTATAAAGAATGTGAAATAATATTAATTAATTATTTGTTATCTTAAAATGATTGTCTAATGTAAACTCAAATGCAAGTGGGTTAAAAGTTTTAGCTGTAATATAGTTTAAGAGGGATCCGCGGGAGGTATAAAATGTTTATTTTAACTAACAGATGGTATTGTTTTTGGGGTCAATGCCTCAAAATTCACATCACTGTTACTGCTCTATCTTTTTCTGTTGAAATAGTGTCAATACTTGTCACTGTCGTTCCGGTTTTAAGGGTAAGGTCGTCAGTAAACTTAAGCATGTGGCATTTTTCCGCCGCACGGATGGCAACGCACCATTAACATCATTGGTGCTATTGGTGATGGTGATCTCTTTTCATCAAGAGAGTCATCTACTTGTTAGCTTAATATAAAAAGATGTACCTTAATATCATAAAATGTATCTTAATATAAAAAATGTACCAATATGGTACTTAATGTGTAAAATGAATTGGTGTAAGTGATAATAAAAAAATCCTAATAAAATTTTATTTTTTTATTTTTCTAATCACAGAAATTTAAGTTGTCTGATTGGTATTATGAGATGAATATTTGACAGCTTAGATTTCTGTGTTTAAAGTTAATATAGCTTTTGCATAATAACAATATTACGTTAATTCTCCCTGTATTAGATTTTTATGACTTCCCTGATCATCCTGATTTTCGAAAATCTACTTTCCATTAGATTAAACATTAAGAGGCCCTAGGAAACTTTTCTGAATATTTGTACGATGACTTCAGTAGGTATGTGTGCAAATAAATCTGTCGTAGCTTTTGGAGTTTGGACAGCCTGACAGATCGAATTGGTGGATCCGAACCAGTTCAATTGACATTGAACCTGAATCTGTTTCCAGTAGATTTTGAGAAATTATACATAGGTATCCTTTTGTTTCCTTTGAGCTTGAAATAAACTATCTGGAAGTTCAGGAATGGCCTCGTCAAATCATTTACGAGCTAATTTTCTTGGCATGTAATATGTATATTTGATTTTTGTATATTTGTACGAAATTTTGCTTTTTCTATAAAACAATCAATTTCACGTTAATCAGTAACAAGTCTTTCATAAGCAAAAATTTCATTCTAAATAAAAATTCCACGCCAGACAAATACTTTTAGTTTGAAGAATACGTCTCGCCTTGACAAATATGTCGCCTTAGAACAAATATGTCGCCTTAGAACAAATATGTCGCCTTAGAACAAATATGTCGCCTTAGAACAAATATGTCGCCTTAGAATAAATATGTCGCCTTAGAACCAATATGTCTCTGTGAGGAAATACGTTTTGTTTGGTTAAATACGTCTTTCCCAAAAAAATACGCACTTCTGTACGAATAAGCTTCTCTGGATGATAATGTCTCCTCTGGAGATTAACATCTCTACACTGACGTTTACTCTAACATATCTCTGGGCAAATGCGTCGCCGCTTGACAAATGTGTTTAGACATTAGTAACCACTAAGTTTTAGTTAGTAACTCTGAAAAAATAACTGTCCCCTGGAAAATTTACTTTCAAAAACAAATGCAAGTTGTATTTTGTAAACCGATAATTTAGTTTTAGATAACAACACAATGTCGATGACTTTGTAACCAGAGGGCGTCACAGCCATGATCCATTTACATTGTGATTTATTACAAATATTTTTTTATCGACGATTTAACAAATATTTTTGACGACTATTTAACATATATTTTGTTTACGCGTCTTTTGCAAAATGTATAAGTATCAGAAAGTTCTAGCAGCTCAAAAATAATTAAAAAAGACGCACGTACTGCAGTGATAGAATAGCAGATGTGCAATAAATACATAAAAGTCTAAAAAAAATAAAGTTTGCTGATTAGCGTTACATGGTTTAACAATAAACCTGTAAACCTTTTGTTCACATTTTTGCTAAAAGTATTTTTCATTTTTCTATAACGGTCATTTTCCGGAAAACTGCAAACTTTTATAACGATATGAGTTTCCCACAACACTAGCAACCTTGTATGACAGTTGTATCGTTATAACCAATAACTTTTTTATCACGACAAAATACTCCTACGAAATAAAACTCTTTCACAGCAGAGGCTTATGTCGCCTGCAATGCTTCTGCTATAAATTTGCTGTTATTTGTTTACAATAATGCTGCACGTTTGCGAAAACAGGCGCTCTTCGCTAGAACTATAATTCTATGTCAACAAATAACGCTACGAATATCCCGTACAAAATTATCGGCTTATCTTGCTATTGCACACTGTCTAGTTTCTTTAAATAGTCATACGTCTACAATGATGCAAAAGTTCAGCTTCAGTACAGTACCATGAAAATATAAACCTAGCCGTTACTCTGCAGAAATATTTAGTTCAAAGAAAGAATTAAGGTGATTTAATTATACAATTTTCCGTGATATCTTAAATGTGATTTGACGACTCTTCGCTAGAACTATAATTCTTTGTCAACAAATAACAACGCTACGAGTATCCCGTACAAAAGTCTCGGCTTATCTTGCTATTGCACACTGTCTAGTTTCTTTAAATAGTCATACGTCTACAATGATGCAAAAGTTCAGCTTCAGTACAGTACCATGAAAATATAAACCTAGCCGTTACTCTGCAGAAATATTTAGTTCAAAGAAAGAATTAAGGTGATTTAATTATACAATTTTCCGTGATATCTTAAATGTGATTTGACGACTCGATCGCAACTGTACTACTCTTTGGCAACTGTACTACTCGACTGCAACTACTTCTCGTCTGCAACCGTACTACTCGTGTGGAACTATGCTACTCGTGTGCAACTGTACTACTCATCTGTAACTATGCTATTTATCTACTGTACTACTCGACTGCAACTGTTCTACCCGCGTGCAACTATGCTACTCGTCTGCAACTTTGTTACTCGCCTGCAACTGTAATACTCTCCTGCAACTGTACTACTTTTCTGCGAATGTTCTCGTCTGCACCTTCACTACTCGCCCGTAAATGTACTACGCCGCTCCAACTGTACTACTCAACTGCACCTGTTCCTACTACCAATTGTTCTTCTCGCCTGAAACTGTACTACCCATCTACATCTGCAACTGTGCTACTCGTCTGCAACTGAACTACTAGTCTGCAACTGAACTACTAGTCTGCAACTGAACTACTAGTCTGCAACTGAACTACTAGTCTGCAACTGAACTACTAGTCTGCAACTGAACTACTCGTCTGCAACTGTGCTACTCGTGTGGAACTATATTACTCGTCTGCAACTGTACTACTCGCCTACAACAGCACTATTCGCAAGCAAATTTACTACTCGTCTGCAACTGTAACTAACTCGATTGGAACTTTACTACTCAACTGCAGCTGTGCTACTCGTATGCTTCTCGTCTGCAAATGTTCTCGTCTACACCTGCACTACTCACCAGTAAATGTACCACTCCGCTGCAACTGTACTACTCAACTGCAACTGTACTACTCAACTACAATTGTACTACTCAACTGCAATTGTACTACTTAACTGCAACTGTACTACTCAACTGCATATGTACTGCTTAACTGCAGCCGTACTTCTCGCCAGTAACTGCACTACCCGTCTACATCTACAACTGTGCTACTCGTCTGCAACTGCACTACTCGTCTAACTGCAACACTCGTCTGCAACTGCAACACTCGTCTGCAACTGCAACACTCGTCTGCAACTGCACCACTCGTCTGCAACTGCAACACTCGTCTGCAACTGCAACACTCGTCTGCAACTGCAACACTCGTCTGCAACTGCAACACTCGTCTGCAACTGCAACACTCGTCTGCAACTGCAACACTCGTCTGCAACTGCAACACTCGTCTGCAACTGCAACACTCGTCTGCAACTGCAACACTCGTCTGCAACTGCAACACTCGTCTGCAACTGCAACACTTGTCTACAACTGAAACACTCTTCTGCAACTATGATACTCGTTTACAACTGCGCTACTCGCCAGCGAGTGCTACTCGTCTGCAATGTTCTATTCATCTGCAACTGTACTCTGCGCCTGCAACTATACTGCTCTTCTGTAATTGTAATACACGTCTGCAACTGTACTACCCGACTGCAATTGTACAAACCGACTGGAACTGTACTTCTCGCCTGCAACAGCACTACTCGTCTGCAACTGAAACACTCGTCTGCAACTGCGCTAGTCGTGTGCAACTGTGATACTCGTCTACAACTGTGCTACTTGTCTGCAAGTGCTACTCGTGTGCGACTATGTTACTCGTCTGCAACTCACCACCAATGCTCTACTTGCCAGGAATGTTCTACTCATCTGCAACCATTCTGCTCTTCTGAAAGTGTTCTACTTGTCTGCAATTTATTCGACTAAAACGATGCTTTTCTTCTGCGAGTGTACTACTCGTCGGCAACTGACCTCTCGCTTGCAACTGTACTGTTCACAAGAAAATTTACTACTCGTCTGCAACTGTACCTGCAATAACTGCAATACCCGACTAACTGTACTGTCGCCTTCAACTACAATATTCATCTGAAACTGCATTAAGTCGTCTCAAACTGTAATCTTCGTCTACAACTGTACTCTTATGTGCTGTAAAACCCTATTGCAATAGTGCTACTGGTCGGCAATAATAAAAATCGTCTCCAAATGTAAACTGATTTACAACTACTACTCTTCTTTTTTACGATACAGCTTGTCTGCTACCACACTGCACGTCTACAACGGCGCTACTCGTCTGCAACAATGGCATCGGTCACCAAGGGTCTATTCGTCAAACAACTAATCTACCTGCTACACAGTTAATCGTCTATTAAAGGTTCTACTTGTACGAGATACTGCTTGTCTTGTGTTGCTTATCCATAGTCCCCCCTCCCCCTCCGGATCAGGCCTTGGATATTTCAATTGTCATATTCGTCTTAGAAAATGCTACTCGATTAGCTCGATTCAGATCATCTTTAATGTATAATTGTAAATTAAAAGCAAATGTAAGTACCTAATACTTAAGAAAATTGTGTGCAACCATGGGCGTACCCATGGGTTCTGGGCCAAGGGGACGGTTGCCCCTTTACAACAATGACCCTTGCCCCTTGACAATTTAAGACTATATTTTTATGTTATTATATTTTTATCTACAACAGTAAATAGTAGAGAGCTAAAAAAATTTCAGGCGGTTGGCAACTGCCGCTGGCCCAGAACCTGGGTACGCCCATGCATCTATATTAAAAAAAAATTAAATCGCGATTTGGTTGCTCCGGCCAATCACAAAAGAAAAATGCGATTACTAGCTTTATATAAAGATAGCATGTAAAAGTACATGAATTTGGCTGAAAGGTATTAACAGACGTTAAATAATTATTTTGAATTTCGTCAAAATTCGTTATGATTGGCTGTAACAGCATCATGATTTTGGTAAGGAGCCGTCCATTAACCACGTGAGCCTCGAAAGGGGGGGGGGGGGGTTGCTCCGGCCAATCACAAAAGAAAAATGCGATTACTAGCTTTATATAAAGATAGCATGTAAAGTACATGAATTTGGCTGAAAGGTATTAACAGACGTTAAATAATTATTTTGAATTTCGTCAAAATTCGTTATGATTGGCTGTAACAGCATCATGATTTTGGTAAGGAGCCGTCCATTAACCACGTGAGCCTCGAAAGGGGGAGGGGGGTTCATAAAAAATCACGAAATATCACAAGGGAGGAGGGAGGGTGTAGTAATATATCACGTGTTTATATTGTATGTATGTATTATTTGCAAGATACATATCCAGTTATTGGTTTTGAAGAAAGTCTTGCTAATCCGTGGTCCGAGGACACTATACATTAAATAATGTTCCTGTTTTAGTACAAAAAACTTTTTCGCATTCCTTTTATTATACTTATGTTAGCCAAAATCAACCTGCAACCTTTCTGTCCACCTCTAGACGTTATTATTGTAGTCTTTAATTTTCTATAAGAAAATTATATGATACCTCCTTATACCTGTATTTCCTAAATATTAAAAAAAACTAAGATTCTTTGTAGGTACTAAAAACTAAAATGCCAAATGCCAAAAAGCAAAATGCCAAAAAAACATCACGTAATCAATAGACGGCCCCTTACAAGTTAGCAATTTCTGTTGGTAGGTACCTACTAACGTTCGCATAGATAAAATACGATTTAATGTTCCAGCAGTTCCTATGCTACTCTTAGATATACAGGGTGTCCCAAAAAGTAGTGTCAAGCGGAATTCCAAAGATAGGGCACCCCTTGGGGTATCCGAATCACCCCTATGTATGTTCCCCGATTTTGCACAGTTTTCGAGTTATAATTTTTTTTATATGTCTAGCCCTAACAAAATTGCGTTTTTGATAAAAATAGCTACAAATTTACTGTGTTTTTTATTCGATTTTGCTTGATAGTTAAGCAGGAGCAACAAAGTCGTGACTTTAGTAACTAATTAACAACAAACGCCTACAATTTTATTATTTAATATCTACTCATCCCAGTGGTTCCCATGCTATCTTATAATGCAAGCAGTAATCGTGTCTATTTGCGATTGACTGAAGCATCAAAATCGCGGTTTTGGTAACTAATTACTAACAAATTAGCTGCAAATTTTTGTTTATTCAGTTTTGCTAATTTACCCCTGCTATCTTTATATAGCCATTTGCATTTAGAGCTGTGACTCATACCTACGTATAGTAATTGGTAAGTGAAAAAATACCGGGCGACTTGTTTGGGAAACATAAAAAATATGTAAATATTTGTGTTATTGCAGTGAAAATAAACTTCTGTCAACGTGTGAGGGCTGCTAAATTTTTTTGACGAAATTGTCTCCACTATTTCAAGTGGTTTAGATTTCATTTGTTAAACTACCTTTAATTTTGGTTAATTTGTTGTATTTTTTACAAGGAATAGATACATTCAATTAACTTGATAAAATTTATTTTTGCTTTGTTATTTCACCTCCCCTTGTATCTGCAACACAAATGTAATAGAAAGTACCAATCCGTAGATGAATTGATAGTTACGGCTTACCTATTACAAATTCAACGGAGACAACGCATCTTCTCTCCAACTTAACAGCTGCTGGTTGATTCGCAACTTTATTTGCTTGAAGAGCCACAATTGACTACATTTCAGCTATGTCCTCTATGTTATTTAATGAATTTCCATTTTTATCCATTTTTACCAAAACAACTAGTTTGTATGCCCGAAACTCTAAACAGTGTGACTTGACTCTTTTCAATTATACAGTTACGCAAAATAACGGGTAAATCCATTATTCAAAGACTGAGTTAAGATCATTTGCAATTTTAATGATAATGCAGACAAAACAAAATAATAATGTCGATGAACAAAGTACCCAAATCTAAGCAAATTATTTGCTTGTATTATGGGTACTAAAAAAACACATAGAAGTAGGTACATCTATAAATACTGTTACATACATAATAAACACCCAAACCCAGAAATATAAACATCTATGTTCATCACACAAATGCTTGTCCCTGTCGGGGATCGAACCCTGTCGATTGCATAGTCAGGGTCGCTAACCACCCGACCAACGGGGCGGTCAAAAGATGATGTTGCATTGTTAACAGGCTCGAATGCTACATACATAAATGTTAATTAAAGCCAATAGTTTTGTCTATCACTATAATTTTGTATTAATTTTACAGTAAGTCAAATCAGAATATCAGAATGACAACCAATCCATCCGATCGTCAGATATTTTCTTAACGTCGCCTCGCCGTCACAAGTATTCTTTTTTATAGCGCTCGATGTCAGATAGCGGCGCGTAACATAAATTTACACACTACGGCAAGTGGTACCAGTCACTGTGGTGACGTTGCAGAATGATACGTCCATGATGATGTTCTATTTTGGCTAAGGACTCACGAAGCGGTTATCACCCGCGCCCGCCGCGGTGGCGGAATGGAGTTTTATTTTCAAAGCTCATGAGACCGGAGTTTTTTGCCGTTACGCAACCGTCGCTGTTGTGATTATTGCTCGCAAACGTGGCGGCTGATTATCGCAATACGGGCGGTCAAACGATCAGTTGACTTCCAGACCACCATGGACACACACCAGAAACGAGCTGTTGCGTTATACTTACTTCACAGAAGAATTAAAAAGAAGGCCTAAAAGGTTCTGGGTGCATCCATTGATTACGGAAAGAGATCGTTATGGATTAGTGTTTACTCTTATTAATGCATTGATATAAAAAGCCCAAGATACACAGTCCTGAACAAAACTGACACTCAAAAGTGTCCCTAATTTCATTTAAATAGTTATAGATATGGCAAAAACATATGTCTGCATATCCAACCTTAAGCGAAAGATTTATAATTGTTTTTTCCAGTGCTTTCCCACCGTCCACATCTCGAGACCACCTGTATAAAAAGAAATACAATTGACAGTGTCGCGACCGACGCGATTCTATTTGAAATGAGCGCACTATTTAAAATTGTGCCCTCATTTTTGGAGGACGTTAAGACACTGATTGTGTATCTTGGGTTTTTTATATCAATGTATTAATGAGTTAAAGAAGGATAAAGAAAAGTTAATTATTTTCGAATGTCCATATCTAGATATTTAGAACTTTTAAGAAACACACAAACTACTCTTCAAAAACAACACACAAATATGCGAAATCTTATATCACCAGAGGAAATGTTGGCAGTAACATTAAGGTGTGTAAGTTTATTTTAATAATAAAACACACACACATACATTGGGGACAAACTTATAATACCCTAGTTTTTGCGTCAGGTGGTAATGAAACTATGGTAATATTGACATTGTTTCTTTATTGAAAATATACATCATCTGACAAATTAGTATTGCCTGAAGAGACTGATAGAAGATTTTGTGGACTTTGGGTATTTCTTTCAGAAGTAGAATAGGTACGATAGCCGATATTTTCTTGACTGTAATTATATAGTGGATATTAATAAGATGGAAATGCTGGAAGATTATTATCAATAATTTGTAGAACTGCTATTTGAAATTGTATTTGCGTATCAAAATTTTGATGAAGTAAAACCAAGATCGATCGCAAAGCGCGCGGCTGTGGCACCGCGCACAAAGTACTTTATGGACCGCGTCCCGCGCCCGGCGGTACAAGATGACCGCCGGTGCAGCGGGACCCGCAAACAATCGCACACGCCGCGGCCGTAAAACGCATCGTGAAATGTGCTTTAATTTTTTACATAAATATCTGTATTCTACAAAGGCTAAGGACTCACGAAGCGGTTTTCACAAACGTCCGCCGTAGTTGCGGGCCCGCAGCCTTTGTAGAATAAGAGATATTTATGTAAAAAATTAAAGCACATTTCACGACGCGTTTTACGGGCCCCGGCGTGTGCGATTGTTTGCGGGTCCCGCTGCACCGGCGGTCATCTTGTACCGGCGGGCGCGGGACGCGGTCCCGCAGCCACGGCGGGTAGCACCCGCGCGCTTTGCTATCGGATGGCGGGCTACCGCAGTGGGGGGGGGGGGGGGGGGGGGTGTACCGAAATCCGACGCCATTTTGCAGTGACTTGTTATTGCTCGTTGCGTAGTGACACGTTTGTGCACGTTTGTCAACAACATGGATATTGATATCCATTTTGTTGATCCTTCTTTAACTAATTAATAAGAATAACAATTCATAACGATATCTTTCCGTAATCAGTGGATCCACCCAGAGTGACCCAGACCCTTTTAGGTTTGTTTTTAATTTTTCTGTGAAGTAAGTATAACGCAAGCAACAGCTCGTTTCTGACGTGTGTCCATGGCGGTCTGGAACTCAACTGATCGTTTAACCGCCCGTTTTGCGATAATCAACCGCAAAGTTTGCGAGCGATGATCGCAACTGTGACGTCTGCGTAACCGCAGAAAATTCCGGTCTCGTGAGTTTGAAAAAAAAACTACATTCCGCCACCGCGGCGGGCGCGGGTGAAAACCGCTTCGTGAGTCCTTAGCCTTAAGCTTCCGAGCACGAGTACTAATTTCGTAAGTGTATGTACGTTTCTCCACGAATTTCCCGGGAACTTAGACATATCGAGACATTTTTTTTATTTTCAGGCATATTCAAACTTAGGGCACATAAGTTTTTCATTTAAATCGATTCAGTAGTTTTTGAGATATAAAGTTGAAATAAGAAGTCTGTCTGATTTTTTAAATTACAATTGCACAATCAGGTTAAAAATAAAATAAAAAAATTAAACTCAACTAAAAATAACTTGTATCATTTTTATATTATCTATATATTTAAAAATCAATTGCTGTTCGTTAGTCTCGCTAAAACTCGAGAACGGCTGAACCGATTTGGTTAATTTTGGTTTTGAATTAATTGTTGGAAATCCAGGAAAGGTTTAAAAGGTGAGAAAATATAGAAAAAAAAAAGAGTAGTTAAAAAGGCAGAACAACGTTTGTCGGGTCGACTAGTAGTTTAATATAATATAGTAAACTGGATATATAAAATACAAGTAGCTATTAATAACTCCAAATGCAGTCTTTACTCATCTAAGAAATCATCCAACCATTTTTCTAGATCTTCTGGGGACTCAATAACAGGATTCTTTGCTTGCTCTTTTACTGGTTCTGATTCTGTAACATACAAATATTAAATTTTGTCTTACTAAATAGCAGCGGCGTGCACATTATGACACTGGGTATGCGGCGGAGTACTTGGTCACAAAAACTTTTTCTTTTATAGATTTTTAGCATAGCCACAGCCACGCGACGGATTCCCTTTTTCTGGTTTAATTACTACACTCGGGTACACACCCACCTTTAGACACAATTTGAATCTTTTCACTGAATGACAATTGTGAGAACTTGTTATTTTTAATTATTAATAAACACACATTTTCAACACAAACCTTACAATAAAATTACATTTTAAAAAATCAACAAACGCACTAGTAAAAGCAAATCACTACAATTATTATAGAAACTCAGTAATAAACTGTTAAATGTACACATTTTCAAATATTGAAATGAAAAATCTTTAAAGAAAACTATAAATATACTGTCGCAAACAAAATAGTACCCAATGCTTATCACATAAAAAAACAAAATGGCCTCCGCGAAAAACAAAACATTTCTGCTATTTAAACAAATAAAACCTTACTAACCAAAAATGCATAATGTGCATATGTGATTTATTAGATTTCCATCTATTATTTTTACTCGGATTATAGGCAACGAACATTTCCGATTACTCCCGACAACTGCCGAACTACCCTAGCCTGCCGCTGGAGTCGCGGCTTTCGATATTCATGGGTGTGTGCGTTTGCGAACTGTGCACGGACACCAAAATTATTACACACATGCGAACAAATGTCACACGGGACGCGACTGTATGAGTTGGTTGATTAGGTACATTATTTTGCTTGTCGACAAACTCTTGGCAAACATAATGTTTGCGTACTTGCAAATTGGTGCTATTTATAAAATATTAGGCGTTTTTAAGTTATATTTTGTTTATTCATTTATTTACTATTAAAGTCATCTAAAATGTACGAACATTTTATCAAAATATCTTTGAATGGCAAGTAAAGCACTGCATTTCTGCCTACATGAAGCGCACGCCCCTGCTAAATAGAGCACACTTCTATTACTAGACGATGGCGTTTTCCAACGGTTTGTTTGAGATTGGTACCACCGCTTTACTAATTACCAAAATTTTGGGCGTATCATATTCGTGACAAGCTTTCGAAAATAATATAGTCAAATTAATTCATCACTGCCACGTGGTTAGCAACACAATTTCATAACATCTTTGAAAACTATAGATGACGTTATTGCTACATTGCTATTGTGTTAATGCACAGAGAGAATAAGCAATGGAAAAACAGGAGTAATAATTATGGACTAATGTTTCCTAAATGCCTGTTAACTACTAGTAATCGTACGTAAATAGTATTGTCTTAAGCACAATTGGTAATTCCCACAGGCCATATAAATACTAATAGACACGATATCGTGCGTAAAATGCGTAGCCGCTCACATGTGCAAAGGTATAAAAATGTCAAACGCTTTGGTACTTCCCACAGGCCATATAAATACTAATAGACACGATATTGTGCGTAAAATGCGTAGCCGCTCACACGAGCAAAGGTATAAAAATGTCAAACGCTTGTAGGTATATCGTAAAAAAATAGAAATATGCCATATTGTGCTATTTTATCGTGTTGAGTGAAAAGCTAAGGCTTAAAGAATACCTCTGGAGTGATTTTATTTCATTGGTCATTTATAAATTATTGGTTGGTTGATTTGGTAGTAAGGACTCTGTATTTCTCTGTGTAAATGCAAGTGACGTTTACAACCTAAGAAATTTCCTTGAAAAGCGTATCCGGTTTAATCCGTGGTACTTTCGCATTGTTAATATAGACAAGACATAGCGCAACTTAATTATAAATGATATTAAGGAGTAGACCGACCTGGTAGCCGGTAAAGTAATATGCATGTGGCATTTCAACCTGTCACACGGACGACATCGCATCTTTAAGATCTTTGGTGACTAAAAGCAATGGTTTTTTTCATATCACAAGATTGCAAACAAGCAGATTGGTCTCCTGATGGAAAGAATCAACCATCGCTTATAGACACCAAAGTTGTTAATCTTGCGTTGCTATCTTGTGCGAGGTCTAATGCCACATGTGTAAGTGTACCGGCTACCTTACCCTCGAAACCAGAACACGACAGTGACAAGCACTGACAGGAATAGGTAAGGCGGTGGTACCAGACCCGAGCGAGACAACGCAGATCTCTACCACCTAGTAGCCACGTGGTCTTCCATTAAGAGTCATCTTACCCCAATAATAATAAACAGACCTTATGGCTCCCCTCCTCAAATATCAAAACACAATTCAAAGTGATACCAGGCGATTTAGCTAAAGAGTCCAGATTTTATTTCAATCAACCAGTCCTGTAACTGCTTAGGCTGCTCCATGAAATTTTGCAATATTTCTTATATTAGAGTAAGAATCTAGTCTTATACCAATCAACCAATTTTCTAACTGCTGAGGCTGCCCCATGGTGTTTGAGAATATTGATTCTAATATTAGAGAAAGAACCTAGGCTTCATTCTAACCAACCAGTCCTGTAACTGCTTGGGATACCCTATAAAGTTTTGCAATATTTCTAATATCCGAAAAACCAAATATCCCAAAGCTTTTCGAAAAAATAATGTGAAGTATTCCTGTATGTAAAAAATGTGCAAACAAAATTCTAGATCGTTGGTAAAAGCGAATTTGACAGCCTACCGCTCTGCATTAAATTCTATCAAATTGAAGGGTTTGATATGGGGGGAGGTTGAATCTTTGCTGTACTTGAAATCATACTTACTTTTCGCTTTATTATTTTCTACAATATTACTTTTAACTTCAGATTCTTCAAAGCTTACAGTCCTAGAAGTTTCATCTTTTGATATACAAACTTCAGGATTTAATTTATTGCTTGTACATTTGTTATCAATTACATTATCAACTGTATCTTTAACAACCACTGTATCAACTTTGACTGCCACTTTATCAGCTTTGTCCTTATTAACTATTATATCTTCTTTATTTTTATGATTTTTCTTTGTTTCTATCTCTTTTTCTGTTTGCGATATAGATATTATATCTAAATGAGATTCACTATGATCTTTTAAAGATTCTGTTGTTTCTTCGACTTTTGTTTCCTTCTCTGATAAATCTATATCAGTCACGCGATCTTGGAGGTCTTCAATATTATTATCATCTTCTTTAGGTAGTCCAGTTGTAACATTTTCATCAGATTTTATTATACTGTTTAATATTTTATCCTGAGCATCTAATTCGGGGGTTGTATATTTTTTATCATTAAAATATTTTTGTTTATACTTAATAGACCTATGAGTCATAGTTTGAATTTCTGTTTCATTGAAAATACATGTATCTATGTTATTTCTTTCATAGAATGGTATAGAGCACAATGCTAAGTTCAGTCTTTCCATATTTGCATCAAAATATTTATCATATGGTGAGGGACCAGTGTTAGCATCCCAGGATTTTTCATGTTTAAACTGAAAATGGCCTCCTACAGATAATGATGCGTCAATTAGAGCCTGAAATGAAAAAATATTATTTAAGAGAGCTAAATTTTTTGTAGCTATTAAATGGCAAGCCAAGGTTATTTGAGTCTCTCCCATTGTGCCAATTAGGGCAACAACGCAAAAATTTTTTTGATTACTTACCACCTTACCTATTCGACACTATGCTATGATAAATGTCAGAGTTTGTCACTGGCACTTGGGTTAGAAGATATGGTAATACTTTCATGTCCACGACGTCACCGAAAAGTAATTTAATCGATGAATAAGACTCACAGATGGTCTCAACCTCTCTCTCTCTCTCTCTCTCTCTCTCTCTCTCTCTCTCTCTCTCTCTCGGCACTCAACCAATGATTCCTTCAAAACCGAAGCATCTTCAAAAGAAGAGAACACTACCTCATTTAACAAGAGTATAAGTAAAAACATGAGTACAGTATTATTTCGGTGGTAAATGGGTGATTCCGTTCTAACTGTGATATGTGTCAGTACCGTGTCATGTCCATTTCTAGAATTGATTTATAAACTGTTAATTTTTTTGTCGTAATAAATAAATTTAAACTAATTACCTCATAAATTCTAATGTTTACGACAAAAAAACTAACAATTTATAAATAAATTCTAGAAATGGACATGACACGGTACTGACATTTAAGTGATATACCTATTGTAAGTTTTCTGTAAGTGGCAAGTTATATTATATGAAAATAATGTTGAAATATGTTTATAATTTTCCAATAAGCACAAAAATTTCATAAATTAATTATTAATTAATGACCTGTGAGAACAAACAATACAGGACATTGAATATCACAGTTAGAACGGAATCACCCAAATAGGGTGACTCCATACTATTTTACTTTATCTATCTTATGGCTTATATCATATAATCTCATATAAATAAAATTATATTGCCTCACCTGATAATCTGCCCCCAAATTCTCTTGTTCATCTATTTCTTCATATGTTTCAATAGGCATTTCATATTTAGCCCAGTTACTTTGAATTTCTTTCTTTTTATATTTGGTATTCTCTTCTTCAGTGATTTTCAATATTTCATCAGTTTCCCGCTTCAAATTTTTATAAAATTCAGGTGGTGGTTCATACACTGGAGGTGCTGATTTTTCAATCACAGGAACTAGAAATTATTTTTTTTAAATATTGATTATTAATATGATTAATATTTATTTCATTATTTTAACTAGATCAAACACCTATACATGAATATAATTTTAAATAATCTGACTGTTTTGTCTTTCCTAAGCATTGGAGTGTAGTATTACCTACTACAATAAAAAATACAATCACTTTTGTGGTCATTTTGAAATAAAGGCTCATCTCATGCACAAAAAGGGGTTATTAATCTCATTTTTGAGTAGTGACTCCAAAATACTCTATAAATGCTCTTTCCTTGTGACTACCAATAACATGGAGCAAACTGAATCTTTGATGGTCAGGCTTTTTCTGATAGGTTTGAGTATTTGGTGAATCAAAAAGATATTAAGATATGACAAAATATGATTACAACCTGGTTAGCAATAGTAGACAAGTATCTATAATATCCCCAATGGCAACAAAATTTTGTCTGTTTGTATGTATGTCCGGGGTAAACTCAAAAAGTACTGCATAGATTTACTTCAAATTTTGCATGAATATTACTAACAGGTTGGGTCAACATATAGGCTACATATTATCACGCTAGCACCTACGGGGGAGCAGCTGTGCGGAGTAAACAAAGTCCGCGCGGACGAAGTCGCTGGCAACAGCTTGTAAGGTATAAGTTAAGTATTTTTTTTGTATATCATAAGATAGCAAACAAGCAAATGGGTCTCCTGATGGAAAGAGTCAACTCTCCTATGGACACCAAAGATTTTAGTGGCGCTTTGCTATCTTGTAGCAAGGTCTAATGCCACATGCATAAGAAATTAGTCTATTTTCGGCAGACTTCCCAAAAGGAGGTTATTAATTTGGTAGCATGTTTTTTTAAAAATTTTTGTTCCCTCAGAACTCGGTCATTTATGAATTGATTTTGAAAGTTCTTTTTTTATTTAGGAAGGTATAATTTCTGTGTGGTCTCATTTTAATTTAGGGAAGATTTGATGCAGGGTCCCAGAGATACAGGAAATGGGAAATTGGTTACTACAGTTTTACTGTATTATGTTATATTTATATAGGACTAGCTGACCCGGCAAACATTGTTCTGCCTTTTTAACTACTCTTATTTTTTTTTCTATATTTTCTCACGTTTTTAACCTTTCCTGGACTTCAACCATTAATTCAAAACCAAAATTAGCCAAATTGGTTCAGCCGTTCTCGACTTTTAGCCAGACTAACGAACAGCAATTGATTTTTATATATATTTTTAGATGTATTATAAAAAACCCGGTCCAACTCGAAAGAGGCTTTGACCTACTTTTTTAAAGTACTACTACTATTTTAGAGTGCTCCACTGAAGTACCAAAAGACAGTAAATTTCCCTTAAATCAGGACTGTCCAGGCTAGATACCATCCTGGGCTAAAATGAATTACAAAAGAGATTGGGGGGCCACAAGGGCAACTCACTTTTTAAACAGGAAAACACATAAATACATATACAGTTATGGAATATTATTAAATAAAACTTAATACTGTAAAAGACAAGCTTATCTTGTAATGAGATTTCTTATATCTTACATGCACGAAGACAGTAAATTTTTAAGTATGTTTCAGTGGATTAAAACCACTTTCCTGGCCTCACAATTACAAGCCACCGTGGCTTTGCGTGGGCTGTGCATTGGACAGCTCTGCCTTAAATCAATATTGCAAATATTTTAGAAATGTATGTGTTAATATCCATAAATTAATACACACATAGAATTATATCCAGCTACCAAAATTGTCTTTGACCTTTTTTAGTCACAATTCACAAATAACTTTGATCTTTTATTGCTTATGGAAAAAAATTGGATCCGCCTGCTGTTCAGAGGTTTTGTATGAACAAATGCTGGTTGGAGTTAGAAACAGGCCACACGATTTTAGGATTCCTGAGTGGTGGGTTGAATCATGGTTGGCTTCCCCTTTCTAATGACACTACTCCCGCCGCATTTAAATGTATAGTTTTTTTATACCTATTTTTCTGAATTAGTAAGTGAACTACCTGTGTAAGTGTAGGTTAGAACTAAAAATATATATAAAAACGTGTAAAAGACAACCCGGACAGGGGGGACAGAAGCCCCCTCATTTTGGGGGATCGAGGGGCAAAGCTCCTCTCCACTTAGAAAAAAAAATTAACTCAATACCACGGTTGAAGTAGGCTATTTAGGTTCTCTTTAGATCCCACATCCAGCCCCTCATCCTAACCAACTTGTTTACAGAAATAGATATTTTATTGCAATTATGTAGATAAAAAATATGTTTCGAATTTATATAAAATATGTTGTTATAAAAGAAATTTTATTATTTTCTACAATATGTTATATATTTATGAAGTGCTTTTGTATATATTTATGAAGTGCAAAGTATTACTTGGGAATAATTTTATTAAGATTTAAAACATGACAAATAATGATTATGATTTTAAGTAAGACAAAATAAACTTATTCTAATGCAATCCCCAAATGACTAAATAATAGAATATTTAGTATATACTAATGGTTTCATTCAAATTCATAGAAAAATCTTTCCATTTTTCAGACTTCAATTTTATCTGATGCATTTGCATCGTATCTGAATAATTATTACGCTATATATTAATAAATAATGCAACTTAAACGCGCGTAAGTATGCGTAATCTATTGTTCAAAATTATTTAAATACTAAAATTTATTTCACATAACAAAGTTTACCTTTAGTTGCCTCGGGTCCTTTTTCAATTTTTTTATCAGTAGAGGCAGCTGGGTGTCGATTTTGCCGTTTCCTCCTTTGTTCCTTAGGATCATTTCTACTTTTGGACCTACAAATAAATATAATAATTTAAAATTTCAGTTACTGAAATAGAACATATGGCAAAAGGAATAAAACTAACTGGTTCTTTTTTGTATCTTCAGCCATTTCGTACTAAGAAATAGGCATAATAAAACTGTTTCCTTTAATACATTCGCAAAGAAAAGAGTAATAAATTTGCATTTACACTTTGCGATTTAAACTTATTGAATTAAAAAGGTACTTTTTGCTAAAATTGCTCATGAAAAATCGTTCACACCAATCACACCATCGACATTTGACGATTACAGTAAAGACGGGCGATTGTGAATGACATTATTCGAATAATTCGATTGTAGACGTCATTCAAATTGTTCGAATAACCTTACAACTCATTCGAATTTGAAGAAAAAGCGAGAAGCAAATACGTATGTATTGCTTCATCTCATTCCTTTCGATTCAATTTTCATTACTACTAGTTTATGTATTCGAATATCCATAACCTCATATAAAAGTAAGCTCTATATGCTGAGACATAATATTCAGTTTCATGTGGCAAATTAACAAACATTACTAGTTTGCATTCGAATATCAATAATTTACTAGTTTATGTATTCGAATATCCGTAGCGTCATCTAAAAGTAAACGCTATATTTTGAGAAATAATATCCAGTTTCGTGTAGCAAATTGAATCATCAAACCATCGAAATTAACAAACATTACTAATTTGCATTCGAATATTAATATGTAGTTTATGTTGCCAGTGAATAAGAACCTATTTCGATTGCAAAGCCAATTTTATCTAACTTGTGCGAGAGACTAATAAATTAAACGGAACAAATGTAAGTTTGAAGGAAAATATATAAACAATCATGGCGCTAGCTTCGTTTAAGTTCCCGCCATTTTTGACGCTTTACGTGCATAAGGTTACGGTAAATTTATAACATAAAGAAAAAATAAAATTGTTTAAAGAAAGAACATGTATTAAAAATATTACATTTTTTTTTAACAATGTAGGTACCTATACTATAAATAGCTGTGTGTGTGCGCGATTCATGGAATCGGAAACAACACTTTTGAAAGTACTCGGAAATAACTCTTAAATAATTATTGCTATCAACTAAAAATAATCTTTGTAGTACGGGAAAAACGTTCAATTTGGCATGGCAAACAATGGACTAACTAGCGGTCCGTAAATTGGTAATTATTAGCTAGTAATAAAATTATTACTACGAACATCAATTAAAATAGACTTTATTGTAAGACAAAACAGATCAATTTTGTATGGGAAAGCGAATGAATGAACTAGCGGTTTTATTCGAATTTGCAAACTAGCGATCGATTGTTTTTGTATTCGACTATTAATATTAGTAGTATCAAACTATTCGATTATTGGAATCAGTAACAATCGCCCGTCTTTAGATTACAGCTGTGATTGACACTTGACAGTTCACATTTGACATATGTCACATGTTCTACAGAGAACGCAAACAAAATATCGATTTTTTTCCATCATCGATGTATCGGTCATAAACATCATGTTCTTACATCGATATTAAAATCCCAAACATCGACAATATTATATCATTCTTCATCAGCGATGTTTTATGAACGACATTTTGTTTAGCTACATCTTCACCCCGTCCGTAATCAACAGCTTAACACTGAACACATAAACATATGTCTCTGCCGTAAGCGTAGATATGTCCGTCTCATTCGCTCTGCATTACTTATAGCCGAGCCACACTGTTGGAAATAAGCTTCCAACACGCGTGACCTTGGTGAGAGGCTTGTGGAGTTCAGATGAATTTTTGTTGCAAATGAGTGTTTACACTGTTGTAAACCGCCCATGTGGAGGGCTTGTTTCCAACAGAGTGGCTCGGCTTTTATTCGCGAAATACAAAGCAATCGCTATGCTCGCCTGCATTTGTTGGTTGCACAGACCAAGTAGATTACTACGTTGGTTAGTTGCCGTTCAAGAATCACCGTAGCATAGAAGCTAAATATAAATATCATAATGAAAAAACGCCGTGTATATTTTACGTAAATACGTCTACGTAACGGGTCATATTTTTCGGTACCATTTTGTAGGGTTCCGAAGTAAACTAGGAAACCTCATAGTTTCGCTATGTCCGTCCGTCCTTCCATCCGTCCTTCCATCCGTCCTTCGATCCGTCCTTCCATCCGTCCTTCCATCCGTCCTTCCATCCGTCCTTCCATCCGTCTGTCCATTCGTCCATCTATCCGCAGTCTAGCTCAGATATCCTTAGTACTAGAAAGCTGTAATTTGCCATGAATAAACTATTAGCCACGGCAACATTTTTTTAGGTTAGCTCCTCTACATGTAAAGTGGGGATGTTAATTTTTTTCTCGTATACATCATGGTATGGGATATGATTAAATAGGTTTTTAAAACAATTTTTCGATTATAGGTCTTGTTTACGAAATATTAGGCTTTAAAGTGATAATGCTTGCTAGGGCCAGGGGTCCTCCCCGTCTGTTAACTAACGGTTGGTTTTGGAAGTAGGAAAAAAATCACGATAGTCGTAAATATAATGAAGTTAAAAGGAATCCTTTTACGTCTTAGAAAGCTTTAGGTACAAGTGTTTGAATTGAATAATAACTTATAAAATGTACTTTCAGAAAGATTTGTAGGCGATGAACTTGTGGTGTGGATATATTCGTCATGGTTAAATAGGTTGAATGTTCATAGTATGAAATGAAACCAAAGTACAAAAGTTTGGTTGTAAGATAAGATGCACGAATTGGTAGATGTTAATGAATGAGAGATGCTTGGATGTTTTATGTGTAACAAGGACTAAGCGTAAAGGTAGAAAAACCACTGATCGGTAAGAGTTGTGGTCGGTGATGTAGTGCTGGAACAAGTAGGTAGATGAGTTTGTATATTCATGAATGTGATTTTAGCTGGGATAGAAGGTACAACGCCGATGTGGAAAAAAGTTTATGCAGGGAATAGATTGAATGGAGCGTTAGGGAGATTGTATAAAAGCACAGTTTTAAGTCAGGGTGCTGGTCTTACCCTGCATAATTATGTTCTTAGCCCAAAGCTATTGTAAAGAATATTATTACAAAAGCCCTCTTTTTAGTCCGCCTCGTTGTGATGGTCAACCGTGTGTGGCCCAATACGACTTTAAGAATTTATCATTCGTCGTACAGTTGCCGTCGTTGATTGGTTCGGGCGCCTTTATCTTTTTACGTCCTAGGGACTTCTTCACGCTTTCATATGGGGGTTCATGGGTATCATTAGATTTCTATTTAAAGTCCCGCTTAGGTGGCATACATCTCTTTTATCTTGATTTGGCGTTTGAAAGATTTTATTGACCGATAAAAAAATCCTATTTTTAACTTCCCACTCCGCATGTAGATTAAGGAAGTTACTGATTTTACCCCAATTTTCGAAAATAGAGTTTGACTAGATGTCCACGTTTTGAGGTGCTAGGAACTTTTTCCGACTATGTTCACGATGACGTCAGTATGTCTCTATGTATGTGTGTGTGTGTGTGTGTGTGTGTGTAAACATCTCATAACTTTTGAACGGCTGGACCGATCGAAAGTCGACTAATCAGCTCTATTCCTCAAAAAACTACGCCTTATGCCTAATTTGCATCAAAATCGGTTTATCCGTTTGGGAGTAATCGTTGACGAAAAATTTTTAAAAACTGGTTTTTCGACGTATCTTCGAAGTTTTTCAACCAATCATTATTTTAGTACTACAAAAACTACGTCAAATGTCGTTTCAAAAATCAAAATCGAATCTAATTCACAAAACTTATAGCTTTTCAAATATTAAAATTACACCGATCAAAATCTCCAATCAGCATACCTACTGCAATTTTTAACAAAATAGATGTTTGAGCTGAAAAATCTATGCTTATATGTTTTACTCTACCTTAATTTAGTGGGAAGTTTCAGGGATGGCCCATAGTGTCAACCGTTTACACTTTTTTTTCACTTAAACGCCATATAAGGTTTCTACTAAAATTCTTTGATTCTTTAGCTATCCAATGATATAATTAAATTTTGAATGTTGATGATAGTTATGTAACTATAACACCAAACTGTATCCCCCAATTTTTTTATCATCAGTTTTCTTGAACTGTCCCTCACTTTTAAAGACGTATTCACATCAAAACATCGAAAACAGTCTAAATCGATGTATCGTTCATAAACTTCAATGTTTTTAACATTAATGTTTCACTTTAGAAAAATCAACGTTTTAAAATAGACGTTTTTTATGAGCGACGTTGATTCCAAAAACACCCCATGAATTCCAAACCGTGAATTTCTACAGTGTTTATTATTGTGCAGTTTTAGATAGCTTAGAATAATTGGGTAGTACGGACTACAGACAGGAGTAGAAGCGTAGGTTAGGGCATCAGAACAATACAGAAGGTATGGTAGAGTAGAAAGTGCAGTGAACTCCCCTTTTAGAGAAACCGCACACATGCTATTTTAGCATCGGATTCAGTCGCTGTTAGAAGCTGAATGCAGCGACTGATCGCTCAACCCCGCATACTTGAAAACGGTTCGAGTTGCTACTCGAAAGCTAGATGCCGCGAATTAGCAATGGGCGACTCGGGTCATCTAACTCGAGTACCTCGTATCAGACTGTAAGAGAGTCAGCTCGGGTCGAAATATCTGCAAACCGAGTTTACTCTAGCGCGCGCGGCGGGTGGTGTAGTATAGTAGGTTGGCGGCCAGCGGCTAGCCGCCTTGCTCGCGAGTCGCGAGTCCCGCAGACGTATCACCTAACGTTTGCAAACCGCCAGCGATCAGCGATGGCTTTTAAACATAACGAAAAAAACATCAAAAACATCGCCATTTCTTGCTGGTCACTAGATGCACTTTTTGTAACGTCACAGCACCAAAAATAATCAAGCTGCAAGGATTGTCACTAATATACAAGGCTGTTATGTGTCTTGCAATAACTAGCAATTACGATAATTTCGCATTGCGAGTTGCGTGATAACCCCGCCGAACGACTCCGAGCGAGCCCGAATCAGCCCGATGACCGAACGTCCGAACCGCGACTGAAAGAGATAGTTCTCGTGGTTGGTTTCTTTTATGACGTCTTAGTCAGACAGAACAGAGTGCTAAGTGTGAGTTTTTCTCTTCGCATTCGATCGTGAGCGCGTTTCGAGTTTACTAGGAATTTGTATGTGATTTGTACAGCGCCACCTAGTGGTAAACTGGTTTCTCACGTTTACCACTAGGTGGCGCTGTACAAATCACATACAAATTCCTAGTAAACTCCAAACGCGCTCACGATCGAATGCGAAAAGAAAAACTCACACTTAGCACTCTGATGAAAAAGTTTTAAAAAAGGTAGAAAGCTTGCCTATTTGTTTTGTTTACTTTTTTGTTTTGTTACTTCGGGAGTTTTTTCGAAAACAGATGACAATACCAAAGTAATTTGCAAGTTTAATTATGTAGTTCGTTTTGTCACGTGATGTTTGTAAACACTTTTAACAATAATAAACGTCTAATTTTTGAACAGGCTCAATTTTATTTGACTACCATTGATTCGATACCACGCATACCCGACCCGGCGAACCGTGAACATAGCAATCCTCGGTGACCACTCGTAGTATATGCCAAGACCCCCCCCCCCTCCCCCTTTAGTTTTCACGTAGTAATTCATAATTATGATTTTTAATCATTTCACAGGCAAAAATTGAAAAACAAAATAATTTGGCTCATACTCGTCTTTATTGCATAAGACTGCATGCATACTTAAATTACTAGTGAATTATGTATTATGAAAAAGAACAACATTCGTGAAAACATATCGCTATACAGTATGTAACTTACAGTAACTTAATTTACGAACACAACAATTATTTTCATTCATTAAATTTGACTACGTGACAAAAACCTGAGCCACCCCCCCGCTCCTGTGACTGACCGTAGTATTTTAAAGACCCCCCCCCCCCCCCTTAAACGGGTCACGTAGTATGGGTACGTTCCCTTAGGTGATCTCGTTTAAAGGCGCCATCTCGTGGGTAAAGACAGAACTATACTTACGATATATAGTGCATACAGCCCTCTTGTATCTTCTTTATTTTAAAAATAAATTTTGTAAAATAAAACAAGTAGTAAATTTGTCAAACTTTATTTTGTAATTATCTTTATTATTGCATGAAGGTTAAATGAACACAACACTTTTTTCTGGAGTCATTATAGAAAATCGGAGTCCAATAAGGGTAGCTATGGTATACAGGAAAAAGAAAGCTTTTTTAAGATCCAGGATAAAACACAGTTTAACCGAGTAGATAGCAATCCATAAAACGTAGTCAGGTCGCAAAATAAAATCACTATTTATTTGTAACAATCCAAAACGCATTCATCACAAACACAAAAAATAACAAATCGGCCATGTTTGACTTGACTCGAATAGTAACATTAGTCGTTCCGTTCCTAGCATATCGTTGTTTTCAGAATAACAATATTAAATATTAATTTCTTTTGTAAATTTTAATTATTTTTCCATACACTTGTAGTATTATTAACTTATTTGTTTAATAGATATATTTTAAGTTAGAAACTTTATACATAAACATTATTTTTGATATTGCTTTTAGGAGATTATTATCTTCAAAGCGTAGAATGAAACGTATAACTGAATTGTGGTTAATCGAGTGTTGCCTTTCTATTATTAAATAATATGTGAGATGTATATTTTATTTTATTTAATTTTAGTGGCAAAATACTATTTTAAACTTAAAGTAACATATCATTTATTTTAAAGTAAATATAACAGCTCAAATAAATGTACAGTTGAATGAAGTGCCATCTATTGGCAAAAGATGAAACTACAGCTTATAATTATTTTTCTATACAAACTAGGATTGTACGAAGCGATAAGCCCCTGCAGGCTTAGGATAAGCAACACGATAAAATTTTATCGACCTCGTTTTCTCGACTTTTATGTCACTTTCTCGATTCGCTAACGCATTTGACACTTGATTCGACATGATACTTCAAAGGACGAGAAAATGATCAATTTTACTCGACGGTAGTTATTTTCTCTATCGATCGAAACGTCTTGCTGTCATTTTATCGATTTGTCATTTGACACTTCGTTAAAATTTGGTTAAAATGTTGATAACCTTATCCACTATTTCGTATTATTATACTTTAATTATACAATAATTACAAAACTTTTTGATTTCTATTCATTTTATTAAATATAGATTTCGGTCCAGTGTTGGCAGTAGTATGTATGGCAGGCAGGCAGGCAGTATGGCATATATGTATTTAATAGTGGTGGCAGTTCCATATTATACCTATTATGTGCTAAATATCTACGGTTAACGGCAAGCCGGCAAAATACAAAGAAGGCACATAGGAAATTTGTGTGATCTTTTTACACAACGGACAGAGCATTCCAATCACTATAGCGCTTCAATAAACCCAATAACGATGGCTCTCTAAATAATATAGACCCTTGTGAATTTTGAGGTTTAGAGCCACACACCGATCAAGGCATGCCTCTTTAGTTAAAGGTAAGTGAACATAAGAGACTTGTAATTCAGTTTCTAGTAGATATGACAGCCATCCAACTTCATTAACTGTAATAACAGAATATCTTTGTAGTAAATACTAATTTCACTTAGGTGAACTCAATAAAGTTATATTTTTTCAAAAGTTATCTGTAGTTTTTCGAGTTTCTTTTTTAAACAGTTAATATGTTACATATACATGTCAAGTGTATGTTAAATTTCACCTAATACAAGTAATAATCCTTTTCTTGGTGGTCAACTTTTCACAATACTTACAGCCACATACCAACAAACAACAACAATGCTTACATCATAGAATAATGATGCAAATGTGTTATTCCTCTAAGGCTTGCATTGATTATGTATTTAAGGAGTTTTTACTACCCATTCAAGTTATATTTATTCAAAAAAAGTATTTGTTTTAATCAGTTGTTTTCAGACCAAGTTCCATGTATGATTAACATACTACTATGATGAATTATTTTCTGTAATATTCATAACTTAAAATATCCAATATGACACGTGTAGTTCTCAATTACCTAGGTACCTACATGTGTAAACATTATTATTTTATATTTGTCTACATTTAAAGATAATTTACCATACAGAAAGGCAGTCAGTTCTTGTTATTATTGTTTATTACAATAATATATGTCAATAAAAAATATAATTATTATTTGCAGATAAGACTTCAACTGCAGAATTTTTAATATTACTGACAAATATCCTAGAAGAACAAATGATGCCCTCATATGGCATAATTGAAATGGATGAAATGCGAAGACTACATAATAGAAGATATTGTTGGATCCTATGTATACTGGTGCAACTTGCAAAACAACGGAAACCATTTTCTTGCCTCAAAAGCCTTAAAATTACCTTATATTTGTCCTAATGTAATAAAGTATTTGAAAATTTGTACAAATTTTCAAATACTTCTATTGATTTATGTCAAAACTAGCTGTTGCCCGTGACTTTGTTCATGCAGACTTTGTTTACTCCGCACAGCTCCTCCCCCGTAGGTGATAACGTGATAATATGTAGCCTATATGTTGACCTGACCTGTTAGTAATATTCATGCAAAATTTGAAGTAAATCCATGCAGTACTTTCTGAGTTTACCCCGGACATACATTGACTTTCCTACAATTTTATTATATGAAGGTATAGATTACAAGCTACAGAACATTTAATCCGGCCTCCAGTAAAGCTGTGTCATTGCACTTGCACAAGTATACGTAGGACCCTTCGATATGATAATTACAAGTATTTTCTTTTAGAAGTGTTAACTTTGTTACTTTTGTTGTTGTTTTTTAATCGAAGTGATTTTGGTAGTAACAATACTTAGTGGATTATTGGTATAATAAAATACTTTAGTGTTGTATAAGATTTATTTAAAAAAATATATACTCTAGGCAAACCTTCTAAGTATTAAATAATTTTATATAATAAAAATGAAACTTATAGTCATCAATGGCTAATTTTAAGTATAAGTTTAATGACACACTATTCATAGTATTTAATGTTTTAATGCCAAACATAGATATTACTATATACAAAAGTCTTGAGAAATAATTTTTATTTTCTTTAATAAAGTTACAAAATGAATAAATCACACAAAATACAAAATGAATAATTATAAAAAGTGTGTAATATGAAGCAGTCTTGTAAAGAAAATTAAATTTGAGTTTTAAAAAATATACAAACACATCTACTTTACTAAACTAACAATTATTATTAATGTTTGTACTTCTCAGAATAGATAAATAATTTTCACAATTTATCACCTTATGACTTAAATTTATTAACATGTATCTTTGAATTTTCACTAATGTAACAAACTTATAGAAGATTACACGCACTATATTAAAGCTATTATATTTTAAATTTAAATGTTTTCTACAATTTAAATATCTCTTGTTATCTCGCATAATTAATCAGTAATGAAAATTCAATATCAAGAATTAGTTTACTATATAGTATTAAGATAACATTAACTTTCTATTAATTTCAATTTTAAAAATTACACATATTAGGTACATTAAGACTATCATGTTATAAACTTAATTGTTTTCTACAAATTAAAATTTATTTTTCAATCTTGCACAACCATTAAAAACAGCAAGAAAAATATAATATTCAGCATTAACTTATAAATCTTCTTAATCAACAATTTCAAAAAATGTAATAAATAGAAAGGCTTCTTTATTCTATTTCCATTACTCGCTGTTTAGTCAACCTGTAAACAAATATATCTTATCAAAATGTTGTTATATATGTTTACTTAATATATTTTTTTGTCAGTTAACTCAGTACTTATGACTCCAGTCTTGCATGTTGCATTTTGTGTAGTGTTATATAGATTTGCATTGTAAATTATATAATGGGGTCAAAAAAACAATTGGTTACATTTATAAAAGGGAGTGAAAGAAGCCTACACTATTCTCCAGAGAAAGCTTCTCATATTATTCAGGATTTTTCTACAAGAATCAAGTTTTTGATATAATCTTGAATTTATGATATTAATTTTGTAAAAAACCACAACTTTTACAATGAAAGAAATATATTAAAATATGTTTAAAATTTGATTCTTTCAGTCTACCTTGTTAGATGATTTGTCATGGAGATATGTATGTAAATAAATACTTACACAGTGTTCCATTGTTTTCCTTTCTTCCTCTAGAAACTATAATATATGAAGTATTTGTAGAATATATGGTGTTATATTATGCTTTCCCAATATTAAAAACTTTAATCTTTGGTGCTACAAGTCTAGTCCATGAATCCACCATGGCGACAAAGTTAATTTATGCTTATTACTTCTTATCCTGAAAAGAAAATCATAATTATTTTTAATAACCTATATAGGCTTTTAAAAAATATAAGTATAAAGAAGTACACTACTTACGTTTTATTTTGTGTTCCCATTTCACATACCTAACACAATTTAATTTTGTACTAGAATCGGAAGAATGATGATGATTTTAGAGATGTGAGAACCAAACAGTATAAATCAATAATTCTATAATTAATTACAAAATACAAATTAATTAAAGTACAATACTTTTTGACGTAATGTAAATAAACTTTTAATTTTTCGTATAGAGAAAATAATTCTACGAATTCTCCTGCTACTCAGTGTTACCAACTCTATTCAAAATTACAACTACTTACAAAGTTTTCTACAAAATTCAGTAGAAAACTAAATGTAAAATAAAAGGTTAATTTAAAGCTGGTGCTTATTTTGTATTATTTAATGTTACTATTAATAACATATACTCAGGAAAAATGATACATAAAAACATATTATAATAATCAAAATATTAATTAATCAATCAAAAATAACAAAAAAATCGAGTGTAGCTCACACTCGTTTTTTCGTTAGAAGTAAATGTAAGAAGACAAAATAAAATAAAATTTATATACTCTTTGAGTAAGTCTTTGAATCAAAGAGAGATAAACTGAAAAGTCGATGAAAAATGTTTTTCGTTCTTCAGATGTAAATCACAGACCGTGGTCCCACCAACTAACTTTTTTTTGATTAACAACAAGCTGAATATTTGTGAAAAGCTTCATTTTGACGAGACAACCGTCTTTTCTATTTTCGAAAAATCTCGAATCGGGTAACTAATAAAGTTAATGCTGCGAAGACATTGGGTTCGGTAAATAATAAATATTTATTAATAACAATAATTATTTTTCGACTTTAATCGCTTGATTATATTATGAATACTACGATGAAACTTTTGTCCTACATATTTGATGATTTTTCTGACAATCCCACTTATGAGATTTTTAAATTGATATTAATCAATTTAAAAATAACCTAATTTTCTCACAACAGCTTGTTAATTATTATTGTAATTCAACGGTAACTTTGTCATACACGTAAAGTGGAAACTTTTCTTAGTCTGACACTCTAAAGTTTCCTTATTTTATCTATCTTTATTAGTTACCCGATTCGAGATTTTTCAAAGATAGAAAATATGGTTGTCTCGTCAAAACGAAGCTGTTCACAAAAATTCAGTTTGTTCTTGGAGACCACGGTCTAACAGTAAGTCTTAGGTTGGATTGCTTGCATCTGGCTGATTTTTGGAGCTATTAATAGATAACATTATTTGTAACATAAAATACTGTGAATTGTATTCTGTTTAACCTTATTTTCTAGTTGGCATAATACTATACATTTATGTTTGTTTATCGTAATGCATTTTCGTGTCATTGTCAAATCACAACAATTCTATGGAAGTTTCTCATCAAAAAAATTAAAAATATTAATTGATTAGTCTAAAAGAAGATGTTAATTTACTCAATAATGTTAGAATTATAATTGAAAGGAATAATTATAGTGGAAAAAAATAGCTTGTTAATAATAATTGTTACGCACTTTTACGCATAATTAGTTACGCAGTTATACACCCAGAAATAAATACACGCTGGCATCTTAATTGCCCTTTACATTAAAACATCTTATGAATCATAATTCATTGTTTCAGTTTTATAGAATAAAAAACTAGTTTTGATGCTCAAAACTAAAAAGAAAGAATAATTCAAAAACCTGTAAAATATCTTTAATTACAATTGTAAATAGGTACGGCTACACTAGGCTTTGGTTATATTTCCTTCGACTCTGACAAAGAAGAGAAATGATGACAGGAAGTTATAAATGTAAACAAAAGCTCATAATGATTAACACAAGTTAAATGCACCAAAGGTGTATCTTAAAAATCAGAATTAGTATAATATCTATGTCTTCTAGTGACAACATTTATTTCTCTATTCGAGTAAACTTTTTGTTTAATTTATCTCTGACGTTTTAAATGTTTATCGTGGCATGCTTAATAACGTCCATCGAGATATTAATAAATGTCAAGCAAACGTCACTTTCTCGATCGATATATATCTCGTGGTGCTTATCCTAAGCCTGCTGGTCGGACGGACGACGCGACGCGGCGATGCGACGACGGTCCTTACTCTCTTGACGCGACATATCGTCTCATTGGTCAGTTGCGCCCGCGTCGGCAGACGGCAGCACTTGCAGCGCTAACGCCGTAAAGGCAAATTAGCCCTATCCTATAATCAATAATGTTTTCGATTTGTGAAGCGACAAGGCCACATCTGTTTTATACGTCTTACGCCTATCAATTAATATAGTTATAATAATCTATACATATTATAATAAAATCGTAGAAAAGTCAAAACTGTACATTGATTAATTATTTTTTAAAAGAATACTTGGGGCGTGATCTACAATCGATATCGAAGCCAAAAATATAGTTTTTAGAATTTTCGTCTGTTTGTCTATTTGTCTGTTTGTCTGTTTTTCTGTTTGTCTGTATGTATGTCCGGGGTAAACTCAAAAAGTACTGCATGGATTTACTTCAAATTTTGCATGAATATTACTAACAGGTCGGGTCAACATAATACCTACATATTATCACGCTATCACCTACGGCGGAGGAGCTGTGCGGAGTAAACGAAGTCCGCGCGGACGAAGTCGTGGGCAACAGCTAGTTACACAATAATTTACATTTTGGTGAAACAAGGGCACAAATGTACCTTAAAAACCAATTTAATTAAAAAAGGCTGTCAGTTGTTAATTCTTGTTAACTGCATGGTTAAAAAGAATATAGAATGTAGTTTATGTCATGCAAAGAAGAAAAACATAAGAGCAATACAAACAGAGCTAGATCACATTGATTGCAAGAAATATCTTAAAATGGTTCTCCTGATAAATTGCAAAAACTGCAATTGTGCCCTTGTTCTACCAAAGGTGCGAATTGACAAACTAGGAACCCTTATAGTTTTGCTATGTCCTTCCGTCCGCACAATCGCTCAGAGACCTCTATTAGAAAGTAATAGAAAGCTGTAATTTGACACGAATATACATTTTAATTACATTAAAAAGTGGTAACATAAAATCTCGAAAAATATTTTTTCAGGGTAACTCCCCTACATGTAAAGTGGAGAAGATATTTTTTTTCTTACGTATTTTTGGATAGGTTTTTAAAGAATATTGTAGGTTTGTGACAAGTTTTCGATTGAGGGACTCGTTTGTAAAATATTAAGCTTTTAAGTGCTAATTTTTGTTTGAGTTAAGTGTCTCCCGCCCCCTCTACAGTCTAAACGGTAGGTTTTGTAAGTAGAAAAAAAATCATGGTAGTGGCAAATATAATGAAGTTCAAAGAAAAACTATCACGGCTTAGAAGGCTTTACAAGTTTTTGAGTAATAGTCGACCAACTTATAAAATGTACTTAGAGAACATGATTTAAATCAAAAAGAAACAGAAATTTGTATAAGCGGTGAACCTGTGGTGCGGATATATATGTATTTGTCATTGATGTTGAATAGCTTAAATGTTCATAGTATGAAAGTTTAAAAGCCCTTTTCTTAGTCCGCATTATTATGATATGCAATTTCAGAACCCTACATTGCGCGTGGCCCGACACGCACATTACCATTTTTTTAATTATGAAGGTATATCTACTTCATATTTAGCCTATATAAATTTGTTAAGAGTCGGTTGTTGCAGCTTTACTGCGTTTTTTATTTAAACAATAACTAGACTGTATTTACTTACTCAGTAAGAAAGTATTAAATTAAAAACTCTTCACATTTGAGCCACAAATTGAACAAAAAAGGATATTTTGAAAGTCTTTGCCATTTTTCCTTGGATCTGTTACTGATCAGTGATCACCCAATAATCGAAATCGAATCTAAGTAAGTATAGGAATCGCATCGCGTGACTACGTCAAACTAAAAATATTCGACAAATCAAAAATAACGACAAATTAATGCTTGAATGAGCAGAATGTTTATATCGCGACGGGAAAGCGAAAGTACGATAATAGCCTGCCATATATGATAAAATTTACAGAATAACGCGTTAATTTATGGAAATTATAAATACGATATTAAAATTAAATAACTAAGCGGTAGAGTTCCGCAACGTCTCGCCCAGGTATTTGGTACCACCAGCCTACCTTTTCTGCCGCAATGCGTCAATGTTTGTTTCTTCTTATATCATAACTAGCATACCTACAAGCAGATCTCTCCTGATCGAAAGAGTCAACCGTCGCCTATAAACACCGAAGATGTTAATGATGCGTTGCTATCTTGTGGTGAGGTCTAATGCCACATGCATAAGTTTACCGGCTAACTTACCCTCTAAATCGGAACACAACAGTTACAAGCACTAACACTATTGCGGCAGGAATAGGTGAGGTGGTGGTACCAGACCCGGGCGAGACTATGCAGAACTCCACCTCCTAGTTGTCATTGCCGCATTCCGGATTAAAAGATAAGGTAGCCGGTAAACTTATCTAAGTGGAACACGGACCTCGCCTCGACACCACGGCTCGTCGGCACACAGATTTTGATGTCTATAAACGATAGGTGTCTATTTCCATCAGGTAGAGGCATCTGTTTGTTTGCTATCTTATTCTTCATATTCATATTCTTCTTTGCAGGGTAGGCAGATTAAATCCAACGTTTAAAGAAGCTTATTCATCGATTCGTTGACTGATGAGATGACAAAACAAGGTATCAAAACCTTTATTTCGAAAATTATTGTTTCTTGTAATAAGTACTGACTGCATTTACTACACCCATTCGAAATATTGACGTGCTAACACTTAACCTACGAGCACATAACACACCATAAAATATTGACTACCTTTTAAATATTCCTTGTAAAACTACAATATCCTTCCTAAACCCGTGTTTCTACCCCAGAACCTTACGACGTTAAAGGACGTATTTATATATACTAGCTGAACCGCGCAGCTTCGCCCCCGTGTAGATTAACATGTCGTCTAAATAGTTTTTCATACATTTTTTTCCCCCTATTTCAGCCTTTTAGGGGTTGATTTTTGAAAAAAAAAATTAGCCTATGTTTGTCCCCAAATCTTTAAGTTTAAAATAAAAAATAATAAATGAAATGAAACACAAAATGATATTTAAATACCTACTCAACGTTACCCCTGATATTTTGTATTATCAATATATATATTTTAAATTTTGACAATATGGCGTATGGTGGTTTAAAGGTGGATTCTACTAAATGGCATGTCTTTAGTGACACTCGCAAGGTTAAGACGAATCGATTGACATACGAATCATCGAATCACGATACGAATCATCAAAATCAGCCTACGCGTTGGCCTCTACAATGCCACATAGGAACAAACATACATACATGCATGCATACATAATATTATATAGACTGATAAACACATTACCCTTTTGTAATCGGGTAAAAATGCTTAAGTTCTGTAATGTCTTGTAAAATACTCGGGGTATTGTTTTTCCTACCGCAATTATCATCGGTGTATGTCGCTGCCGTGTTCAGTTTGACAATGAGTAGTGACAATTGACAAACATTGTCAAACGCTATTGCGGCAGGTATGGGTAAGGCATTGACGTGTATAATATTACCATATTATACACGTCAATGGGGTAAGGTAAGGCGGTGGTAACATAAACGCGGGCAGCGGCACTCTAGCACCTAGTAAGCACGATGGTGGTGACAAGTACTTGTAGCCAATCGGTTGCCTCTTACGACCTGCCTGGCAAAACGACAGTTAAACTATGTTACGAAGAGGGCCACACGAGGTAAAAATAAAAAAATTACATTTAAAAATTTTAAAATAACAATATTAAAAAAAATCTAAGATACGCGAGAAACTCGAGTTGTGCTGGCTTCTCGTACGTAACGTACGTACTTTGAACGTTCCCGCTGGGAGTTCCCGTGTCTCGAAAAATAAAAAAGATCGAGAAACCAGAAGCTGCAGAAGCCCTAGTCACGACATTAAATAAAGGAAACTTGTCAAAGGTCCCGACTGACGATTGAACCACTTGACTGTTTAATTTAATTAATAACTGAAACGATTATTATCATATACCTAAATAAACCTATATGTAGGTGAAACTATGAGTGTAACGGCAAAAGCGTAAAAGGAAGGAAAAATATGTTAATGGGCTCATGGATAAGTACTAATATTTATTCTGTGCCCTCAGACCAATCCTGAACTACGGATTGTTTATTTTGTGCCGAAACTCCGACAGAGTGAACGACGACGTCCTAATTCTAACGTGGTTGGTTTCCAACATTCCAACTTCCAACAACCTTCATCCCACACACAAAATATAATTATTATTGTTAAAAATGAGTAGCATCCATTGCGTACTGCGTACAATAACTTACTTGAATTAAATATAAAAGTATAACAAGGATGGCCACTGTTAAAACTATAAACGTTAAGAATGATTTTGTTTTTGGGTGATTTTTAATAGGTAGAATAGAATACCGATTTAAAATATTAGCTATACAGTTAACACTTGGTAAATTTCATTACTCTTAGACGAAAATGTTAATAGGGATATGTTCTTTTATTATATTAGGTATATATCAGGATGTATTCCTAAAGATGTTTTAGAAAATTGCAACCGGAGTCTAGACGATGAAAGAAGAGTGAATGTTATTTTTTTAGTACTGTATCCAAAGAGTAAAACTGGAATCTATTACTAAGACTTCGCTGTCCGTCCGTCCATCTGTCACCAAGCTGTATCTCATGAACCGTGATAGTTGGTTGAAATTTTCATCGATCAATTTTTTCTGTTTCCGCTATAACAACAGAATAAATAGTTAAGAGGGCTCCCATACAAGAAATATGATTTTTATTGCAATTTTCTTTAATAACGATGAGTGGTAGACGCTTTCAAAATAAATGATTAAATTAAAATAAAATAAAAGTCGCATCTGTGGTCTAGTGGTCCGGTATCGGAGTTGACTACATGAGGTCCCGGGTTCGATTTCCGGGTTGGGTAATTAAAAAAAATGTTTTTTCAGAAAGTAGTACCTTCACGCCCATATCCCCGAAGGGGTAGGCAGAGGTACAACAAGTGCACCCACGATTAGCCGAAGATACTTAGTCCCACAAATGTGATAGGTGGCAAGCCTATCGCCAACCGGGCACTTTCCAATCCCGGGCAACTTTGTGTTTCTCAGAAAACTGAAAAACACTTTTTTTTTAATGTGCGCGACTCGGGAATCGAACCCGGGACCTCATGTGGTCAACGTCAACGCTGGACCACTAGACCACAGTGGCGAGTTTCTGATAAATACAACTTTGCCAGGGATTGGAAAAAGTGCCCGGTTGACGATAGGTAGGCTTGCAACCTATCACATTGTGGGACTAAATATCTTCGCCTAGTCATGGGTGCACTGGTTGTACCTCTGCCTACCTCTTCGGAGGGGGGGGGGGGGGATTCGGGCCTAAAGATTAAATGTTTATGGGGATATTTCCCATATAATTTCCATACAACAAACGTGATTTTTCGCTATTTTTTTATAGATGATGATAGTACCCTTCGTGCGCAAGTCTGACTCTTGCACTTGACCGTTTCTGTTTAATTTTTAATATACAGTTTATAGATTTAATTTTTAAACATAAAATGGACGGGGCTATTTAATAATTTTGTCAAAAAAAAAAGTTAAAAATGATTATTCCCGTTTTCATTCTAAAGGGCATGCTTTGATTATGTACTAATATAGGCTGTCGTAATAAAACTAAAACTTATTATATGTGTTAAACGTGATCAGTATTAGTAGAAGCTAATACAGGAATTATCTTCTGCTGATCATGATCACGTTTGAACTCAACAAAAGTAGGAACAACATTTGCCTCAAATGTTGAATTATTTAGACCTAATTCTAATTTGCATATATGTATACGGGACAAACGAATCTACTTGATTTTTTATCGAATGCTTAACCATACTACTTCTTTTGACTCTGAATTAGAAGGTGTAGATACCACTGTATTAATGACACAGGGCCGGGCTACAGGGCCCCCTAATGTGAGTAATAGTAAGGGAGCCCAAGATGCTAAATTTGTAGTTACTCAAGCATCTCAGGGACCTACTAGATTTTGTATATTAAATTATAGGAAAATAAAAAGTAATTTAATGGTTTTCATTTCAACGATGCGAAAAACCTTCTGATAAAAAAATGTGAAAATAAAAACAGTTTCGTGGGAACACTATTTTATACATTGCCAGCTAAAAATAGGAAAATTTGACTTTTAAAGTATAGCGTGAGGGAATGAGAGGGTCAGAAAATTGCAAAGAAAACGTTGTCTCTACATTCTCGAGCGCGTCTAATTTTTTTTTTAATTTTTGAGGAAATTATGTAAGAATAATGAAAAAATATAATCTGAAAAATTTCAGAAGAAGTAATTGAAATTTGTTTTTTTTTCTGCCTTAGCTACCCCCCACTATATAAAGGGCTTATATGTGGTGGAGAGCCTCAATAGTATGCGAGGTACCTACCTCCCCTATGTTAATATGACGCGCTCGAGTAAATACCAAAATCTCCTCTTGGGTTCCCCAACTATAAGCAAAAATCATTAAATGTTGTGTAAAAATTAAGTACATTAATTATTTTTGTACATCGTACAAAAAATCTCATGCTTAAAAAATTACCTATATAAGGACTTCAATGAGACACGAGCGGCTACCAGACTTGTCACTATTGTCCATGGAGACGAAAGTTTTAGAAAAACTGAAATCGTCTATCGTCTTTAGCTATGAATTATTTAATAAATCAATAATTTGTCAAAAGGCGAGAAAAATGTATATGGGGGCGTCCATAAATTACGTGAGGTGTTTTTTTTAATTTTCTGTCCCTCCCTCCCCCCTTGGTGAGATGTCGTGAGATTTTATTCAACCCCCTCCCCCATCCCCCAATCTCACGTGAGATTTTTCAAAATTTGGGTTTCTTAAATATTTTACATATTATATACAATATGTAAACGCGATGGATTTTTATTATAAAAAGAAATAAAATTACCTAGTAATCAATATTGCTGAGTTATGTCATAACAATTTAACAATAGAATACTTAAATCGTAATTACTGCGATTAAAAAAAGAATGTCTACTCCTCTGGTAGTGGCGCGAAACCAAAGGACGGGCTTACTCTGTACCGTAAATTCAGATTAAATTGAACTATTTGGTATAAAACAAATATGATTATTTGGCAGTCAATAGTAATGTATAGCGTCGAAGTATGAATGAAATTATTTCCTTTCGAACGAATTAGTGAATAATCTTAATCGTATTACGATTACGATGACCGCCCCGTTGGTCGAGTGGTTAGAGACCCTGACTACGCAATCAACGAGGCTCGGCTTCGGGTTTCGGTTTAGGGTTAGATCATTAAGTGTAATTTGTCCCGTAAATATTTATTATTTATTATTATTATTACGCTTAAGATTAAATCTTAAGCATGTACAATCTGGATAATGGACCAAAATAGTATATTTTTTTCTGTTTCAATCAGAAAAAAAATTGCGTGATATTTGCCGAGACCCCCCCTCTCCCCAACGTAAGATTAGATGAGATTTGACTCGACCCCCTCTCCCCCTTAAACATCTCACGTAATTTGTGGACGCCCCCTATTTAATTTGAATTGTTTGGCTAGCTTAATTTCTAGGAGGAAGTGATAACTTACAATTAATAAATATTTATTTTAATTTAATGCAAGCATTTTTGTTTCTTTTGTGAGAAATCTTTACTCTTTATTTAGGCTCCCCAACTAATTTTGATACAGGGCCTATCCGAGGCACGCTACGCCACTGCTCTGAACTCTGAAGTTATCTTGCTTTACTCAAATTTTGATATTACACCTGATATCTTCATTTATTTAACTATTAGCTGCAATATCAAATACGAGAAAGTCATGTCTAGATTGAAAAATAATCTAAAGATGATGTCACATTACAATGAAGAATGTTAACTAATTTTGATTATTAGCACTCCATATTCTCTGTGAAAAATAAAAAATACTAGTGAAAGAATTACTTCGATACGTCAATTAGTTTCCGATTTAGAAGTAAAATAAGTTGAACCGCACGACGCTGGCTGCCGTTGACGCTGTGACGTCATCTCACAACACGCTCAGTCTAGTTCGCTCGGCGGCCGGCGCTCGCAGTCGCGCGCCCGTGCCGTCGAAATTACACCTCAATACTTTTCCAAAAGAAAATGCCCAATCCAAATACTAGGAAATCATGAGTTGTGCCTACTGAACGGATCTGGACGAAGTCTGGAATAACTCACGGCTCCTTTTAATTCTGGGAAAATGTACAGTTCCCAAGGTTTTTTTTCGGAATGTCTCAATTGCTGTTAGCCTTATGGGCTGTTACAGCTTCACCGGTCGCGGGGGCGAGCAGAGTGCTCAGCCAGAATTTAAAGGTGTAGGGCGGTACGCCCTCCGCCCTAAGGGTGTCTCCTGTGAGACCGAACCTCGGCTTAGGGTGGGGTCGTGATTTGCGATGAGAGGGCTAGTGGCATTGTTTTGTCCGTCCGCCGAACCTTGCCCTTGGGCTCGGTTCGCCGAAGGGCGAAACAGGGGTCCTCGTCGCCGCCGGCGGCGACGGTGTCGCGAATGTAGGTGTGTAGTGTTATCGTGTAAACCGTTGGCCAGAGTTATCGGGTCATCGGGATCGGTAAGAACGTGGCGGGGCCTACGTAGTTTGGGATCGGGATTAGGGTCTGGGATGTAGTCAGCCGCGGCTACCACCAGTGGGTTCGGATGCGAGATGGCACGATCGAAGTATCTTTCGGAGATGTCTTTAAAATGCTTTGCTAAGCTCGGCAATTCAAGATCGTTATGGAGCATGCGTTGCGCATATACCACGGTGCTCCCGTGCCAATAAGCAGGAATTTATTTTGTACCACTTGCAACGGATGCAAGTCCGTACGGGGGAGATGGGCAAACGCTACGCAAGCGTATGAAAGGATAGAGTTCCCGAGGTATTTATTTAAATTAAGAAGAACGGTAGGTACCTATACACGTACATATACCTACGTCCTACGTACCTACCTATAGCTACAAAACTAATACATATTTGTTGTCTTTAACGTAAAAATTTAATGGTAGGTAGGTACTTCTATTATTTGAGTTGCATTCTTTCATTACGACATTAGTTGGGTATTTTGTTTTGATAAAATAATTTAGAACAGGTAAACTATTAAGCATAAGTAGTTGCAAGGAAAGTTTTCTTACCTTTGCATTTTTCTTCCTCGCATTTCGGCGCCAACGAAATGACCGCCCCGTTGGTCGAGTGGTTAGCGACCCTGACTACGCAATCAACGGGGTTCGGGTTCGATCCCCGACGGGGACAAGCATTTGTGTGATGAGCATAAATGTTAGTATTTCCGGGTTTGGGTGTTTATTATATATATTCTGCTATGTATTATTCTGTATTCTGTATTTCTATGTATTAGTATCGTTGACTAACACCCATAACACAAGCAAATATTTGCTTACTTTGGGGTTAGATCAGCAAGTGTAATTTGTCCCGTGAATATTTATTTATTTATTTATTTAATCACTATTTGTTGATAAATAATGCGCAACCATTAATCCATCTATTTTAGGTGAAATATCCGATTGCCCTTTTCCGAATCCTTCATTCATTTTATTAATCGAATAATATTTACTATTAATAGACTATTAAAGTAATACGCTGACGAAAACAACAAAATACTGCGCAAGCTATTACACTTTACTATACTATAACCGCTGGAGACTTGATTTGATACTAAGCGAGGCGTGGCGCGTTGTGTCATGACGTCACAAGCGGTCACATGGCTGTTAGCGAGACTTGATATTTTTCGAAACTTTGAATGCCTATAAAATCAAAACTACTAGGTATTTTTTACTACAACAAAAACTAGTGTATTTGTATACATACAGGCTTTACTGAGACAAAATTGCAAGCGATTTGGCACACCTAGTAACATTCTTCATTATTTATGTCTTAATTGTGTAATTTTTAAATAGCAATGTATAACAAAATAATTTAGGGCTGAGTGCAGGCGAGGGGTGACGCGTACGCGGTTTACGCATGCGCCAGGCAAGGGCGGTTGCGCGCAGTCGCCACGCGCCCGTCTTGAAATCAACATGGCGTGTGTTACTCAAGGACACTTTTGACAACTTCGGCAAAATACACAACCAGCTGTTGTTATTAGTGCGGTTATAAATTATTAATTTTACAAAGTGAGTGTGAAGTTTTCAGTGTATTTATAAAGTGTGTTCTCATATAAGGATACCGGCATTGTATTCATCATCCAGATTGTTTTCATAAGGTTAGTGAAGAAATTTTATATGCATTGCTGTGAAATGTATAAACACGATTTACAATACCAAAACAATGATTATTTTTATATTACATTTATTTCTTGTTTAGGTACAATTTTGTAAAAACTATTAAAATATATATTCTGGTTCTAACCCATTGCCCATTATTGGTAATAAATAATTTAACCCGGGTCCGCATGGGTGTTATAATTACAATATTGAAAACAGTACGGAGTTATATCATTACCAATGCAATATATGATGTTTTATATTATACTGAATACATTAATAAATCCTGAAGAAATTCATTATAATATAGAGTTAACACTTATCTATACATATAATAAAATCGTAGGAAAGTCAAAACTGTACATTGAATATTTTTAATATAAAAGAATACTTGGGGCGTGATCTACAATCGATATCAAAACCAAAATATAGTTTTTAGATTTTTTGTTTGTTTGTCTGTATGTATGTCCGGGGTAAACTCAAAAAGTACTGCATGGATTTACTTCAAATTTTGCATGAATATTACTAACAGGTCGGGTCAACATATAGGCTACATATTATCACGTTATCACCTACGGGGGAGGTGCTGTGCGAGTAAACGAAGTCCGCGCAGACGAAGTCGTGGGCAACAGCTAGTACATATAATAAAATCGTAGGGAAGTCAAAATTGTACATTGAATATATTTTTAAAAGAATACTTGGGGCGTGATCTACAATCGATATCGAAGCCAAAAATATAGTTTTTAGAATTTTCGTCTGTTTGTTTGTATGTATGTCCGGGGTAAACTCAAAAAGTACTGAATGGATTTACTTCAAATTTTGCATGAATATTACTAACAGGTCGGGTCAACATATAGGCTACATATTATCACGCTATTACCTACGGGGGAGTAGCTGTGGGCAGTAAACGAAGTCCGCGCGGACGAAGTCGCTAGCAACAGCTAGTCACCCAATAAATAATTCAGAAGATGATTCGCATACGGGAATATAAAATAGAACCTTAATTATATACCTAGTAGATTCTTTTAAAAAATAGGTAGGTAGGTTCATAATAATTAATTAAAGTATTATAGCATTGACAAGTAATACTGTGCATCTTGCCGGAACCCTGGATCCGCAGTTCAAATTAAATCAACGAAATTTTAAAAAAGTTTTTATTTTTTATCCAAATAAATATTTACAGGCACTTTTGATAAGTAAGTGTTTTTATAATTAAGTAGCTGACCCGGCAAACGTTGTTTATGCGGCACATGCGGTCCTGGGTTCGATTCCCGGGTCGGGCAATTAAAAAAATGTGTTTTTTCACTTTTCTGATAAAAACTATGTTGCCCGGGATTGTAAAAGTGCCCGGTTGGCGATAGGCTTTAGGCACATTGTGGGACCAAGTATCTTCGGCTAATCGTGAGCGCACTTGTATACTTTTTTTATTTTTATTTGTTCACGCGTTACGTATTAATATCGCTGTAACAAATGCTTTTCACAGCTGTATAACGTAAGAACTAATATACACACATGACGTATACTATTTTATTTGTTGCTAAAGTCAGTTGTCAAATTTAGAAGAGATTTTATTGTTTAGTCTTTGGTCGAATTTCGACCAGAAGGCGATCACTAGTAATAATAACCAGCTTAACCCGCGAGACACAGCCTAAAGTCATCAATGTAATCCTTCACACAAACTTTCATCCCCGTTTCAACTCCATAGAGGTCGATTTGAAAATAATAATTTATTCAAATTTATTATTCAAATACTACAGAACCGATTTAGACGAAACTTGCACTGTTCCCTAAGTTATAATTGTTATAAGTTGGAATATATCCGACTTAAATCAAAAGAATTATCTTGATGTGGCTTTTAGTTCCCGAGAGATTCGTAGACAAATATACATACACTAGCGAAATTTAGTATACTTGTTTGGACGCCTAAATAGATCATCATACACAAAATACTCAACAAATATTATCCTATACCAAAAATATTACACACATACATTTCAAACTGATATCCTCCGCTTTTTCGTCGGTTGAAAATAGCCTATGTTTGACACTGGGTCATCTCCTTATCGATTTTTATGAAACTTACATCAAAATTTGTTCAGTGGTTCAGCCGTGAAAACGGTACAGACAGACTTTCGCATTTATAATATTAAAATATGTATTAAAATGTAGTCACATTAAGTGCCGACGTTTTTTTTTTTAATTTTAATAATTTGATTTCAATAAGTAAAGGCCACATGTATTTTACTAGTTGGCTTATCGGAAAATGACAGTCTAAAATCAGTATTGGCAGACCCGTGAAAAATTATTATTGAACCAGAGCCGAAAAATTATTGTACATTTTAAAATTATATGTAATTTCTGTTTTAAGACATCACTTATTTATTTCGAGGAGGCGAATCTCTTCGCCTCCGCATCCGCTAACCTAGCCTCCGTTACAACCCTAGCTTATATTGAAGATTGAAAAGATTGTGAGATTATGGTACATGTACAAAAATTAATGTACGTTTGCCAACACTGGTCTAAAAAATCTAAATTATATACCGCCGAAAACATTATGCTTTTTCGGCTTGCCACAAATTCTTACAAGTTTTATGACTCTTTAATGTTTCGAGTACATGGATTCATAATGACATGACCAGATGCTATCATAAATTCGTGTTAGCACACTGACTAATCTCCATATCCTTAGTCATAGTTTTCTTTATCTGAATAATATTTCCTGTTCTATTTTCGTTACATATTTGTTAAATTACTATTTTTTTAACCCACGAAATTACTATTTTTTTAACCCACGAAAAAAAGTTTGACACGCATATGATATTGTTGGAATTGGATATTATTTGAGTGCGATGATAGAAATCAGAAGTTCTTTATTCACCGTGTTGGTTCCGGCCTCCTCTGAAGAATAGGCCAACTGCCGTTCTGCCAGGCAGGTCGTAAAAGGCGACCGATTGGCTATCGAGTCACTACCATCGTGGCTACTAGGTGGTAGAGTTCTGCATTGTCTCGCCCGGGTCTGGTACCACCGCCTTACCTATTCCTGCCGCAATAGCGTCAGTGCTTGTCGCTGTCGTGTTCCGGTTTGGAGGGTAAGGTAGCCGGTAAACTTATGCATGTGGTATTAGACCTCGCCATGAGATAGCAACGCACCATTAACATCTTTGGTGTTTATAGGCGATGGTTGACTCTTTCCATCAGGAGACCCATCTGCCTGTTTGCTATCTTATGATATAAAAAAAATGAATAAAAATATTATGATTTATTTTGACGCGTCAACATTTATTAAACTACTTCCGGGTCGGAAATGTGGTCACGCATGCGGATATATTTAGGTGTCCGTACGTGTATTAAATATCGCAAGTGTATGTTTGTGTGTTTGTATGTTTATCCAAGATAAAGGATATTTTTTAATTATTGTAATATATTCATAATTAATGTTTTAGAAAAGAGTGTTTTACTTTAAAGATGATATTTATAGTCAGTTTCCGAAAATATTTTTTTTATTTGCTATTATGTTATTTTCCAAGTCGCAAGCTCAAAATGTAGAGTAAATTTTTGTTTTCTTTTTTCATATTAACTTTTACTATCAGATTCAAATTACACCCCCAGGTCAAGAAAAAAATATTTTTTTATTTATTTTCCCTCCTTTCAAACAAACATATAATTGTCGACAAACTGGCCTATAGTTTGGCACATATAAATTATAAGAAGTTCCGTTCATTATTGTTATAAAATGAAATGAAAAATATATATTTTTTTCCTCTAGTTTCTTACACTTATGCTGGAGCCGTACTTGCGTCTATGGTCACAAAACTTCGTACAATGAGACGATAAATGCAGATGTGACCGACTATTATCGGCTATTTTCGCATACATTCCGGACTGCGTGTGCCTTAGCGCGCATATAACTTCGGGATGATAGACGCAAGTGCGGCTCCAGCATTAAGACAGCATCAGTGTGTGCCACATTACATTCGACACCACAGTCGCCATATTGTAGAACAATTAAAAATTACGATGCGTCATATTTAGCACCAATTGCTTAGTCCGACAATGGACAACAAAATCAAATGTTTCACCCTAGGTGCTATTGGAATTTGGGCTTTATACAAATCATAATATTTGAAATATATTTAAAGGTCACTCGTTTAACAATGGTGCCAATGTATACTTTGATTACGAATAATAATCCCATTGTGGAATGTTGGCTAATTTATACTTTGATATTATGAGGAAGTGTATGTTATATGCCTATCACGGCCTCCTTTAGCAGGCTGTCGTCGCGTTTGGCAATATAGGTCAGCAGATTGGGACGGGATGCGGTCTTTTTTTGCGTCCTACCAATGGGGGCGGTTGTACTTCTCGCTACATCCGCCAAGGCAAAATCTGAACCCATAGGTAGAATTGGTGAGAAATTAGTTCGCCTTCCTTCAGGAAACCATGCGTTCTGGTCTCTTACCAAGGCTGTATTAGGGAATTTCTCACAGCCCTCTTTTCCATCCTTGCACGGAGATGATGACTCTATGGACCATACCGCAAACGAGAAGGCCGATCTTCTGGGCTCGTTCATTGCGGCCAGCCTACTATGGATGACCAAGGGAACGCACCGCCTACCATCCCACAGTGTGATAGTTCCATGCCGGAACTGAAATTTCGGCAGTCTTCTGTGCGTAAAGCACTTTTTTCTTTGGGCCGGATGGCATCCTTCCGTTTGTGCTTAAAGTGTGTGCTCCAGAGTTGGCGCCAGTATTAACACGCCTATTCCAGCTCTCCTACTCACTCGTACCGTACCGTGGTACCGAATTCATGGAAGACAGCTTGGTGCATCCCATCCCTAAAAAACGAGATCTCTCTAATCTGTCTATCGGCCGATAGCCATAACCTCCTTGTTCTCCAAAATTATGGAGACAATCATCAAGTCTCAGCTCCTCAAGTATTTAGAAGGGCACCAGCTAACACATCGGTGGGCGGGGAAGCAGTTCAGTCAAGGGGGAGACGTTGGCAATTAGTTTGCACATAGCGAAGGCCTTTGATCGTACGAGTATGGCACAAAGCACTTCTTGCGAAGCTGCCTTTGGGCTTCTCGAGAAATTATGCAAAATGGATCATCAGTTTTTTTCCTGATCAGTGCATCAAAGTCGTAGTCGACCGTGCGTGCTCCGACCCTAAATCTTTTAATGCTGGTGTTCCACAAGACTGCGTGCTTTTCATTCTGCATTACACACTGTTCATTGACACTGTTCATTCTGCATATCAATGACATGATGCGAACATACATCTATCGCAATCGCAACATACATTGCTATGCGGATGACAGTACTGCGGCCCTACCATGAACTCTTATAGCAGGTCAATTTTAGCCGATAATTAAACTGTCCTGCTATTTCGTACCATGAAAGCGTTATCTAACAGGCCAGTCAGCGACCACGTGACCTATGCCGGCGAGCGATCGTTTTACTGTTCAAACCAACATCTGCCCTGCATTAGCGTACCATGAAGTGTTTTTGACAGACCGAAATCGATATTTGAACTGCTAAAGTGTCATAATATTGCCGGTCACTTGCAGGTAGAAAAAAGTAACTTTTATTGGATTGCTTTGTCTTAAATATACTGTAAAGGTAGGTAAGTATTTTTTATTATTACTGCTATTCCTAGCCCTAGTCCTATTTAGAATTTATACTGTATATTTTTTGACATTAACTGTGTTTTAGAAAAATATTGATATTGGTATAAAATATAGTACCTAATTCATTACTTCTATTTAAAGTTATTTATTTATTATTTAATATTTACTTACTATTAAAGCATTTTTTATTTATTTTTAATTTTAGATAAAAAAAAGGTATCTTCACGCCCATATCCCCAAAGAGTTAGGCAGAGGTACAACAAGTGTACCCACGATTAGTCAAAGCCTATCGCCACCCGGGCACTTTTTCCAATCCCGGGCAATATTGCTTTTGTCAGAAAACTGAAACACATTTTGTTGAATCGTCCGACCCGGGACCTCATTTGATCAACTCCGACACCGGACCACTAGACCACAGAGGAGATACACATAAATTTAGATGTGTGATGAAAATTAACGTTTTGAGTGTGCACTTTTATTGAATCCCGTTGCAATATCTATGAGTATTTAAAAAATCTCATAAAACTTCCAATTGTTCATTGAATATATTGATATCATACGATCGTTTTGCTTCCGACATCAATAGCCGCGTACTGACTGAGCGAGCAGCCTCGCGAGGCAAATCCTCGGTCGGTCAAGTCGTGCCTCGCCCGAGGCAAACGCACGCGCTGCCTCGCCCGAGCGTGCCGCGGCCCGAGCCGAACGTTGTCGGTTTTTGTCGATGTTCAAAGGCGCCTCAGTACGTTTGCCGCGCTCACTCAAGACGGTAGTGTTTTGCCTCGCTTATTCGTTGCGTGATAGTTGTGCGTCATGGATAAAGAACAGTGTCTTAAATTAATACGACTATATGGTGAATATAGACGACTTTGGGATGCGCAATGTCCTGATTACACAAATAGAGGACTAAGGGAAGATGCATGGAGAAAAATAAGCCAGGAAATGAACCTTCCAATAGCTGAATTAAACAAAAAAATGGACTCTTTACTAGGGTCTTACAGGAGGGAAAAGTCGAGAGAAAAAAAAAGCCGAATCACAGGATCAGGTATTTATTATTTAATGTTTATGATTAGGGTTAACAACATTCATTTTATTATATTCAAAGTTACATCGGTTTTTATATTATTTCTAATATTATTTTTTTTATTTTATACTGCAGGTCGTGGTGAAATATATGTTTCGAATTGGTATGCCTATGAAGCCTTCAGTTTTCTAGGAGATAGAAATCACCCAGGAAATACACAAGATACTTTAGGTGAAGAAGTGAGTACCTATTATTTACTGATAATTATTCTGCCAAGAAATTGCTCCGTTTGTTATGAAATGTCTCCCTAAATGTGAACGTATTTCTTTTATATTTGTTGATCCTCGCCGTGGTATGGCTTGAATAGATAGCATTGATGACATTTCTGTATCCTGTCGCCATCGGCCGGGTATTACTGTCCCTTCAACTTCGGCATCGAATGATCCTGGGGGAGTGAACCTTTGTGAGGAAGCTAAATCCCTACGCAAGTAGTTATATAAGCATATGGTAGTCAATACGACTTTCGTAGCTTTTTCTGGTTCTAATAGTAGCGGCTTCCTCAGTACTCTAAAAACGGAGCTTAAAATGCCAAAGGCATTCTCCACAACTCTTCTTGCTCTGGACAGCCTGTAATTGAAAATCCTTTCCATTGAACCTCTTTCTGGAGTACCTTCATAAGGTTTCAATGTGTAATCATTGAGAGCAAAAGCTTTATCGCCTAGAATAAGATAGGACACTGCAATTTTATACGGTATTTGTAATATTTCTGGTGAAGGAATGTTCAATTCCTTCTTTTCGACCTTTTTATATAAATTGGTATTTTTAAACACACCGCCATCTGATATACGTCCTTTGCTGCCAACGTCTACGTACAGAAATTTATAGTTAGCGTCAACTAAAGCAAACAGCACTATACTTGGAAACATTTTGTAACAGTCATAATCATTGCCACTATTTATCGGCGACTGTAATATAACATGCTTCCCATCCATTGCTCCTATGACATGTGGGAAATTCCATTTGCTCTCAAACTCTTTCGCTATGGTAAGCCACTCTTCTTCGGATGATGGTATCTGTAAATAAAATTAAGTAATAATTTCTATCTTTACAGAATGCAAGTCTGGATAATACTCGAAATGATGACGGTTATAACGAAGAAAAAAATGAAACTTCAAACTCGACGACAACGGAAGGACCTAAACAAAAATCAACTAGACCTAAAAATAGATCCAAAATGAACGAAAGTGATGATCTTACTGATAACGCCATATCTGAAGCATTAACACTCTTACAACAGTGTGCAAGCGATAATATATCAGAAAAAATGATCCCTATAATGTGTATGGCCAATATATAGGAAATGAGTTGAGAAAGTATGATAAAATTACATTAGCATACGTAAAAAATGCAATAAATAAAATTATCTTTGATGCAGACATGGGAGCATACAGTGGTTATAGTTATTATACTCAATCATATGGTGAACACGACAATTTAAGATATATGTCTCATCCCTCTTCCTCATCGACGCCATCTACATATTCGATGCCTGCTGCCTCACCAATGCCTTCTACCTCACTGATGCCTCCTACCTCACCGATGCCTCCTACTTCACCGATGCCTCCTGCCTCATCGATGCCTTCTACTTCACCGATGCCTGCTGCCTCACCAATGCCTCCTATCTCACCCATTTCGATGCCTCCCCCTCCTCCTCCAGCTCCTCATCATTAAATATTTGTTTGTTTAATTTTCTTATATTATTTGTCCAATTTTCTAATCAGATTAATAAAAAAATAATAAAAATATGTAATTTTATTTTACCTTAACATAATCCTTTAACACCTCAATTATAGCATCACAGACTTCAGGAACTATAACCGATATCCTTTGTTTTGATATACGAAATAGATACTGTAGACTGGTATAAGAATCTCCTGTGGCCAAAAATCTCAACGTCACTAATAATCTTTCCCTAGCGGATATTGCTTCTCGAAAATTTGTGTCCTTCTTGCTTATTTTGGCGTTTATGAGAGAATACACATTGTCAAATTCGATTTTACTCATTCGAGTGAAATTTTTTTCTTCGTCATCGAAACACAACTCTTCAAACAATCTGTTCCCAGCCTGTAATCTATTTTTGTATAAGAGTTTAATCCAAAAACGTTTAGTTTTCTGTTTTCTTTTTTTTGCAAGCCTTAGAATTATTAAAAAGGCAGTGGTAGCGACAGCTTTCCGAATGTGCGGCCTCATGGTGGTCTCGGGCAAACTATACGCACGCGCGGTCTCTATTCGACTTCAAGTTAAACTGAGCGTCGATGCTCACGATGGCTCGGACTTGCCGCGCGAGGCAGTCTCGGATTAGAAAACTTACAGACCGAGGCTGCCTCGCGCGACAAACGTTGCGAAGCAAACGTCCGAGGCTGCCTCGCGAGGCTGCTCGCTCAGTCAGTACGCGGCTAATCACGTTCAAAATCAATGTGTAATCTTAAGCTATAAAATAGTCACAAACTATTCCAAAACTCTAATCTCAAAACATCAAAACGTACTCAAGAAATTTAAAAACCGCGCTCATAACATAAATGTCTTTATTAAACAGTTCAAGGTCATGTGTAATATTCCCAGAGTTGCGTTCTTTAATGGATGCCGCTTAACAAATATTACGTGGTTAACTTTATGTTTATATTTTACGTAGACTTTAAATAACTTAAAACTCGGTCTCTTTTGCCAATTTGTATTCTTAAATTCAAGATTTCTAATTAAAATGCATTAATAATAATAACTTTATACTAAAATTAAAAAATCGGCAAGTTATGTGTTACTCAACGTTAATTTGATATGTTCTGCCAGAGATAATGTAACCGGCCAGAAGACGACGCATTGCAGTTCAACAAAAATTAGTTCATGGTACGATCGTAAAACCTGACAGGTTAATACTCATAGTTGAACTGCCTGGAACTTGACAAGTATTATAAGAGTTCATGGTAGGCCCTCTGGTGATGCTACATACTCCCGCCGTATCAGGGGAATTTCTCGGGAACACGTCGAAGGGTGCCGAAACAAGCTTGTATCCGAAGTTGATAATCGACTAACCGATGTCTCGGAATGGGTTCGTCAAAACCTTATTACTTTTAACCCCAAGAAGACACAGCTTTGCGTGTTCTCTGCTAAAAAGACACCCTTTGTCGTGTCACCTCGATTTGGGGATACTCTCCTGACAGCCTCAGTTAGTGTCGGCATTCTGGGAGTCGACATATCGAATTACGTTCAGTTTCGTGGTCATTTGGAGAGTAAGGCTAAACTAGCCTCCATAAAGCTCAGTTCAGCAGAGCGAGAGAGTACTTCTTGCCGGCCCATCGCCTTCAACTTTATAAGGCTCAAATTCGGACTCACATGGAGTACTGTTCTCATCTCTGGGCAGGAGCTCCCCAGCATCAACTTCTTCCTCTTGATTGCATCCAGCGTAGAGTGGTTCGAATCGTTGACGACCAGGCACTCTCTGGCACTGCGCAGAGATGTAGGTTCACTCTGTGTCTTCTACCATATTTATCATTGAGAGTGTTCCGACGAGTTGTTTGGATTAATTCCTGCTGTCGAAATCCATCATCGGACATCGCGTCAAAATTCTCGATGTCTGGAAATCCACAACTCTGCGATGCTCACGGCACTTTTTGCCTCGCAGTACTCTGTTGTGGAATCAATTACCGGCAGGGATGTTTCCGAACGGATACGACTTAGGGACCTCCAAGAAAAGAGCGTGCTCATTCTTAAAAGGCCGGCAACGCAACTGCAAGACCTCTGGTATAATAATTTTAAGACCTCTGGTATTGCGGATGTCCATGGGCGGCGGTGATTTCTTACCATCAGGTGCACCTCCTGCACGTTTGCCCCCTCTTCTATATAAAAAAATGCTAGCTGTTGTCCGCGACGTCATTTGCGTGACCTATAAAGTATAAACATTATTTTCGCTTGTTTCGTCAGTTATAAAAGTAGCCTTTATTACTTAGGAATGATAGTTTTTCGTAAGGTGAAATAATTTTTAAAATCGCTTTTATAATTTTTGAGCTTATCCATTACAAACATACAAACGATCAATTTTTGTTTCTTCACAATGTGAATTAACCGCTCCGTTGGTCGAATGGTTAGCGACCCTGACTACGCAATCAATGGGGCTCGGGTTCGATCCCCGACGGGGACAAGCATTTGTGTAATGAGCATAAATGTTTGTATTTCCGGGTTTGGGTGTTTATTATATATATATTCTAGTATATTTTATATATTTATCAGGGATGGGCCGAAATTCGTTTTACATTCGGTTTAACCGAATTTCGGCAGCTTGAACCGAACTTCGACATTCGGCCGAAATTCGGTTTAAATGCCGAACATTCGGCACTAGAAAAAAGTATCTTCTTGCACTATTTTGCTTGAAATCTTCGCTAATTTTATAAAGTGGAAAGATTTGTATTCTATATTTTTATATATTGCATCATCTAAACTCAAAAACTACTAAACCGATTTGAAAAAATCTTTCACCATTAGAAAGATATGAAATCATGCCCAAGTAACATAGGCTATACTATACTTCCGAAAATAATCCGTAAAACGTAAATTAAAAAAAAAAACATAAAAACAAAAATTAAAAAACTTCAGCATAGATTTTTGAGTTCGAAGAGTTCAAAAAATATGTAAAACGGTTAACCCGGCAGGTCATCCCTGAGACTTCCCGCTAGATTTTTATCTATATCTTAGATTTTTTCAGAGTTCAAAAATCTTAAATTTGTTACAAATATTCGTTAGTACATAGAAGTCGTTGTAAATGACAGTAATTTCAAAATTTTTGAAATGCTATATATTTTAAAAACGATGATTGATTTTGGTCTTTCGAATGGCATTCAACGTAATTTTTGACCTCTAAAATGTTTTTATAACTACGTGATCTACAGACTCAGAAATGTCGAAGCAATATTTTTTTTTTCGAATTTTCGATATTACTAAATCCCAAATAAATCGACCGATTTTGATGCAATTTGCTTATTTGACGCATTTTATAGAAAGAAAAGCTGATTAGACTTTTAAGTCAATCGGTATATTAGTCTGAAAGTCATTTTAAAAATGCTAAGTTTGCTGTAAACAACAAAATATTAATATTTGAAAAGCCGTAACTTTTGAAAACTTGATTTAATTTTGATTTTTGACACTGTTTGAAAAAAATTCGAATTTGTGTCGAAAAAACACCTCCAAATTTTTTTGTCAACGATAACTTCCGAGCGGATTAACCGATCATGATACAATTTATGAATTAGACGCAGTTTTTTAAAAAAAAGAGCTGCTAAAATTTTATATTTTAATCTGGAAGTTATATTAAAAAAATATGTTTCGTCATTTTTTTTGCGATTTTTTCAAAATTTCTCAAAATATTCTAGTCCAAATTGGATAAAATTTTTGGAAGTCTAAGTTGAGCAGAATCTAATTCAATGCCATTAACCGCGTTTCGATCGGTCAAGCCGTTCAAAAGTTATGAAATGTTTACATACACACAACCATACACTCTCTCTCACACACACATACATACATACAGACATACTGACGTCATCGCGAAAATAGTCAGAAAATGTTCCGTACGTAGCGGGAAGTTAAAAATCTAAAGTTTGATATAGATGAAGATGCATATATTTTAAAACATGATGATTTAGATCTTTTTAATTACATTCAACGTAATTTTTACCTTAAATGGTTTTATTAGCTCCAAAATCGGTAGGTTAAAAAATGTCGAAAAAAAGGTAAAAAAAATAAGTAATTCAGTTGACCCTGCAGGCTATCCTTGAAACTTCCCGCTAAATTGAGGTATTTTAGGCTCAAAGGAACAAAAACTATACCTCAGCATTTTTTTTCAAGGTTAAAAATTCTGACTTTTGACTTCAAACTTCTGAAAATGACAGCAATTTAATTTCTAAAATATATATTTTGAAATAATGTATATTTTGTATAATGTATATTTTGAAAACGATGATCGATTTTCATCCTTCAAATGGCATTCAACGAAATTTTTGAGCTCTAAAATGTTTTTGAGTCTATAGGCTAATATGTCGAAGTAATATCAAAATTTGTTTTCAAAAATTTTCGTTATAATAAATCCTAATAAACCGATTTTGACCCAATTGACGGTATTTGACGCAATTTTTAAAGAGAAAAGTTGATTAGATTTTTTAAGTGAATCGGTGTATAGCCTAAGAGTTATTTTAAAAATATTAAGTAAGTTTTCTGTAAACAGCAAAATTTTATTGTTCAAAAGTTATAACTTTTGAAAACTTGATTCGATTTTGATTCTTGAAACTACATTTGACGTACATGTTTTAAGTACCACAATATTGTAGAAGGTTTGACCTTCAAACAAGTTTTGGTCAAAAAGTCTCTTATTTTATATAAATATTTATTACTTTTTTCTAAATTTTCGTCAACGATAACTCCCAAACAGATAAACCGGTATTGATACAATTTACGATATTTGACGTAGATTTTGAGAAAGAAATGCTGGTTAGATTTTTAAATCAAGCCGGGTATTAGCCGGAAAGTTATTTTAATAAAAATATTAAGAAGTTTTCTGTAAACAAAAAAATATTAATATTAAAAAAGTTGTAACTTTTGAAAACTCGATTTGAAACTAAATTTGACGTAGTTTTTTAAGCACTAAACTATTGTGGAAGGTCAAAAAAAATTAGTTAGAGAAATTACTAAGTTATGTCTAAAAACACTTTTCTAAAATTTTTTGTCAACCATAGCTCTTGAGCGGAAATGCCGATTTTGATGCAATTAATGCATTGAACGGTTTTTGTAGGAATAGAGCTGATTAGATTCTGTAGCTAATCTATACATTTATCTACTAGATTATACAAAGTTATTTATTTATGTATGTTATTTATGTACAAAGTTATGAGATGTTTACACATACACATATATACAGACATGCTGACCTCATTGTGAAAATAGTCGGAAAAGATTTGTAGAATTTCAAAACGTGGAGATCTGGTGAAAACTCGATTTGGTCAACAAGAGCAACAGCTGGTCCATACTAAAATTATAAATGGGAAAGTGTATCTGTTTGTTTGTCCGTCTTTCACGGCGAAACGGAGCGAGATAGTTGAAGGGATAGAGAGTGACATAGGTTACATTTTTCTTTTACTTTATGCGAGCGAAGCCGCGGACAATATAATAGCTAGTAGTAAATAGTAAAATAGGTAAATAGCTAGTATAACATAATTAAATTTTAAGCAAATTCGTAAAAAAGTCACGACGTGTCGCTTTTAAGAAAGCTCCCCAAAATTAAACCGAAGTTCGGCCGAAATTCGGCCGAATTTCTTATTTTCACCGAATGTTCGGCCGAAGTTCGAATTCGGTTCAAACCACATTCGGCCCATCACTAATATTTATATATGTATTTCTATGTATTAGTATCGTATTGACTAACACCCATAACACAAGCAAATAATTTGCTTACTTTGGGGTTAGATCAATAAGTTTAATTTGTGCCGTGAATATTTAAAAAAAAACTTGGTGTAGATACAAAATACAGTTAAAACAATCATATGTAGTGTTTTGTTCACCATTACCATCTTTGGTGTCTATAGGCGATGGTTGTTTCTTTTCATCAGGAGAGCCATCTACTTGTATGATATCTAATAATATATTAAAAAAACTTACGCGTTCATAATGGTAATAAGATACCTTTAAAAACCCAGATAAATGGGGTAACTAACTAGAAAGTGTTTCGTAACCGTTTGTTAATAAAAGTGCTAAACAAACAATGTTCCAAAAATAACTGCTACAACCACTAGATTTGAGGTAAAATTTAACAGAAAATTAATATGTAATCATAATGCATGCTACACAAACGCTTACTTCACATTGTAACATATTATTTCAAATGATGTGATGCAAACATAAAATCATATTTTATCGTCTTGTTGATAACTGATTAGTTTATTATTTTGACACGAATTGTTTTCTATTATACTAATCCTTTTTTAAGCCTCCTAGGGTTTGATTTTTGAAACAATCATCCTAGGCATGTTATCCTATAGCCTTTTTAGCCCTATAGTAGTAGATAAATTACGATATTGGTATAGCAAAATGGATAAGATTTTGCCTTCCCTAAAACTCATCAGTTCAACTATAAGAACAACATAACAGAACGGTTTTCCACTCCGTAGGGAAGAAAACGAATATTTCAGGTCTTGCCGAGGCTTGACCTTGACCGTTGGGAGATAACCTACCTTACCTATTACACTATCTATATATTACACTATCTTCTCTTTAAAGAATATTACGTCCAAAAAATGCTTTAAAAAGCGAAACAGTATAGGTACCCATAGTGAAATAAAAGTACAAGTGTAGTATAAACTAGTTTCGAATCAAATCATAAAATTTACACTAAATGCCGACGATAGAAAGTGTAAAATGTATCTCTTAAAAAGTATCCTATGGGCTATGTGCTTCATAGGTTACTAAGCGTTATTTAAATTTGGACGGAATTTTATCCAAATCGGTTCAGCCCTTTTTGCTTGATTGAGCAACAGATACCAACAAAAAACAATACAAACCCCAAACATTCGAATTTTGGATTTCAAAAATTAATTGCACAGACGTGTGGACGTCGACGGGCGTTATCTTGATGAAACAGGACTTTTATTCTGAGCATTCCTGGGCGTTTTTCTTTTATTTCCTCTCGTAAACGACGTAGTAAGACACAGTAGTAATCAGAGTTTATAGTCTGATCCCTTTCGAGATAATCATAATCACACACTTCGAGTCCCAGAATACTGAAGCCATTACTTTATTTGCCGACGAAAGCGCCTTAGCCTTTTTGGAGGGTGGTGAACCAGGTCTTCACCACTGTTTTGATTTTTGTTTTGTTTTTGGCGTACAGAAATGAACCCATGTTTCGTCCATTGTAACAAAACGATTCAAAAAATCATCTGCTTCGGCTTCAAATAACTCCAAACAGTCACGCGAGGCAGTCAATCGTGTCTTTTTTTGTTCAACTGAAAGCAGCCACGGAACCCACCTCGCAGACACTATGTAGAAACCCAATTCGTTAACTGTGATATTTTGAGTTCGTTCATAAGAGATGCCTATATCTCGGCTATCTCTCTAATTTTTCTAAAAATTAGGGATCTAAAAATAGAGAATCTTTTGTAAATTTAAAAAAATTACAAAATCCCAACAAATTATTGCACACGTTTTGAATTTCACACAATTAACTACTCTGAACTGAACTAAATAATGTGGGTAGATTGATTTTTAGAATTGAATGGATCTGTGCTAGGCCGAGTACTTTACAATCCACCCTCGTAAATAAAGCAGTAGTACCAAACCTCGGAGAGACTAGTTTTTGGACAATCGTTTGTTACGAACTGTCACAGATGGTTTAATTTACAAAATATGCCCCGACCGATACGGGATTAAAAAACAAAAGTAGATCTGTGTTCGCCTCTTGCTGGTGTACGTTGGTATGTTTGTTGTCGCGTAAAAATGGCCAAACGGAATTAGATAGACTAGATACCTGATAACACAAATGCTACTTTGTATATGTACCGAAAAACTTACTGTTCCCGTGATCCAAAAAAAAATTCCATCACGCAGCGGGCTTCGCACGGATTAAATGGATACGCCTTTCAATACAATTTCCGAGTTTTTCATTGTAGCGTATTATTGCACACAGAAATACATTGTACTAGGTACTTACCGATGAAATAAAATCACTTTAAGGATAACTTTTAAAACCTTGTCATGTCATTCGTTACGATAAAACAGTACAACATGGTTTATTTCTATTTTTCCACGATATATATCTGTAAATGTATGACATTTTTGACAGTGTTTGAAGCGCTTGCTCATATGCGCGACGACATGTTTCCTTCCCAGTGGCATGTCTATTATTCATGTATAGTATTCATGTGGTATGTAGGGTTTCGTATCTATTGTCTATATCTTTCTCAGTTTCCTAATAGCAAGACATAAACGTTGCCTATAGTCAATATGCCACATTTAAAAGCCAAAAATGTAATGGTGTCTTGCCAGAGCAAAATATTGTTATGACGAAACCGAAAATATTTCGATGAACTAAATGCGTAGTTTCGGAACGCGTCCCGTCTCCCTTGGGCTCGCGGACTTATGAAAAGGGCGAGGGATGTTTTATCTACACAACCATAAATTGATACTAAATAGGAAATGCCTCTAGCCCGCTACCAATCTAACAATTGTGTTTACATTGCCCGCATTTTACACAAACACATTCTAAACTTGTTTACTAAACAGTAAGTATATTTTCCAAAATTGTTTATTTTCAAATGTATTAATCCCCTGAGTTGGTCCCGGACTCTTTTGTAGAACAGGCCAACTGCCGTTCTGCCAGGCAGATCGTAAAATGCGACCGATTGGCCGTACGAGTCACTACCATCGTGGCTCCAAGGTGGTAGAGTTCGGCATTGTCTCGCCCGGGTCTGGTACTGCCGCCTTACCTATTTCTGCCGCAATAGCGTCAGTGCTTGTCACGGACGTGTTCTGGTTTGGAGGGCAAGGTAGCTTAAAACGTAAACTTATGCATGTGACGTTAGACCTTGCCACAAGATAGCAACGCACCATTAACATCTTTGGTGTCTATAGGCGATGGTTGTCTCTTTCCATCAGGAGACCCATCTGCTTGTTTGCTATCTTATTATATAAAAAAATGCTGTGGAGTGGGAGGCGTTTGAGGCTTCTATAGCTAAACGGTGCCAAAGGGATTTTTTTCGAAATGACCTTTCGAAATCGACCTTTCGGTCTTAAGACCGCAACTCGAGTGTCTCAAGTCCGGTCATCCGGTGTCACGTAAACTGTAACGCCGGACTCCTAGATTATTTATGTATAAATGATGAATTACTCTGCGTTTAGTATTGCACTGGACTCATAGATTACTTAAAGGGTTGCTGACGTTTCGTCCACAAAATTTTCGTCCACAGTGGACGAAACGACACCTTTTCATTTTAATATTTTTTCACTGGCGATTCAGCACCAGTTTAAGGCCAAAACATGCGCCATCAACAATGACCTTGATACTCCAATGTGTCAAAAAACTGATGATCCAATTGCACAATTTATCAGGTAGCCCATAGGATGGGAGCTTGGAGAGAACTGCCTTGTGCCATACCCGATCGAAGGCCTTCGCTATGTCCAAACTAACTACCAATGCCTCTCCTTTATTCTCCATGCCTTCGCCCAAATATTTGTTAAGTAAACTAGAAGATTACCAGCTGAGCGTCCACGACGAAAACCGTACTGACGGTCACTAATCAGCTAGTGCTCTTCTAGATACATCAGAAGCTGGCAGTTGATAATGGACTCCATATACGTACAGTGTTTTCATTTCATGTACCTAATTAATACACAATAATAGGTAAAATGCACCAAATTTAAGTATTTTATAATATTTTATGTTTGACCACGTGATCTTCGGTTTCGGTTTCGGCCGAAACTGAATCTTCGGCCGAATATTAGATTTCGGCCAGAAAACCAGTTTCGGTCGGACTCTAATCAATAGGCGACAACAAGCAGATGGCTCTCCTGGCGAAGAGAGAGAACCTTTCCACCATGAAAGCTATCTGCCTGTTTGTTATATATTATGATATAAAAATGTATATCCATCAGAATCTAAATATAACGACCTCGTTGATAACGGCAAACTGTTATTAGCGACGAAAAAGCAGACTCTTTTATACAGACGAATTATGAGGAAAAATCCTTAAGTACGGCTCCCGCTCGCTAACATGCTGTTTTTTTATAGTATAAGATAGCAAACAAGCAGATGGGTCTCCTGATGGAAAGAGTCAACCATCGCCTATAGACACCAAAGGTGCGTTGCTATCTTGTGGCGAGGTCTAATGCCACATGCATAAGTTTACCGGCTACCTTACCCTCCAAACCGGAACACGACAGTGACAAGCACTGACGCTATTGCGGCAGGAATAGGTATGGCGGTGATACCAGACCCGGGCGAGACAATGCAGAACTCTACCACCTAGTAGCCACAATGTTAGTGACTCGTATAGCAAATCGGTCGCCTTTTACGACCTGCCTGGCAGAACGCCAGTTGGCCTATTCTTCCAAGGAGCCCGGGACCAACACGGAGAAAAACTGTTCGAAACTCTTACCACAAAATTTTACCTTCGAACAGAAATACACGTTAACTAATATTACAGACAATACACGTTAACTAATATTACAGACAATACACGATAACTAATATTACAGACATTCTACGTCAATAAATGACAATCTCTGATCAAACGTATTTTTTAAATGTACTATTATATATTTCTAGATACACTACATACAAATAAATAAAATTGAGTGTCTGTTTGTAATATCAAAATAACCGTTTTTTACTAAATGCATATGGATGTACAGAACCATATCATCGGAAAAAATCAGAAGGAAAAATTGTGAACCTAAGTGAAATGCCAACCGAGCTCATAAAACAATACAAGGAATTAGAAACACGGTACATATACCAAAATAACATTTTTTATAATTTTTATCTGTTTGTCTGTTTGTTCCTGCTAATTTGACGGGACTTTCACTGGCTGATAGCTGATGTAATAAGGAGTTCCTTAACTGCTATTATTATTGATTTTTGTCCACGCGGACGAAGTAGCGGGCACAGCTAGTGACTTAATAAGATAGCAACAAGCACAGCTATAGGCACCAAATATGTCAACGGTGCTTTGCTATCCGTGTGGTAGGATAGTAATCCCATATGTATAAGTTTACCGGCTACCTTACTTTCTAAACTGGAACTAGACATTGACAAGCATCGACGCTATAGCCCCGATTACACTTTGATTGGTAGGAGTGCGAGTGTTTAATGCAGGTGATTAGTATTAAGCAAAAAATACTTGAAGACAGGCGTTGATCAGTGCGAGTGATTAGTAATCAGCGTAGTAAAAGCGAATAAACACTCGCACTGGCGCTAATTAAAGTGTAATCGGGGTCTCTTTATTATATAATATCACTAGTTGTTGCCCGCGACTTCGTCCGCGCGGACTTTGTTTACTCCGCTCCTGCTGGTCGTAGCAAGATGTTATATAGCCTTTAACCTTCCTCGATAAACAGGCTATCCAACTCAAAAAGAATTATTCAAATCGGTTCAGTAGTTTTCGAGATTACCGCGTAAAACCAAACAAACAAACAAACTCTACAGTTTTATAATATTAGTATCTGGGTAAAGCGATAATACTAGACACGGCGAGAGTGCGAGAAATTGCGGATCTAATGTAGTTTTGTATGTATTAAACTTATGTGTGTGTATAATGTTTTATTTTCTATTCGGTCGTTACTCGTTTTGTGCGTCGCCCGATTAGAACGACGTAATATATGTAGTATGCAATTACATTTGTTATCAAATCAGAACAATAGGGATTTGAAACATATGGAGTAGAAATTGTGAAAGGACTTTAATATTCCAGCCTCGTCCAAACGTGTTAATATTATGAGCAGTTCCAATCACGTTGTATTAATAAATAATTGTCTATAAGTTTCTATTTAATGGACAACGAACCATTAGCCTGGTTTCACCAGGGGGGTCTATCATTATATTATCTATTTACGTAGTTTTATTATTTTAGATTGCGAGATTCAGAGTCTGTTTTAAATTTGAATGTGTTTAGTGGTGTGTGTATTTTCAGGTCCGTCGTTCTGTTTATTTAGGTAGCCCGGTTTTAGATAACGGGATTTCGAGTCTGTCCAAAATTTAATTGTATTTAGTGGTGCGCTACATTTCACCAGAGGTCTGTAATTATTATCAATATTTTTTTTCAATTGCAATTTTAATAAATTTGAAAGAAGAAAAAAAAAACAATGTGAATAAAAAAATACGTATTATGAATTTGAGTAAGCGTAACATTTTCACATGTGCTGATGGTTAAAAAGGCTTATGTATACAATATACATATTGTGCAGATACAGGCACTCGTTATAAAATAATTCACGTGTCACATCGGTTATATGAATCGAAACTGTTCGTTATATATGTATAACGCGAGCGTGATTTAATTTCACGCGGGCGAAGCTACTAGTTATGCTTATAATTCGCAGGAATTTATCATGCGAAAGAGACAAAGCAACACCATGCCACCAGCTAGAAGAGAAAATATGTTTAATGTGATATTTCACTTTACTAATCACTTATAAATAGTAATCACTGCACGGCGGTATAACATACGAAATAACATGCACCCACTGTGACAATAATCGTCAATAATAAAATATAACGTTCGGATTTATCATCCGTGATATAACAGTGACAAAAAACAACTTCACGACGTGATAGTGAAATAAAAATAGCTATAATTTCCATCGCTAGCAACGTCTCAACCGGTAGGCGTATCATCTAACGTTTGCAATTCGCCAGAGATCAGCGATGACTCTAAAACGTAATGAAAAAATCATCAAAAACGTCGCCAATTGCTTGCTGGTCACTAGATACACTTACAGCATCAAAACTAATCAAGCGGCAACGACTACCACTAATGTACAAGGCTGTTATGTGTCTTGCAATAACTAAACAATCACGATAATTTCGCATTACGAGTTACGTGATCACTCCGCCGGTTTTTGTTACCACCCGGCGCCGCCTTACGTATTAGTTTAGAGGTAACCTATAAAATGAAAAAAATATAAAAATATTTTTTGACGAACGTGAATAATCATTTGAATGTTTTATCTGTTCTATTTGCACACATTTTGTGTAGTCTTGGGTAGTTCGCGAGCGACCTAGGTGGGAAGAGCGCTCCTTTAGGTGAACTATGCGAACTAGTTCATTGAAAATCCCGCTCTTAGTTCTTTTTATATTTCTGTTAGCGTCCACTTTACTAGACAGTGGCACTATGTGACCAACCGAGTTATTTACTTTTACTGTGCGCGCCTTGATATTTCGAGAATCGATATCGATACTAAACAACTTCAAATCCACATGGTTGAAATTTTATCAAATCATATGAAATCATAACAATCGTTAACTGAGGTATTGCTGGCTAATTATCAAACAGAATACTAATACCATAGAATAATAGCATTATTACTCTATGACTAATACCATTTATGTCTTATTTTACGGTAAGTTTAATTAAAATTAAAAAAAATCTCTTCTATTCCCATTTATTGTTACAAATAATTGATTATTATTATATATCACGTTAATAATGACTAATTATTAATATAAATCATTTTATTTTTTCGTTTTTATTTCGATAAAAGATTTTATGTGCCATAACAAAAAAGTCAACTTTAATTGTAAAAATTCATACTTTTTAAGTATTCTAACATTATACTAGGAACTAGCCTAGCTGTTGACTAATCATTAATATAAATTATTTTATTTTTCATTATTTAAATAAAAAATATCATATTACATAAATGGACGTGTAAAATTTTCATGTAATACTTTGTATTTTTTAAATAACAATAAACAAAACTTACAATAATCATAACTATATTTTTTTCTTTATTTATTGTTCTTAATAAATTATTTCAAAAAAGAACTAATGAACTAATAGAACGAACTAGTTCATCCTTGGATTATGAACTAAATTGAGCGCTCTCTGTAGTGACCGGTTAGGCCCAAGCCTAATTTTGTGACTGTTTCGTTAGTTGAGTGATCAGCGAATACGTCTATCGAGCGTATACGTCAGCGAAGAGGAGGCTCGGATTTGATCTTAGATAGGAATAATCATTTGTGTGATGAGAATGATGTTTATTAAATACTAACTGTTTTAAGACAGTAGAAAAGTCAGTTGCTATTAAAATTCCGGAAAAAAATATAAAAACACTCGCCTGTTCAATAGCTAAGTTGTAAACAAATATGGAGCTAATTCATTGGATAGTTTTGGATGTTTGTGAACACATACGGAAGCTAAATTTATATTTTCTTAAGATTTCTCGATATGTTTATATACAATTACTAATCTACGTATATAAATAAAAAGGTTCGTACGTGCATAAATTCAGAATTAAATGCACCAAATTGGATAATCCTTTTATGTTGGTCAGGACAAGGTTTGTATAAAATAAAATATTAAAAAATCATTAATACATGTGGTAATTTGTTGTTATGTGATTAGGCTAATCTGACGGTAAACCCGGATGGTGGGCAAAAAATTTGTCAAACGCCTTTTTGATAAGTCTTGGCTAAAACTTATATATATATATATATATATATATATATATATATATATATATATATATATATATATATATATATATATATATATATATATATATATATATAATTTTTAAGCAAGACTTATCAAAAAAGGCTATATATTTAATGTAAGAGCCAAGAATATTGCGTTCCGAGAATTACCAATAATTTGTTACAAAGATAAAGATTAATTTCGCCTTGTCAAGGCACAAATTAGTCTTTAATTTTAAGTGTCATTGCGATCATTATTCTTATTTAAGGGCATGGTATACTTAAGAATTTTAAAGAAATAAATTTTCACAATAGCATATTGCTAAATAAACTAAGTATCTCTCAAGAAACGCTATACATTTCGTTAATTTGTTGGTAAGTACTATATTTTTTATGAAATTTATTTATAATATGCGTCCAAATATAAACTTTTTTATCTACCTACTAATCTTATCGAAACTTAAAAAATACTTCATTTCAGACGCGAATAAAATAAAATATACATACTTTTAACAGTCATTGATATTATATAATTACTAGCTGTGCCCGCGACTTCGTTCGCGTGGAAAAAATTCTAAAATAAAAACCCGCATAGTTCCCGTTCCTGTGGGATTTCCGGGATAAGAACTATCCTATGTGCTTTCTTGGGATAAATTAACTATATTTGTACCAAATTTTATCCAAAGCGGTTCAGTGGTTTGGCCGTGAAAGCGTAACAGACAGACAGACAGACAGACAGAGTTACTTTCACATTTATAATATTAGTATGGATTATGTGTACAAGAAGTAGTCCAATGGTATCAAATTATTTCGAAAAACTGTTCCCGCTGCGTTAGGTACATTGTTCGTTATATATTGTTTTTTTTGCTTCGTTCTTAATCCATACCTACTTGTAAGTGCGAAAGTTACTCTGTGTGTCTGTCTGTATGTCCCTTGTTCACGCCTAAACCACTGAATCGATTTGGATGAAATTTGGTACAAAGACAGCTTGAAACCCGAGAAAGGACATAGGATAGTTTTATCCCAGAAATTCCATGTTAACGGGAACTATGCGGGTAAAACCCCGTGATTGTCTATCTTTTAAACCACGGTAATAAAGAGACTGCTAGAGAGAGACAAGAGATAACTTAGGCTACTTTTATTTTAGAATTAATTCCACGTGGACGAAGTCGCGGGCACAGCTAGTAGGCTATAAATTTCAAAGGTTATTTTTAAAAACCGAACCGGGATATCAAAAATTTAGAATATTTAAACAAAACTATACATTATATATTTTATTTCTAAAAGAATATTAGGATATAACGCTCGCTTTACAATCGTCTTTAACAGGTTTCGTAATTTCTCATGACTCATAAAATCTGTTTAAGGCAAAGGAAGCTGAATAGTGCATCTAAGGGATACTAAAACACTAATAGATCTGGACGTGAGCCAACAAACAGGACGTCTTATATAATATGCGCTTGTGACAGTGTAAAGTATGATATTGAATGTAAATGAAATGATTAACAATACACGTATATATTATTCTAATCACGGATCAGCAAAGGATATTGCGAAAATTTTATAATGATTTATCTTTTCATTTATCTAGTCCTTGTTGCCTCGCCTCTGTGGTTTAGTGGTCCGATGTCGGTGTTAACCATATGAGGTCCCGTGTTCGTTTTCCTGGTCAGGCAATTCAAGAAATGTGTTTGTTCAGTTTTATGATAAAACAACGTTGCCTGAGATTGGATAAGTGCCCGGTTGGCGATAGACTTTGCCACCTATCACATGGTGGAACTAAAATATCTTCGCCTAATCGTCGGTGCCCTGGTTTGTCATCTGTCTGCCTCTTCCGGGATATGGCCGTGAAGAAACTTCTTCCTTGTTGCCTCAATGGTCTAGCCTGCTTCCTCCAAGATCTGAGAGGAAAAGTCTAACCGACAAACTAGGTACTTTCACTAATAATTATAGGTAAATAGATACCGATATGCATGTAGGCAAGATGATAAAATTTGACCGCCCCCTTTGTGTTTACCTTACTGCGAATTGAGGGGACTGGGGCTCGATTTCCGACAGACAAACATTTGTAATGTAATGAGCATAGGTGTATTGTATTTCTGGGTTTAGGTGATAATTATGTATGTTTCAGTGTTTCAGTTTATATATATATATATATATATATATATATATATATATATATATATATATATATATATATATATATATATATATGTATATATATATGTATATAGCATTGCTACAAGGTCATGAATTATAGGCTTGTGGTACGAAAACCTCGGCGAGACGTATCAGAACTCTACCTCATTGTAATGATTTTAGTTACACCTATTTTCTCGTTTTTTACAAGATGCCTAACCGTAAGGCAATTGATCTATTATTTCGAAAGGCGCCCGGATCAATACAGGAAAAAGTCTAATATAACCTAAAATGTTGGTTAGAATGTTTAGCGATATTAAGACGTTTGGCGTGAAGAAATGGATGTGTGTTAATACCGACACTGCCTCGCATCAATGGGTTTATCGCCTATCTGTCCCTGACCTTATTGACCGGTATTAGGGTTGACACATAAACATGACAATGATGTCGACGACGACACCTCAGCAATCAGTATTAAATGGTATTTTATTGTAAGATTTTGTTACTGTGATTCTAGATTGTATCCAATTTTAAATTTAAATATTAGTTTCAAATTTCAACCGCAACAGGTATTTCAACTACAGTTGTAGTCTTAAATGAACCCGGCCCTCGTTAAAGAATAGGCCATCTACAATTCTGCCAGGCACTTCGTAAAAGGCTAACTATTAGTTATATAGGTCACTACCATCGTGACTAATAGGTTTCGCAATGTCTTGCCGGCCAATGCACAGAATATGGAGGTTATTCTATGGTATATAGTACCACCGCCTTACCTATTCCTGCCGCAATAGCTTCAATGCTTGTCATTGTCGAGAACCGCCACATTAATAGCAAACCATCATTGACATATTTGGTGTTGACAGGCTGTGGTTTCTCTTTCCACCAGGAGAGCTGTTTGTTGTTTGTTATCCGATGATTATAAAAAAATGCATTTGAAAAATTCTCTCTTAAGGTTAGAGTGGAGTGGGTCGAGCCAAATCTACCATCTCATCAAGAAAGGGGAAAAGTTGGAAAAACGTCAAAATTGTTTTTTTTTATATCATAATATAGCAAACAAACAGATGGCTCACCCGATGGAAAGAGCGACCATCGCCTACAAACACCAAAGATGTTAATTGGTCGTTGCTATCTTGTAGCGAGGTTGAATACCACATGCATAAGTTTACCGGCTACTTTCCCGTCTAAACCGGAACACGACACGACGATTGCGGTAGTAATAGGTAAGGAGGTGGTACCAGATCCGGACGAGACTATGCAGAACTCTACCACCTAGTAGCCACGATTTTTGTGACTTGCATTGCCAATTGATCGCGTTTTACGACCTGCCTGGCAGAATGGCAGTTGGCCTATTCTCTAAAGCCCGGACCAACACGGGGAATAGGGTCGTCTGTTTCTGATTAAAAATGTAATAAAATGAAATTCTTTTTAGTAACATACATGTTACTAAAATATCAGCCAAAATTCACTTTAAAACGTTGACCGACATAACGTTTCGCATCAATGGACTTTATCGGCCATATCTGCCCCTGAACTTGTCTGTTCAGAAAGGGACGGCGCACATACGGTAATGCGATTTAAGCTGCGCCTCGACAATACGACAAAGCTTCAATCGTTTGTGTTTCTGACTGATCGTTTGCGTTGTCTTCGCTAATAATATAAAGTAGTAAGTTTTAATTGTTTGTTTGTAATGAATAAACTCAAAAACTACTGGAAATAACTACATTTTGACTGAGTAATATAAGGCTGCTTTTTTACCCGCCGAAGTATAAGGTAGTGTTTGTAAATTACGAGGAACAGCTAGTTCGTTAAATTAACACATATTGTGAATAGGCATGGAAATTATTATTAAATTAGGTTAACTGGTATGTTGTTAAATCTAATTAATATTTAACAGTTATTTATTTATATTATATTATATCAGTAGTAGGCTATGCCTATATATTACAATAAGTATTAGAAGCAAAAAAAAAGGTCCTCTGGAGTAGTTTAACAGTTATTATAAATCAAATATTTTTAATTTAATAACATTATTATAAGCAGCAAAAACGCAAAGCCGTCGAGTTAGCGAACAAAAGAGGTCCTCTGGAGTAGTTTAACAGTTATTATTTTCATAAATCAAGGTAGCTCAAATATTTTAATAACATTAAATTAAAAGCTGTAAAAACGCCAAACCGTCGAGTTAGCGAGCAAAAAAAAGGTCCTCTGAAGTAGTTTTTACAAGTTTTAACAGTTATTATTATCATAAATCAAGGTAGCTCAAATATTTTTATAACATTATTATCCTATATGAAGTTATTGGTAATAACAGTATTTGCTAATATAAATAACAGTTGATAATTGTTAAAAAAATTAGTACGAAATTTAATATGTTAACTGTTAAATGACCCATGCCTAATTGTGAACGCGTAGTGCTACTATAAATCGTAGTTACCAGACACTGAACACCTATTTATGTCATAAGCTATGTCATTAGAACCAGAAAAAATCAAATATAAGGCGTAAACAAACTAGCTATTGTCTAGACTTGGTTAATGTTCGTAGCGCTAGGAATAATTAAAATTTTTAATTCTCAACTTATACTTCTATATTAATATTATTTGAAAGTTTATGAAATGTTAAGATTGTTTGTTTGTAATGGACACTCTCAAAAACTACTTCACCGATTTAAACATATTTTCACCAATTTCTACATCATCACTAAGTACCATAAGCTACTGTTTTACCCAACTGATTGAATGAAAGCAATGTGCGTGGGTCACGCGATCGAAGTAGCAAGGAACAGCTAATTCATACTCAATTTAGAATGGAGATAAAAGTCCAAGACTTGGACACGAACATTTTTTTTAATGTACACGGTTAAAATGTAAAATTACCAACGAGTTTGAAGACATTGCAAATTTTCTTCACTAATGTGCGCGAGGGACCAAATTGTTCATTGTGCAGGCGGGCCGGTTTGCCGGGTCTTTGAACCACGAAATTCCCCTCCAGTCGGACGCTATTTTTGGAAACACACGTCCTACCAAATTGGGACGGGTGTTATTGCTTGAAATCTAGGAATTCGTTTGTTTGGTATTACGAAATTTTACAGCTGTTCTGAGGAGTGAGTCAATAGTTTGATTTAACCGATCTTTGATTGAACGTATTAGTTGACGGGGAAATTAATACCTTATTATTTATAACCGACTGCCAAAAAGGTCTATTTTATTTGTGGGATTCTTATTTTTAATGTCCCGTTACGTTAGTTATTAATATTGCCCCGATTTTCGGAAATCGAGTTATTATTAAATCTCCACGTTTTGAGAGCCTCTGAACTTTTTACCGATTGTTTACACGATAACATGTGTGCGTGCGTGCATGTATGACATCGGTATGTGTGTGTGAGTAAATATCTCATAATAGATTAGATTCCGCAAACTTAGATTTCTTGAACATCTGAATCTACTCGACCTAGAAGATTTTAGGAAATTTAAAAAAAAAAACTCAAATTATATTCGGTGAAAGAATATTTTTTTAAAAACTCAGCTAAATGCACTACTAGACCGGGATCCCAGGAACAAACTTTTTTTGATTAATAATAAGCTGAATTTTTGTGAACAGCTTCGTTTGGACGAGACAACCATCTCTTCTATCTTCGAAAATATTGTATATAAATGAAATATATTTAATGAACACCCAAACTTACAAATACAAACATCTTTGCACATCACACAAATATATGTCACTGTCTGAAATTGAACTCGATTCCCATCGATTCCGTGGTCAAGGTGACTTTGGATAGGTTACCTTACCTACCTTGATCAACGGGACGGTTAATATAGGAAATGGGAAATTGCAACGTATTTCGTTTTACTTAGATAATACAAAATTCCATACGTACTGTATTATGTTTCATCTTTGTTCATTACATATAAGTTATTTTATTACTTCTCAATATAATATTATTTTCAGTAAAATATTAGCAAAGATTGAGAAATATCGCAAAAACTTAAGTAATCAATTTCTGAATATACAAGTTTTGAGAATTGACAAAAAATCTTGATGGAAAATGAATATATATTTTACATTACACACATTTTACATTAGTGTCTATCTAGAGTCCTTTAAAAAGTATTTTTATTTTAGATTAGACTAATTTGAATAATTTGTCTGGTATTGTTTATTAACTTGGCGTAATTAAAATTAATTCCGTATTAAGAAATTTACCAACCGACTTCTACAAAAACAGGTATTCTTATATCATAAGATACCTACAACTAAGTATAAAAAGAGAGAAAACTAACAAATAAGTATATGTTTCTCTTGATGGAAAGAGCTAACCATAGATAATAGACACCAAAGGTATTAATGATGGAATGTTACTCGTGGCAATAATGTCACATGCATATAATTATATTGTTATGCCTTTGAGTATTGTTGCCCAACAACTTTGAGTATTGTTGTACCAACAATACCTTTGAGTATTGTTGGATTATTACTCAAAGGCATGTACAGTAGAATCTCGTTAAGTCGAACCTGGATAAGTTGAAAACTTCCGAATCTCGAAAAATTGTTTCGTTCCCTTCAAACACTGAAACCTCCATTACTCGAAATCCCAATCCTACATTATTCGAAATAATCAATGAATCCTTCCGCGCCATTTTGGCACATATATTCCCTCCATAACACGAAATATTAAATTTTAACCTCTGTGTTGCGAACCTAGCAATGTTTTATATTACAACCCTTACAACTCGATTATTTGAGACGTATCACCTCTATAGTTCAAAGAACAATAAGATATTTGTACCTTACTCTGCGATTTGAATTGTTGAATGTTTATTTATTTTACCTCTCTAACTCAAAATTTATAAGAAAGAATCTCAATCTCTTTATGTCGAATCGAAATCCGCCTAAGTCGAAATTCTAAGCCAAAAACTCTTTAACTCGATTTTTTTAGCGTCTCCCTTGATGTTCGACTTAGAGAAGTTCTACTGTTGTCTACGGAGAGGTTGTTTTCTGGTTATCTTTCGCTCTATACTTAAAGTGAACATACGTCCCGCTTTGGACAGGACTGTCCCGTTTTCAGGCTGCCTGTCCTGCTGTTCTCAGCGAGAGCAAAGATGCCTCTCTTTTGCAATCAAACTCAATTTATATAGTTATTCACTTACCTACTTTAAATTTAAAATTGAACTGCACAAAAAAGGCAGTAAGTACTTGGAGACAAGAGCTATGTTTTAAATAAAATTCCTTATTTCTGGTGGTTCAGCATTAGCGTTGACCACATGAGCTCCCGGGTTCGATTCCCGGTCGGGCACATAAGAATAGTGTTTTTTCAGTTTTCTGAGAAACACAAAGTTGCCTGGGATTGGAAAGTGCCCGGTTGGCGATAGGCTTGCCACCTATAACATTTGTGGGACCAAGTATCTTCGGCTAATCGTGGGTGCACTTGTGCCTCTGCCTACCCCTTCGGGGATGTGGGCGTGAAGATACTTATTTTATTTTTATTTAATAATTATTTAATATGTACCTACTTTATTTAAACTCGTATAACTTGGTATGTATTTATTTCAATTATACTTATCTTTTAATAATTTTAATATTAACCGAATATTCGTAGCATCTCTACTATAGATAATGGTTCTTTCTTACCATTATCGGTGTTTGGATGATATACATATATAAGAAATTGTAACCCGAACAAAAAACATTACCACCATCTATAAATATGCCACCATATACACGTCTCATATACAAGGCGTGTAATATGTCCATTACTGAGGCTGAACGTGTCTATCAATTATCTTATTGTACCAGGAGATTAGTCATGACAAAAGACAAAGCGACAGAATAAAACAATTGAATTGTATATAAATCAAGCATTCTGTCTACGCTGTTTCAATCTCGTCGGGACTACTTTTTGTTTATCCGTAGTGATGCGTAATAATGGAATGTTTGTTCGTTTTTCGAACATCTGGATGTAACTCGATTGTTTTCTCTCGTGATCCCGTCTGATTCGATTTGATTGTTCACTTGTGTATTAACGTGTGTTTGTGTTGCTTTCATTTACGACTAGTTCGAAAGAGTAGAAAACGAAATTTATATGAGTGGAGTATTCAAACCTTCTTGTCTCAGTCTTATCGGCACTTTTTAAATGATTTCCTAGAGGTACCAACTCAATTAATTGTGGTCTTTGTTTTATATATTTCCTTACAACATGTACATATTTTGTTTTATTTTCTTATTTTAAAGGAAATAGATCAGTTATGGTCCTATTTGAAAAGGCCGAGCTCAAATAATAAAATCAAAAGATACGATACGGATTGTTAATAAATAAATATCACTGGATGAATAACACGAATTGATTTAACCTTAAAGTAAGCAAATTATTTGCTTAAAATATGGGTGTCAGTCAACGGTACTAATACATATAAATACATAATATATAAGTACTCATAAATATGTAATAATCACCCAAACCCAGAAACACAAACATCTGTGCTCATCACAAAAATGTTTTTCCTGTTGGGAGCTAAACCCCAGCCCTATTGATGCGTAGCCTGGTTCGCTTACCATTCGACCAACGGGGCGCCCAAAAGTGATATGCACGTATCGAATACATTATTTTACTCCACAAACAGCAACGGGCAGTTAACATCCATGGTATCTATAGGCAATGGCCGCTCTTTCCATATTAGGATTCATCTGCTTGTTTGCTATCTCAGAATATAAAAAAGATTTTTGTTACAGCTTTACTCCGTTTTATTTATTTACGTTTAGTCGTAATGATAGGTTGTCCGTCCAATTTAATCTTTCTCGATTGTTTTATTATGTGATCCATAATAAAACAATCGAGTTTATTAGTTCAATCGACTTGTGATATGTGTCTGTGCTGTTTCTGGACAAAACGACTGCATAAAAAAATTTAGTCGTTGGCATATGAATTAAATATCGGACTACGTGCTGCTGTCTCAATCTAGTCGGGATTCGAAACTAGTTTTTAAATTTTATATTATAACTTTGATATGGCTGATTCGTTTTTAACAATAATTGTCTTATATTGTCACTGGGCTGTTTGCTCGTTTGCTGTACAAAACTACTTAATACGCACTTTATTTGTACTTAATAGGTACTTTATGTGTAACTGTTTAGTAGAGATTTTATCGATTATATTTAATGAAAACTTCGCAATGGTCATCCCTAATTCATATAATACGGCAGTATGGGGTCTTCGTAATTATCGTGGTTTTTGTCGGTCTACCTTCGTATTGTCCCTGTTGTCCAAGATCATGATCGGAATGAAAGTGGTCAGTTTGCTTCGAAGTTCATTTATTAATTGTTGCAAATAGTTTATTTGCAAATTGCAAGATTTATTTTATTTATGAATTGAAAAATATAATATTGATTTAATATTTTGTAAAATCGTGTTACCGTTACTACTTACGTTAGTACTACGTTACTAATAAATGAAAAAACAAATATTAATATAACTTCTGTGGTCTAGTGGTCCGGTCTCTGTGTTGACTATCCGAGGCGTTGGGTTCGATTCCTGGGTCGGGCAATTAAAAAACATATATTTTTTCAGTTTTCTAACAAAAACAACGTTGCCCGGGATAGGATAAGTGCCTGGTTGGCGATAGGCTTGCCACTAACTCATTGTGGGACTAAGTATATTCGGCTAATCGTGGGTGCACTTGTACGTCTGCCTACCTCTTCAGAGTGTTATATGTGAGTTTTTCTTTTCGCATTCGATCGTGAGTGCGTTTCGAGTTTACTAGGAATTTGTATGTGATTTGTACAGCGCCACCTAGTGGTAAACTGATTTCTCACGTTTACCACTAGGTGGCGCTTTATAAATCACATACAAATTCCTCGTAAACTCCAAACGCGCTCACGATCGAATGCGAAAAGAAAAACTCACATTTAGCACTTCGATATTCGGGCGTGAAGATACTTTTTAATGCAAATATTGTTGAACAAATTACACACATTGACCTTACCCCAAAGTAAACAGATCATTTGGTTGTGTTATAGTCTAGAGATGTCATACGTACAATGGTCCAGAGGGCTAAGTGCAGATACAGCAATGGTATAAAAAAGACTAGGCGTTGTCAATGACACTCATACCTACATATGAATACATGTAAAATACTGAAATATCTATACATATAATAAAATCGTAGTAAAGTCAAAACTGTACATTGAATATTTTTTTAAAAGAATACTTGGGGCGGATCTATAATCAATATCGAAGCCAAAAATATAGTTTTTAGAATTTTTGTCTGTATGTCTGTTTGTCTGTATGTATGTCCGGGGTAAACTCAAAAAGTACTGCATGGATTTACTTCAAATTTTGCATGAATATTACTAACAGGTCGGGTCAACATATAGGCTACATATTATCACGCTATCACCTACGGAGGGGAAGCTGTGCGGAGTAAACGAAGTCCGCGCGGACGAAGTTGCGAGCAACAGCTAGTATTTAATAAACATCAAAACTGAATACAAACTTTCATGCTCATCACACAAATGCTTTTTCTTGTCGCGAATGGAACCCGAGCCTCATCAAATGCATAGTTAAGGAGGCTAACTACTCGATTAACGGGGTGGTAAATAATATTGTTTTCAGTCATTAATAACCAGTCAGACCAGCTAAAACATTTTGTAACGTTCTCAAACTAAACTTGTAAACTTTTCGCTGCGCGAAGGTTCTAACATCTCTAAGACGTAGTATGTGGGTCTAAACAAAAAATACCTTCAATCAAGTAAGTGTACACTATTAAATCGAAATGCATTACGGCTTATAAAACTAAAATGTCTTCTAAGGTTATACAACATATAATTTTCTTAGTCATTAAAGAGACTACTTGTATTCAATCTTCCGCAAAAGTTGAAATTGTTTTTTTTTGCACAACCAGAAATGAGGCGATAGTTATTACACTCTAGCAGGAGACCCTTCTCTTTGTTTGCTATCTTAGGGGCCGTTCAAGTATTACGTATGCAGATTTTTTACAATTATTGACTCCCCCCTCCCCCATGTCAGCAAAAGTAAGCAAATCACTTATTCCCCCTTGCTTACGTAAACATTTGTAAATTTATTTTTAACTAGCTATTGCCAGCGACTTCGTCCTCGCGGAGTTCGTTTACTCCGCACTGCCCCTCCCCCGTAGGTGATAGCGTGATAATATGTAGCCTATATGTTGACCCGACCTGTTAGTAATTTTCATGCAAATTTTGAAGTAAATCCATGCAGTACTTTTTGAGTTTACCGCGGACATACATACAGACAAACAGACAAAAATTCTAAAAACTATATTTTTGGCTTCGATATCGATTGTCGATCACGCCCCAAGTATTATTTAAAAAAAATATTCAATATACAGTTTTGACTTTCCTACGATTTTATTATATGTATAGATAGATATGTTCCTCACATTTGTGATTGACTCATGAGTTGCAGTTTTACTAGTAGCAGTAGTTAAGATAAAAGAGTTTAACGCAATTATTTAATGTAACAAGCAGTCAATAGTTTTCTATAGAAAACTCGAAAAAAAAAATTGCTGACGTAATCACCTTCTAGACCCCACCTGTCCCCTTTGTCATCAAAAATAAGCAAAGGGAAGACCCCCCACCCCCGTTTAGTGCTTACGTAATACTTGAATGGCCCCTTATGATATAAAAAAAAACAATTTGAAGCCACCGTTATGCAAGTTTTGTTTCAGTTTGGAGGCTAATAGCCGCTAAACTTATGCATGAGGAATCTTCGCCACAAGGATGCAAACGTATGATTGTAGGCGATTGTCTGTTTCATCTGACCCTGCTGTCTGATTCTTTGCTATCGCGTTATATTTTTTATACCATTAGATAACTAACAAGCAGATGGCTCCCCTGATGGAAAGAGAAAGCATCGCCTGTTGACACTAAAGATGTTGACGATGCGTCTCATCCGTTTGGCGAGATGTTAAATCCATATACATAAGTTTACCGGCTACCTTTCCCTCCGAACGGGAACAGGATGATGACAAACATTGACGCTATTGCGCCAGGAATTGGTATAGCGGTTGTACCAAATACTCAGGCAAGACGTTGTGGAACTATACCATCTAGTAGTCACAGTGATAGGGATAGGTTTAGTCAATCGTTTGCATTTTAAGAACTGCCTAGAATGGCTGGTGGTGTGTTCTTTAGAGGAGCCCTTATACCAACTTGATTACACATACCACGGAGTCACAGATGGGTTAAGACGGACTCTGATGTCCATCTATGTAACTAACGCATGTAGAACTTTAAAAACAATAAAGAAAAATATCGAAACGCAGGGATTGAACCTGCGACCGTCTACCTAAACCCGGGACGCTCTATCGCTGAGCTAGTGTCGACAGGCTCGGCGTGGCGAAATTCTTCTTAGCTGTACGATCGATAACGTCGATCGTCGGTAGAGCGTCCCGGCTTTAGGTAGACGGTCGCAGGTACAATCCCTGCGTGTCGATATTTTTCTTTGTTGTTTTTGAAGTTTTTCAAGTTTTCCCAAGCAAGGAGTGAGTACTATAACACAAAAATAATGCATGTAACATTACATCCCCGCCTTAAGGATGCCCACGCACCATTTAACATATATTTTGGTGTCTATAGGGATAATTGTCTCTTGTTCATTTACTTTCCTTTGATACAAATACACGTAATTTACATACATACATATCTAAACGCCAGATCCCTCTCTCTCTGAGAACCGAGTGCCATACATCACGATCCTTGCAGGCTTGTCTCGCTTCCTCCACATTCATCACTTTGTTCATACATACACGCCGGTTGCGAAGTCTTTTGACATCACCTTCGGACAGTACTCGATCAATCTAATCATAGTATGTCAGTCTTAGTCTTCCCCGGTACCTACATCCTTCCACATTCGCATTGTATATCTGTTTTGTTAACCTTTCATCCACCACGTAATTTAAACGCCCCAAAACTACTACAGTCGACTTCCATTCTCTGCATCTCAGGGTCCCTGGATCACCAAATTACCCAAATAAGTATTCCCTGGTAAATTTGGTATATTTTGTTTGCGTGTGTATAGTTCCCATTTGGTCATATGGGATCAAATAGGAACTATACCCACCCAAACAAAAGAAAAATATCATACATAACAAAAAAAATTCTAATGAATTTAGAAAAAAGTTTAATAGATTATAATATACTACAAAAAGATAGGAATCTCTCTTTTTGAATTATATTATAATCTACTAGTATACTAGACGCTAAACAAGCCGCCTGTCTGTGTGGACGTGGCCTTAGGACGTGGCTTATGTTATCCTAGCTGTTGCCCACGACTTCGTCCGCGCGGACTTCGTTTACTCCGCACTGCACCTCCCCCGTAGGTGATAGCGTGATAATATGTAGCCTATATGTTTACCCGACCTATTAGTAATATTCATGCAAAATTGGAAGTAAATCCATGCAGTACTTTTTGAGTTTACCCTGGACATACATACAGACAAACAGACAAAAATTCTAAAAACTATATTTTTGGCTTCGATATCGATTGTAGATCACGCCCCAAGTATTCTTTTAAAAAAATATTCAATGTACAGTTTTGACTTTCCTACGATTAAACTTTTAAATTATAACCCCAGCTACCAATAGTAAAAACACCATATTAATTACTAGCTGTTGCACGCGACTTTGTCCGCGCGGACCTTGTTTACTCCGCTCCTACTGGTTAGCATGACGTTATATAGCCTACTAGCTGTTGCCAGCGACTTCGTCCGCGCGGACTTCGTTTACTCCGCACTGCTCCTCCCTCGTAGGTGATAGTGTGATAATATGTAGCCTATATGTTGACCCGACCTGTAAGTAATATTCTTGCAAAATTTGAAGTAAATCCATGCAGATCTTTTTGAGTTTACCCCGGACATACATATAGACAAACAGACAAACAGATAAACAGACAAACAGACATACAGAAAAACAGACAAAAATTCTAAAAACTATATTTTTTGCTTCAATATCGATTGTAGATCACGCCCCAACTATTCTTTTAAAATAATATTCAATGTACAGTTTTGACTTTCCTACGATTTTATTATATGTATAGATAACCTTTCTCGATAAACAGGCTCAAAAAGAATTGTTCAAATCGGTTCAGCAGTTTTCGAGATTATTTATTGAGATTATAATATTATAATCTAATAATTTATATACCTAGGTCACACTATAAGTTTTGCGTAAGTTAAAAAAACAACATGTTATACCCAAAATATTATGTTTATTGCTTTTCAAAGTAATCTCCTTTACACTTTAAACATTTTTACATGCGATCGAACCATTTTTTAAAACAGGAGGAACACAGATCTGAAGGCATGTTTTCTACAAGCTGATTCAACGCTATCACTTCCTCTTCGGAGTTGGCAAAAGTAAAACCACGAGGGGTTTACATCTTTAATTTTGGGGAAAATACAGAATTCACAAGATGCTAGGTCGGGGCTATGCGCAGGATGAGTGATGAGATGTACTGTTTCTGAAGCTTAAAATGACTTAGTTTTGTTGGCCGTGTGTGAAGGAGCGTTATCATGGTGTAGGAGAATGCGGCTTTTGGGTCGTTTTTCGCGAACTTTTCTAATACTCTGGGTAAACAAATGCTAGAATACCACTCGGCCTTAACACCCTTTTGACCTTTAAGTGGAATTGTACAGATGGGACCCGTAGCTGAGAAAAAAAACGCGATCATTTTTTTACAAACGTTTCTCGCCTGTCTTACTTTTGTTGGCCTGTTCTCATTTTCAAACACACATTCAAAAGATTGCTGTTTTTTTTTCGGGTTCAAAACAATAAATCCACGTTTCGTCTCCTGTGACACTGTCATAAACAGCATTAGAATGTCCGTGGTCGTACTTCAGTAGCATCTGTGAGCACCATTCCACGCCAGCCCGCTTCTGCTCCGCTGTCAGTTCATGAGGGATCCAACGACAACAAAGTTTCCGAACTTTCAATTCTTCGTGTAAAATTTTCTGAATTTGGCTCATACCGATCCCCAATAGTCCTCAAATTATCTCATAGGTGATCCGGGGGTTTTCTTCAATTAACCGCTTAACAGTAGCCACATTATTTTCGTTGACGGCAGTTGAAGGCCGCCCTTCACGAAATTCGTCATGTAAAGAAACTCGACCTCTCTCAAATTCAGCAAACCATCGCCTCACGGTGCTCAAACAAGGTGCTTCTCTCCCAAAAGCATTTTGAAGACTAGCGGCACAGTCTTGCAGAGAAAAAGAACTTTTATTATCATAAAAAATCATCGCTCTAAAATCTTTTCGACTTAATTCCATTTTCGTTGCGTACGTAGAACTTTTAGGTGTGATAAAAAAACAATTGACAAATCATTTCCCGCCAATTGTTTTTTTTTATTACTAAGAAGGTTGGAACGTTTTAAAAATATAACATGGAAATTCAAATAGTTCCGATTAGCTAGAAGTGCAAAACTTTTAGTGTGCCCCATGTATATTATATACATATAATAAAATCGTAGGAAAGTCAATGTATGTCCGGGGTAAACTCAAAAAGTACTGCACGGATTTACTTCAAATTTTGCATGAATATTACTAACAGGTTGGGTCAACATATAGGCTACATATTATCACGCTATCACCTACGAGCAAGGAGCTGTGCGGAGTAAACGAAGTTCGCGCGAACGAAGTCGCGGGCAACAGCTAGTATATAATATACCTATAAGTAATAATATTAAATATAGATTAGATTTTGTTATAAGACTTCTAAACAATATGTTATTTTCCCATAAGGCAACGTAACAAGAAACTTTGAATACGATCGTATTGTATTTCGTTGTGCGTTGGTAGTTCGAAGTATCGTCTTACGCCTGCTTCTCCGACTTCGTCACTAGAAAGGCACGAGAACCCTTTTTGAAGTTTTGATACATTTGTATTAGTGATGATAGTCATCAAAAACTGATAGTTTTTGCGACGGTTACGTTACGTTACTAATCTACATATATAAAATCGTAGGAAAGTCAAAACTGTGCCTTGAATATTTTTTTAAAAGAATACTTGGGGCGTGATCTACAATCGATATCAAAGCCAAAAATATAGTTTTTAGAATTTTTGTCTGTTTGTCTGTATGTATGTCCGGGGTAAACTCAAAAAGTACTGCACGGATTTACTTAAAATTTTGCATGAATATTACTAACAGGCCGGGTCAACATATAGGCTACATATTATCACGCTATCAACTACGGGGGAGGGGCAGTGCGGAGTAAACGAACTCCGCGCGGACGAAGTCGCTGGCAACAGCTAGTTAAAAATAAATTTACAAATGTTTACGTAAGGAAGGGGGGAATAAGTGATTTGCTCACTTTTGCTGACATGGAGGGGGGAGGAGTCAATAATTGTAAAAAATCTGCATACGTAATACTTGAACGGCCCCAAAGATAGCAAACAAAGAGAAGGGTCTCCTGCTAGAGTGTAATAACTATCGCCTCATTTCTGGTTGTGCAAAAAAAACAATTTCAACTTTTGCGGAAGATTGAATACAAGTAGTCTCTTTAATGGTCGGGGACAGGTCGGGTCAACATATAGTCTACATATTATCACGCTATCACCTAGCGGCCAGGTGCTGTGCGGAGTAAACGAAGTCCGCGCGGCCGAAGTCGCTGACAACAGCTAGTATAACATAAAGCCACGTCCTAAGGCCACGTCCACACGGACAGGCGGCTTGTTTAGCGTCTAGTACCTCGCGCTTTGTGATAAAAAACCAACACGTTTGTTTACTCCGTTAGGTCGCTAAGCAATTAGTAGACGCCAAGCGCGCAGGGAGGCCGGTGGCAAAAATTCAAGAACATTCGTTTTACTAAGCTAACTCGCTAGGTGGTTCGCTAGACTAGGCGCTGGGCAAGCCGCTTGTCTGTGCGGACGGACGTAGCCTTACGGGGTTATCTGTAAGTTGAAATAATACATTGAACACATCTAATTTGCATTTAACCCGGAATAACATTATCATATCAATATGAATCAAGTATGATAAAATATTCAAGCGACGCATCCCATCCGCCATCACTTCCGCTGTCAAATTTTGAATCAATTCATTATGGTTTGATGAATCTTAAAAAGTTTTTTAATGACTATAAACTAGTTTGCAGGCGTGACTTTCTGCGAAATTGAATTTTTTGGGCAAGTAGAGTGCTCAAGCAGAGTGTAAATTATTTGGATTAAGGATGCTTCCTGTGAGACCGAACCTTGGCTAAAAGGATATTGCTTCAACAATGTTTTAAAAAATACAAAGTAGCCTCTACGAGTAATGCACGGTGCTTCTTAGGGGATGTCCATACAATTCACGCATTGTTATTACGTGAGGAGATATTGACGTCCCCCGACACCCACTCCCCACTTGGTGAGATATTGTGAGATTTAGAGTTTTGTAAAGTTACTTTATGTTTAAGTGCCATTTTTTCTTTTCTTGTTTATGAAATAATGTTTCCTTATGGACCAAAATTATAGAGGTTTTGAATCAATAAACCCGTTTATAGAGGTTTTTTAAAAATATTTCTTTGATGTTCGCCGCCTACTAATTTTTGTCCTCAAAGTGCGTGACTTACAATTCCAAGGTTTTGGCTTAAACCGATTTATATAGATTTATAAACAATCTCAGATACGCTCGGAGATAAACATTTCGTAAAAAACGTTACATATTATATTCTATTAACCGGTATTTTTCAAATCGGTTTCAAGCACTGGTTAGAATTTAATGACCTAAGATTTGATGATCCTTCCTGGAATATCCCTTAGCGACTCATGCGTTTGCGATTGTGAACGTATTTAGAATTGCAGGAAACAGGATTTTACATTCACTATTTTAAACCGCCTTTTAATCCATATCTAATTTTACCACATCACCCATAGCTTAAAGTTTAAATTGGCTTGTGATTCGTGTATATTACAGCGTTCATATTACAAGCAACAAGTAAAAATCAAACATATTAGAAAATGTAGAATGCGGTTAGCGGCTCTATATCGTTATCAAAGAACCGTGAAACGTATGCATGTTACTTACGGCAAATTAGCACAGCCGATTTATCGTAAAGTAGTATTCTTCATTGCACTGTTACTTATAATTTTCAATGCAAGTGCTTAAGACACTAGAACAGGCCAATTGGTGGATGGCTTATTAAATTTTATGTTTTTACGAAATAATGGATTGTTATAATAGTGTTCCGATCGATGTTATCTCGTAAGGATAGGCATTTTAACTTAAAATGCTTTTTTGTTGTCACTGATTTATTACAGAAATCAATTTTATTTTATCTGTGTAGGTACTTTGGTCAGGGTAATTTTATCTATTTGCTTATGCTTTGGTGGCCTTACTTAAGATATCCAAATGTCAATGTCTATTTCATTGATATATTAAAAAAGGAAAGTAGAAGCGTACGATAAGATGTCCTGCGTGTGATTGATTGTCACTGAGTCCACTGGACCTAGTTTGTAGGACCGGGCGCTGTGACTAGGTAACGTATCCTCCCTTTTTTAATATATTGTTACGAATAATCTAGAAACGTGTAGAATTGGAACGCTGGAGAGATCTAGAAATAAAAGAAAGATATAGCTACTCCTATTGACAAACAAATAGTTGACCTAAGCTATGCCATAATGGACTTTGTGGGATATTGCATAAGGTTGAAAGTAGCGTGTACTAGGATTTATGACTCATAACATGTTTACGATAAGAAGTGATTCATTGTTTCCAGATACATTTAGATTTTTCTGGATCCAGGTAGAACTTTACCCTGGGTATAAATAGAGATGTTTTGACAAATACAGGGCAGTTTTTATCAAGCGATCGAGAACGATACTTGAAGCGACCCGTGCGAAGCGATAAGTGTTTTATTGTATAGTGTTCTAAGTTCAGTGATAGTACGGTGAATGACTAGTGTTATTCAGAGTATTTAAGTTTTACATTGTGTTGTGTTTTGTTGAGTGTATTTGTATTGTAAATACACGGATTTAATATAAGTGGTGTTTTTCTTACAATTAGGAACTCGAAGTACGTAACAATATTAATGGTCTATTTCCTTAAAATCATCGGATAGCAACAAAAATCAGATGTTTACCTGATCTGTAGATATCAAAATAAATGAAGACTAATAACGTCGATATGTGTATGGGGTGGATGCTGAGACAAATGATATAGGTACCCGGAAGACTTATGTTTACCAGCTACCTTATCTTCGAAATTAGAATGCGCTACAGACAAGTACCAGCGCTATTGCCGCAGGGATAGATAAGGCGGTGGTACCAAACTATCGAGATTGACGAACTCTACCACCCAGTAGTCACAATGAGTAAGACGTATATCTTCCTCTCGCCCTTGCCGAGTTTATGACACTAACGATTTTTTTGTTATTGTGGTAATATCTATTACGTCCTTGCCCTGAATTTAGTTAATTTATAGGTATTTATTTTGTATCGCAATAATTCTCCGAACACTTTTCTTGATAGGTTGTTCGAATTGAATTCTTGAATTGTTTCGAGGTGTGACGTTTTCGATAAAAGATAGGTGAAAAGGTAAATGATTAATCCTTTTCAAAATAGTGGTAAATGCACATAGGAAATCTTGGTCGACAATTTGAAGCCTTTCTAGTCCTCACGTGATATCTAAAATTAAGACTTCTCGATTCACATGCATTTCTAACCCATTTTTCCGACGTAATGACTAGGCTATTATGCTCGCGCCGCGCTGTTCAAATCGCACTAATATTTGCATGTAATGTCATCGTGTGTAGTCGATTGACTCTTTTGTTGAAAAAATTTTAAATGCTACGACGATGAGTTAAATTTTTGAAGGCAATTAGACGGCTTCATAAGATTTTTTTCCTTGTAAGTAATTCTTCAAATATGAAAAAGTGGTAATCTGTCAGGGAAAGGTCCGGAGGGTGAGTTTCAAAACCATTCCAATTCCTGCTCTCTTAATTTAGCGTGCGAAAATAAATTTACTCGTTATACGTTGTATGGCTGCAGTTAATATAAGCGCCTGTCTATAAATTTATAGATCTTTATCGAACAGGCTAAGTTAGCCACTGATTGCTATGTGTTTGACACAGAGTATCAGAAAAAAAACACTTTCAATTCGCCGTGTTGGTCCCGGCCTCCTTTGAAGAATAGGCCAACTCCCGTTCTGCCAGGCAGGTCGTAAAAGGCGACCGATTGGCTATCTAGACACTACCATCGTGGTTAATAGGTGGTAGAGTTCTGCATTGTCTCGCCCGGGTCTGGTACCACCGCCTTACCTATTCCTGCCGCAATAGGCCTTTTCATCACAAAAATTTTTTGTGCGCATGCGTCAGAATCAGCCATCTTTTTCGTACTGTTTTTTGTAAACAACCATGCTAAATTGTCCGCTATCCGTGTATCAAAAATTAAAATATAAATCAAAGTTGATTAATTGTAAAAAAGTGAAAAAAAAAAAGTAGTAAGTCAAAATAATCGGAAAAAAATTTTTGTACTCCATTATAATTATGTTGTCTGTACGAAAAGGAACAACAAAACGGTGTTGTTATGGAGTATGTAAAAGTGATACACGATACAAATCATTTAAAACCAATAGATTCTATTTTATAAATTTTCCAAAGCCTTGTCTTGAATATCGAAAAAAAATAATCAAATCATCAAGCAAATTACACATTAAAGCATGTGTAAAATGTGCGAAATGTGAGTTATGGGTGAAAAAATGTGGCAGAAGTGACCGAGGTTTTAGATCTATTGATAATGTTACTAAGGATACTTATATTTGCTCACTACATTTTCTTGGAGAAAGTGGTCCAACTGAACAAAACCCTGATCCTTTAAGCTATCAAGAGTTTCAACATATTGATAAATCAATTAATAAGGTAAGGTATAAAATAAATTATACAGAAATACAATTTTCGGAGTTATAACCTCAAACCCATGACATTTTAGCCACCTTTTCAATTGTTCACAATTATGAGCTTCAACTGAATCATAAATAAGTGAAGCACCATCGATGGTTTTTTCCAATAATTTATTTCTTTGTGGAGATAATAGTCCTTGTCCAGCCATTGTTGATTAAAACAGTACGAATTTTTTGAATTACCGCCGTTTCAACATGGCGGCTACGCTTGCGCTCATCTGATGATGAAAAGGCCTATAGCGTCAGTGCTTGGCGCTGTCGTGTTCCGGTTTGGAGGGTAAGGTAGCCGGTAAACTTATGCATGTGTCATTAGATCTCGCCACAAGATAGCAACACACAATTAACATCTTTGGTGTCTATAGGCGATGGTTGACTCTTTCCATCAGGAGACCCATCTGCTTGTTTGCTATCTTATGATAAAAAAAAAACCTTTTGTTTTTAAATTCTACCCCGTGTTGGTCCGGCCACTTTACCCGACCATCTGGCACGGGTCACTGCTGCGGCCGTTGTTAGTTTACGTATATATAATAATACTAGCTGCAGCGTGCAGCCCGCTGCGTTATAAAAGTTTTTGACGAATCCCGCGGGATCACTTATTTTTTCCGGGATAAAAAGTAGCCTATGTGCTCTTTCAGGTCATCATCTACCTGTGTACCAAATTACATTCAAACCCGTTCAGTAGTTTTTGCGTGATTGAGTAACAAACATCCATCCAAACATTCATCCAAACATCCATCTACACATCCAAACTTTTGCATTTATAATATTAATATAGATAAATTATAAATATAAATATAGATTTATTTATTTTACAAATTTTAAAATTAATATTTTTTATAAAATATAAAAAATAAAGTTTGAATAATTTAATATGGAATAGAAAAACAACTCAAATACCGTTAACCGTAATACGTTGTTGGCTGTATTTTATAAAGCGCCTGCGCATAAAACAATATCAAACCACTCTCGCTCTTGTGCTTATTGCTGCCTACTTATAGTACCAAGGGAGTTGTCGTCATTCGACTTACGAAAAAAAGTTTACCCGTATATAGCCACTACCAAACCCTAGTTAGAAATACCAACTAGTGGTTGGCATGTTAACGTAAACTTCAATTTTACTCTATTCATGGTAGAACACATACGCGTTAGTTTTAATAACGTTCAGCTCTTCTGATGGAAAAAATAACTGTCGGCTATATCTTCTATACATATAATAAAATCGTAGGAAAGTCAAAATTGTACATTGAATATTTTTGAGAAGAATCGTTGGGGCGTGATCTACAATTGATATAGAAGCTAAAATATAGTTTTTAGTTTTTTTGTCTGTTTGTCTGTATGTATGTCCGGGGAAAACTCAAAAAGTACTGCATGGATTTACTTCAAATTTTGCATGAATATTACTCACAGGTCGGGTCAACATATAGGCTACATATTATTACGCTATCACCTACGGGGGAGGAGTTGTGCGGAGTAAACGAAGTCCGCGCGGACGAAGTCATGGGCAACAGCTAGTATCAGATATATGTTAATAGTGCATTAATATATTTGAGGCTAGGTTGTAATGCCACATGCATAAGTTTGCTGGATATTGCACTCCAGTCTGAATTACGACAAGAACAAGCACTGACGCTGTTGCAGTAGGAAAAGTAAGGTAGTGGTACCAAAGCCTAATGAGACGTTGCTACACTTTAACGATCCATTGGTCCCGATGACAGTGTGCATTTTACGCATTTTTAATGAAGGACTTAAACCGTCAGGAGTTTTTGTTGCTTTTGTAGAAACTCCTGCGATCACTTCCAATAAGATCACATTACGAACAACCACAATTATAATATTAAATTATATATTGCTTTTTTGAATTATAATATTAAATTATATATTGCTTCTTTGAATTATAATATTAAATTATATATTGCTTTTTTGAATTATAATATTAAATTATATATTGCTTCTTTGAATTATAATATTAAATTATATATTGCTTTTTTGAATTATAATATTAAATAATATATTGCTTCTTTGTACACCGATTCTGAGGAATATTCGCAAAACATCTCGCAAACACCTAATAATTTAAACTAATGATAATATACTGCTAATCGTCACCAACGGTGATCTATACATATAATAAAATCGTAAGAAAGTCAAAACTGTACATTAAATATTTTTTTTAAAAAATATTTGGGGCGTAATCTACAGTCGATATCGAAACCAAAAATGTAGTTTTTAGAATTTTTGTCTGTTTGTCTGTTTATCTGTTTGTCTGTATGTATGTCCGGGGGAAGCCAAAAATATAGTTTTTAGAATTTTTGTCTGTAGGTCTGTTTGTCTGTATGTATGTCCGGGGTAAACTCAAAAAGTACTGCATGGATTTACTTCAAATTTTGCATGAATATTACTAACAGGTCGGGTCAACATATAGGCTACATATTATCACGCTATCACTTACAGGGGAGGAGCAGTGCGGAGTAAACGAAGTCCGCGCAGACGAAGTCGCTGGCAACAACTAGTTATCTATATAATATTACCGTGCTATTGGCCAGTAGAAAAGATCCAAGCAAAACTAGCTCTCTATTACTTTATTTACCGTCAAAACTAGTCCCCATGTACGGCACGTTAAGAAATAAACAAACTGAATAACCCAACTGTCCTGGTTTACAACCAATATTACCAACTGATTAAGTGTAATGAATCAAGGAACACTGAGGTACAACTGCTAGTAATAGCTCAATGTCAAGGAGTTTGAATTCTTTTGCCGAATTAAAATAGTTCGTCATTGATACTGAAACTTCAAAAAAACACTAAAACTAATCCAAAATCTATCAAATTTCAAACGTCAGTACAAAGACCTACAAAAATATTTATTGTAGGCATTGATATAAAAAATCCAAGATACAAATTCAAAACTGTCCCTAATTTCACATAAGTAGTTATAGATATGGCAAATATATATGTTTTTGCGTATCCAACCTTAAGCGCAAACATTATAGTTGTTTTTACAAAGCAATGTACGAAAAGTAATAAAATTGACAGTATCGCAACCGACGCGATTCTATTTAAAATGAGTGCATAATTTAAAATATTGCGCTCATTTTTAGAGGACGTTTTTGAGACACTGATTGTGCATCTTGTATTTTTATATCAATGATTGTAGGTCTTTGCGTCAGTATCTCTAAAGTGATTTTGTATGGATTGGATTTTTGTGTAACTACGTCCAATTTATTAGCGATCCGCCACACAGATCACTGCGTGAGTAAAGTTAGTTAAGAATGGCACGACTTACAGTAATAATGGCTTGTTCTGAGATAAAAGCTAAATCTAGCCATAATAGATTTATGATACAACTACTCGTTGCCACTATCTGTATATTTCTATTCCGTGTTAGTTCGGGCTTCCTTCGAAGAATATACCTTCTGCCGTTCTTCAAGGTAGTACAAAAGAGGCGAACAATTGGCTATGCGAGTCACCACCATCGTGGCGAATAGGGGGTAGAGTTGCCGGGTCTAGTGACTGGTCCTTTCTACCGGCTTACATATTTCTGCTGCAATAGCTTCAATGCTTGTCATTGTCATGTTTAGTTTGGAGGGTAAAGAAGACGTTAAACTGACTTTTCGGCATTACCATCCTGCAACGCACCATTAATATATTTGGCGTCGATAGCAGATGGTTTCTCTTTCCATCAGGAGAGTCATCTGCTTGTTTGCTATCAATTGATATAAATCACAGTGATCTTGGCATATACCCATACTTAATGTTATAAATGGGAAAGTGTGTGTGTTTGTTTGTCCGTTTTTCACGGCAAAAAAACGCAGTGAATTGACGTGATTTTTTAAGTGGAGATAGTTGAAGGGATGGAGAGTAATATAGGCTACGTTTGGTGTTTTACGTGAACGAAGCCGCGGGCAAAAGCTAGTTATTATATGAATGGGCTTGCAATGAGTTGTCAGCCGGTTTTACGTTTTGCTTTATCATCAGGATTCAGGACAGAATATTATTTTTTTAAGTTTAAATTAAGAAACCCCAACGTCCCATTCGAAAACCGTGGTTTCATCTGTGTGGCGTAATGTAATGCCACTTGCATAAGTTTATCGGTTATCTTACCTACTCAAACCGGAACACTGGCGCTATTACGACAGGAACAGGTAAAACCAAACCCAGGAGAGACATAGTTTATTTGATCAATCGTCCACATTTTACGAACTGCCTGCCATCGGTCTATTTTTTTAAAGCAGCCTGAAACTTCGGTATCTTACCGTCAGTTACGAAAACTTTGAAAAAAAAAAGAATTTAGTACCAAAGAGTCAACAGAGATAAGGTTATAAGATTATTGTCTCGATGCATGTTTGAACCATTTAAAATAAGTTTTACCAGACAGACAATTAATTTTTATTTATGTGTCTTAAACAATGCGAACTCCCCTCGCATGAGCTATCCAGCTGCGCGCGCGCATGATTCACGACGGGGCTTTTTTGTATCAAATTAACTATAGGAGGAGGCGCGTGCTTTATGCGATGCGATCGTGTGAACCCTCTTTAAAATTGAATGCAAAAATTTTAGGGTTTTTGTTCCCAAAAGAACCAATGGGACCTAGTAATTACAGTTTCGGTTTCTTACCGTCTGTTTGTTTGTTGGTATTTTTTTGGACCGTCATGGTGGCGCCGGTGATCAAGTTGTTGGCGACCCAGAAATTACCACGCAATCGGTGGGGCTCAGGTTCGATTACCGACAGGGACAAGCGTTTGTGTAATGACTAATGAGCACAGATGTCAGTATTTCTGGGTTCGTGTATTTATTAAATATATTTGGGTATTTATGTAATATATAAATACATGTTATATAATATAGAAATACATGTAATGTATTTTTATGTATTACATAGTATCTTTGACTAACACCCATATTACAGGCAAATAATTTGCTTACTTTATTTAGGGTTAGATAATTCGTATAATTTGGCGAGTGTCGAGTGATATAATATATATTTGTATGTTATCTATTAAATATTCTTGACTAACACCCATATCACAAGGAAATAATTAACTTAAGTACCTTAAAACTTGATCAATTCGTCTGTTTGTTTTTACGTCAGAATTGATATTTTCTGAATAGATAACACATAATAATTTTACCAGTGCAACTTGGAATATAAACCCGGAAACTCACGACTACTGCCGAATATCTTATGCAATAGAAATCAGAAGAAATCAAAGGAAAAGATGCATGATAAATTTATAAAAAAACTTCACATACCAACCAACTGAATTTAAAACTAGAATGAGCTGTATTTTATCGGCAATCGTTTGCAAATCGATGGGAAGTATTCCAAAATATAATTTTGTTTTATTTGCGAAATGATGTAAAGTATTAACGATAAATATAGAAAGAACTTCACCCTCGGCAAAGCCACCCTTGGCTGTTGCCATTGACCCTAATCCTGATTTACCACCCTTAAAAATCATGGAATTCGGTTAATGTTTTACCTATTTAAATGCCGCAGAATAATAATAATTAAATATTATTTCACTAAACTTAGTTTCTAAAATTTTATCTATTTTAAAAATTATTCCATGTTGGTTGGTATACAGTAGGCCAACTGTCATTCTGCCAGGAAATTGGTAAAAGAGGTGAAATTGGCTACACGATCATTGTGACAACTAGGTTATAGGCCATTTGCTAGTCAGCTATCATTTATATAAATAGTAATTTAAAAATTTCAATCAACTATTCTCATATCTCAAAAACTACTTAACCAATTTTGATGAAACTTAGACCTAAGTTGTTTCTTAAGTTGGAATATATCTGATTTAAATCAAAAAGAATTATCTCGATATGGCTATTAGTTCCCAAGATATTTGTAGAAAAATACAAATATAATATATAATATATATGTATACAACCTCTTGCTTTTTCGTCATTCATCAGTATGCAATGAAGATTCTTGTCGCGTAAATGTGTTCCACTGACATTTTCGCTATAGTGTTATATATTCGAAAAAGTCAGGACGGCGTAAAATGTATAATTTTTATTTTGTTTTATAGGATAGAAAAACAAGCAGATGGTCCTTCTGCTGGACAAGTTAACCGTCGTCTGTAAACACCAAAGAAGTTTATGGTGCGTTGTTATCCGGGTAGTGGGGTTGGAATCCCACATGCATGAGTTAACCGGTTACTTTGCGCTCCAATCCGGAACCTAACAGCGAAAAGAATAGACCATACTGTGGCAGAAATAGGTAAGGCGGTGGGACCAAAACCAGGCGTGGATTGAAGGGCAATGGGTGCAATTGCTCCTCTCCCCCTTGGTTACATCCAATTCTTCAGATTCAGCAGGTGAAATGAGCTAAGATTGCCCCCCTCGAACCATATCCTGGGTCTGCGCCTGACCAAATCTCGGTCGAGACGTTGCAGAACTCTACCACCTAGTTAATTGACACAATGTAAGTGATTCGTACGTACAATTAGCTTTCTTTCTCTTTTTATGAGATGCCTAGTAAGGTAGTTGATCCATCTTCGGAATTGGTCTGGACACAAAATACTGTAGACTAACAGAAGGCAACGTAATATTCGAGCAACGCACACATAGACACCTCTCACGGACGCGATATCTCGGAATGGTTCAGGATAGTTTGGTCCGAGATATCGCATCCATGAGAGGTGTCTATGTGTGCCATGCTCGAATATTACTTGTATGTAAATTGATTTCAGTTAGTCTTCAGTATTGTGGTCTGGATGAAGAGGCCAACACGGGGCAAATCTTCTTCTTATACGACTATTTATTAATCAGCTAGTAACGCATTCATCTGGCAACCTCAATAATCATACCATATATGTAGTAACAGTCATGTTTACGTGGCGCCTGCGCTTAATTGTGTTGCCACACGCATTGCCACTTCATTGTCATAATATACATATTAAAACATCATTGAGTGTCGCGACACATCTGGTATAAATTACATGTATAGGCTAAGGTAGGAATCAAAGAGGTTAAAATAAATAGAGAGACAGGTTCTCGTGAAAATGAGATCTTGCGGGACCCGTAAATAATCGAAATGCATCCGATATCGATACAGTTCTCGTTTTTTTGGCGCATTGTTGTTTAAATCCAAATTTTAAAAAAATTGGCTTAAAAATATTTCAACTGTCAAATGAGTTTCGTCGCACCTGAAAGACTATTTATTCTCAATAATTTGACGAATTTCACAAAATACTTTAACAATTTTGTGTTTCTTGAAAAAAATAATCATAAAGCTATTAATTTTTATCTTTTCTCTATATAGATATAAGAATGAATGTTTGTCTGTATGTCCTTTATAGAATCGTAAACTATGCGTTTGATCATGTGATGATCTTAAGCAAAGTTGTTGTGCATGAGCCTACGAAGGTTTATGAGTTAGAACGACAAATTTCTGACAGATGGAGCCACTGTCGTTCCAATGAATTTTTGTTGGTGGCGTAGCGTCGCGCGCAGGGTACAGCTAGTTAATTAATAAAAATCATAAACCTGTGAATTTTTACTTAATTAATAAAAATTAATAAAGATTCACTACTTTATGATTTTTTTTCAAGAAACACAATATTCTTAGAGTATTATGTGAAAACCAATTTTATTAGTTTCTTTGAATTTTAAATTCGATCCAAAGAAACTTACAAAAAATAAAATTTATTGATTAAAAATTATTTTTAATCAATAAAAATCATAAAGCTGTGAATTTTTATTACTTAATATGTATTAAGATATAGGCAACTTTTTTCAAAATCAATCCCCGAGACGCTCAATTCGGGATGAAAGTTTCTATGAATGATTATATTGATGACATGTTACTCTACTAGCGGGCGAAGCTGCGCGGGTCAGCTAGTAGTTAATAATCACTATGCTGCCGTCCTACCTTATCGATCCATTTACACGACACGTAATCGGCGATGAGATTACGATAAATATACTCGACATGCCCAGTGAAAGTATTGATTTAAAAATATTACATCACGAAGATGCAATCAATCAAATCATTTTAGCTTAATAAGAGAAGGTAATGATTTTAAAATGGTGCCTTATTATATTATTATAAAACGGTTAGTCACGATTTTTTTTCAAGCCTGATGTGTGATCTTTGATTTCATAATTTAAAAGTACATACTCGAAACTCGACATGTTTATATGTGAAGCCATAATTGTTATTTATGTAGGTACATCGACATCAATATTTTTGATTGAAAACAAGATTTACCAGTATATTTATAAAGATATATATATATATATATATATATATATATATATATATATATATATATATATATATATATATAAGATGTACAGGCCGACTAGTTACCTAATTATAATCAAAAATGTTTGCTGAATCTTAGACTATGTTGTCTAAAACCAATAAAACTAAAATTTACGTCAGTTGTTTTGTAGCGTTGTTTTTGGGTTTTGTAGAGGAAATACTAAGTAAATATGTTATTTCAGAGAAGTGTCAGGAAAAGCATACCCAACAGGTAATGAATGTTGCGTTTTTCTATTTATAGCCTTTAGCTTCAAGCGCTTACTGTAGGGTTGACTATCAACTAATATATTTAAAAGAGGAATTTTCGAAAACAGGTCTCACGTTTTGGATAAAACGTCTTATTTAGTTAAGACTATATGTTTTAATTTTTACAAAAATGTAATGCAAGTTTTTTTTGTTAAAACGCAGTCTGCATTGTCTCGCCAGGTCTGGTACCACTACCTTACCTATTCCTGTGGCAAAAGCGTCAGTGCTTGTCACTGCCGTGTTCCGGTGTGGAGGGCAAGGTAGACCGGTAAACTTATGCAAGTGGTAGCAACGCCTCGCCGCACGGATAGCAACGCACCATTAACATATTTTTTGCTATAGGCGATAGTTGTCTCTTTACACCAGGAGATGTTTGCTATCTTATGATATAAAAAAAATTATAAACAAGAAATATTAACTACCTAAATAAAACGACAAATCCCTAAAGCAGCAGATATAAGCAGGACGGAAAGTACTGCTGTTGAAGAAAGTTGAAACAAGCAAAATGCATTTACGGGATCACCGTCTATCACCCTAAGTACTTTTTTATTTTGTGCCTTAGGTAAGTGGCTGTTGAATCTGGGTGAAACGAAACGTCTATTCACGTTTGGTTCACAGTGCGGGAAACGCTAGGAAACAACTCATTTTATCGCGATATAAAGTAGGTTGTGTGCTATTCCAGGTCTTCAGTAGTTTTGGCGTGATTGAGTTACAACATCCATCCATCCTTACAACGAAACATCTAAACTTTCGCCTTTATAATTTAAATATAGAATTCAGTATAAATGAAATTCTCTGAGGAGAGATAACCCTAGCTCAAGCACCAGTTACGTCCTTCCATTATATTCTAGCCTGTTATGAGAACAAAGATAACTACGGTAGCTAGGGAGCCCTACATAGCCACAAAGATATGTCGCCTAAGGCTGCCTAGGTATTCTTGAAAATGCATTTTATTGCCACCAACACAAATACATTCCGATAAATTTGTATTTCTTGCAATCATACACAAGTATCTTCATATAACACACACACACATATATGTATGTATATATATATATATATATATATATATATATATATATATATATATATATATATATATATATATATATATAATAGGAAAGGATATAGGATAGTTCTCATCTCGGAAATAAAATGGTTTTGGGTTTACTAGTCTGGTTGTTGTACTTACTGTTCGTCAAAACGAGGGAATCTAACGAAGAAATTCATTACATTTTGTAATGTCCTTTTTAAACTTTTTGACTTTGTTTATGTTTAAACTTAAAAAAAATTGTTTTAACGTAAACATACAAGAATCTTATATCTGTATTAATATGATAAATGCGAAAGTTGAATGTTGGGATGGATGAATGTTTGTTACTCAATCACGCAAAAACTACTCAACGGATTTGGATGAAATTTGGCACACAGGTAGGTGATGACCTGGAATAGCGCATAGGCTACTGTTTATTCCGGAAAATACAGGTAATCCTACGGGATTAACCAAAAGCTGTTATAATGCAGTGGGCTGCACGCTGCAGCTAGTAATAATACATATTATGTTAATTGCTTTTGTAAAATGTGATAGAAAATGTTTGTATATGGCAATTACTTTTGTCCACTGTGTTTAAGCGGCATCTATTGGGATGATGTGACAGGAGATAATAATAATGTGAAAAATAATCGTTAAGTGACATCTGTTGGGATGATGTGACAGGATAGGAGATAATAATAATGTGAAAAATAATCGTTTAAGTGACATCTATTGGGACGAAGTGACAGGAGATAATAATAATGTGAAAAATAATCGTTTAAGTGACATCTGTTGGGCTGATGTGACAGGATAGGAGATAATAATATTGTGAAAAATAATCGTTAAAGTGACATCTGTTTTGATGATGTGACAGGAGATAATAATAATGTGGAAAATAATCGTTTAAGTTACATCTGTTGGGATGACGTTACAGGAGATAATAATAATGTGAAAAGTAATCGTTTATGTGACATCTATTGGGACGACGTGACAGGAGATAATAATAATGTGAAAAGTTATCTTCAAAATTATCAGCATAAAAAATATTTTAGTGATTAAAATGACTCGAGATGGTATAGAAGCTTCTTTTTAAGAATATAATATTTTGCCATGTAGTTCGTGTAAAGCTTTCAATTGACCAAGTGTATCATCATTCATTACTATAGAGAAGAGAGAAGAGAAAGGAGTGGAGGTTTGCAATTTTTCGCCCGGATTTGGTATCATCGCCTTGTTTATTTCCGCCTAATGCCTGCTAGCCAAGCCAAGTTTATCCTGCAAGCCGTAACACGGACAGTGTCAAACATTGACACAATTGCAGCAGACATAAGTAAAGGGGTGATTCTTCAAAGACCAAAACGGGGTATCGTTTTGGTCTTGGCCAACTTTGAAGAACAGACCGTCTGCCATTCTGTCAGGCAATTCGCAACGTCTCGCCCGGGTATTTGGTATCACCGCCTTACCTATTCCTGCCGCAATAGCGTTAGTGCTTGTCATCATCAAGTTCCAGTTTGGAGGATAAGCTAGCCCGTAAACTTATGTATGTAGCATTAAGACATGGTCGCATCATTAACGTCTTTTGTGTCAATAGGCGATGGTTGTCTCTTTCCATCAAGAGAGATATTTACTAGTTTGCTATTTCATTAAAAACCAAACTCCTACTCCTAAAACGTAGTTCGTGACAATGTTAATGACATGGTTGGACAATAATTTCCTTGTACAATATTGGTGGTAGAACGGCAGATTATGGTATATGAAGGGGCCTCGGATGAATAGGTCGATCGAGGAAACGTCTGGAGTAATGCCTATCTGTTATAACAGTATTTTATAAAGTGCGATTGAGAAAACACCTAATCTGAACCAATATTACAAAGAGAAATAATTGTTTGATTATTACGATTTAACTCAAAAACAGCTTGACCGATTTTAAAAATAATTTTACCTTTTGAAAGCTACATTATCCAGGAGTGACATAGTTTACTTTTTTACCTGACAGAGCAAACGAAAGTAATGATTTTTGGTCATGCGAACGAACTCGCGAATAACCGCAAGTCGCATTATTTTTGTATGCGGGAACGAGGCTGCTATGGCTATAAAAGCGCAAAACCCTAAATTATCGATATGCAAACTTAACCTGCTCCAGTTGGCGCCTGAAGCCGGTTTCTGGTTACATTGTACAAGTTAAAACAATGGGCGATTGAAGGCATTGTGTGGCTGTGATATATATCAAGGTCTACTGATTGATTCGCAACACCCACGTACTCTGGACCACACGTCAAGTGTAACGAATACTTGACATCAGTAGAGCCCACTTGATTTAATTTCTTTAGTAGATTTGGAGTAAACCGATGAATCGTAGTGACTAGGATCTATTGTTTCTTGGTTTGATCTGCCTACCAAGGAACAAAATCGACGTAATAATATTCTGCAGGTTGACTAGTAAAAGAATATAAATACAGAACGAGGGTATTCAATACTCGATTCTGATACCGCATATCATTAAGCATATGTAAAACATTGGTACTAAAATGTTTACCTTAATCCATACAAATATTATAAATGCGAAAACGACTGTCTGTGTTTTCTTCACGCATAAACCACTGAACCGATTTGAATGAAACTTGGTACAAACATAGTTTGAGACCCGAGAAAGGACGTAGAATAGTTTTTGTCCAGAAATCCCACGGGAAAGCCAACTATGCAGGAAAAACCCCCGGGGACTGTCTATGTTTTTTTTTAATAAATAGCAACTAAGCAGATGGGTCTCCTGATGGAGTCAACCATCGCCTATAAACACCAAAGATGTTAATGGTATGTGGATGGCAATGCCATATGCATAAGTATACCCGGCTACCTTACCCTCCAAACCGAAACACGACTGTGACAAGCACTGACGCTATTGCGGCAGGAATAGGTAAGGCGGTGGGCAAGACAAGAGACCTGGGCAAAACAAGGCAGAACTCTACCACCTACTATCCACGACGGTAGTGACTTGCATAGCCACATGATAGCAACGCACCATTAACAACATTGATGTATATGTATAGGCGACGGTTGACTCTTTCCATCAGGAGACCCATCTTCTTGTTTGCTATCTTATGATATAAAAAAAAAACACTTCAATTTTATTTATATGTTGTATAGATGCAAAACTTTGGATGTTAGATGTGTGGATGGATGTTTGTTACTTAATCACGGAAAAACGACAGCTGATTCGGATGATATTTGACACTAATGGTGGTTAATTTAACGCATAGCGTTTAATTTTAGCGCGCTAAGTATCTCAACGTATAGCGTAAGCTATTTAGATTCGCATTCGTCGTTATAACATAACGTCAAGCTATATACCTAGCGGCTAGCGTAGGCCGTAGTTATAACATTATAACCCACGAAGTTAGGAACTACACGATCTAATGAGTACCTTGCTAGACCGTAGACGTTAGGCGTTATAACATAGTTTATAGCGTTATAGCGCTCAGTCATCGCTCGCTGTATGACGCTGTGATGAGTCACGCGCTACTCGGCCGGCTCGCGCGATCATTGTTTCAGTTACACATTATAATATCTATATCTATACATATAATAAAATCGTAAGAAAATCAAAACTGTACATTGAATATTTTTTCAAAAGAATACTTGGGGGCGTGATCTACAATCGATATCGAAGCCAAAAATATAGTTTTTAGAATTTTTGTCTGTTTGTCTGTATGTATGTCGGCGTAAACTCTTAAAGTACTGCATGGATTTACTTCAAATTTTGCACGAATATTACTAATAAGTCGGGTCAACATATAGGCTACATATTATCACGATATCACCTACGGGGGAGGTGCTGTGCGGAGTAAACAAAGTCCGCGCGGACGAAGTCGTGGACAACAGCTAGTAGTCTATAAAGTAGCGCGCTAGAAAAATATAGTTTATAGTTTATAATGAGCTATCATAAAATAGTTTATTTAAACAATACTATTTGGCACACATGCTAGCACAGCACATAAAATACTTTTTTCCCGGAAAATTAAGTTGTTCTCGTGGGATTTAGTTATCAAATCTTTTATAATGCACCATGCTGCAGGGTACAGCTAGTTATATAAATGCGAAAGTCCGTCGGTCTGTTATGCTTTCTTGGCCAAACTGCTGGACAGATTTTGATAAAATTTGGCATGGAGATAGTTAAAGATCTGGAGTAAAACATTTTTTCAGAAATCAACCCCCAAGGGTCTGAAATAGGGGATGAAATTTGCGTGAAAAACTATATGTAGGCAAAGCTGCGCGTTTCACTTAGTAAGATATATAATTAAATATTACAACAGTTTTCTCGTTTACACAAGTTAGCCTTCTAATAAACTATAATAATATTATATTTTTGTAAACAAAGTCTCACTCCAGTAATTATCAAATCGAGGTTAATATAAAACTGGTAGTTAATTATATCTGCGCAACACTGCTTACCCGGTTAAGGAACCGGCGTCAAGATATTTATTTTTGTAGTTCATAACAGTTTTCTTATGTCAGCTTTATTATTGAATTGTATTCATTTAAATATATTAATACGGGAAGTCAAACGAAAACGCCTTAGGTACCTATCCCATATCTAATACTTTTAAACGAGCAATTCTTGTATATACATAATTGGAATCTCGGAATCGGCTCCAACGATTTTCATGTCATCATCAATTTAGTATATATAGTAGTATATATATAGCTAGGAATCATTTTTAGAATATGTCATTTTATTCGTGTTTATCGCTAATCAACTTAAAAGTCCCAAGAAAAATGCTAAGAAAATCAATTGTTTATCTAATACCTTTAAACGAGCAATTCTTGTATATATATATATATATATATATATATATATATATATATATATATATATATATATATATATATATATATATATCTATATATATATATATATATATATATATATATATATATATATATATATATATAATTCTATAATAAATCTCGGAATTAGCTCCAACGATTTTCATGAAAGTCACAAATCGATTTATTAAAGGAATCGATTTATCCATCCGAAGGTTCCAGGTCCAGCTCGGTTCCCAAGATATGGGTATGTGAAATACCGAGCAAAGCTCGGTCAACCAGATATTTACAATAATAATGTTTTGAAAATCTACCTAAAGAGAATCTACCCCAGGGGGGTACCACTTGCACCAGCAGTGGAGAATCCCCCCGTAGGCGTCCGTGCTCTGGATTTCAGCCAGGTCTTGGATGCTCAGGCTGCTCTGCGTATTCTGGGGGGGGGGGCAAAATTGCGCTCAAAGACAATCCTGTCCGGGGCAAACAGGGCAAGAAAGCCATGGCACCCCCTACCACGCTTACTGTGGATTTCATTCCAACTTGAACGCCGTCCACTACCATCTCGAGACGGCGAAGCCAGCTTTGCTTTGCTCTTTTTGACCGAGACGCAGATATCTTCTCCGGCTGATACTTCTTACTTCACCTACCCGGGGTACAAACTGGAACATTCCTTTGTACCGCGGGCTGGGGTGTGCGCATACGTCAGAGAAGATATCTGTTACCGGCGCCTCGGCAGACTTGAAGGTCAGGACCTATCCATCCTCTGGTTACGCGTAGCTTGCGACGACCATCCACGCAGCTACGCGTGCCTATACAGGTCCCATGGCGGGAATACTGAATTTGACCGGCTCATTGAGCTTTACAAACTGCTGTAGATTCCGTGTTAGAGCAGACCCCCTCCAGAGAGATCCTGATCTTGGGCGATTTTAATGCCCACCACGCCGAATGGCTTTGTTCGCGCACCACCGATCATGCGGGAAGGTCTATTCACGATTTTGCCTTGGCGTATGGTCTTACACAACTGGTAACTTCGCCCACGCGAGTTTCCGATGTGGATGACCATATGCCTTCACTGTTGGACCTTCTGCTGACCTCTCATCCGGACCATTATCAGGTATCGGTGGACGTCCCACTTGGTTCGTCAGACCACTGCCTAATCCGGAGTAAAGTGCCGGTTTCGCGCCTATCACGGCCTCCTTTAGCAGGCTGTCGTCGCGTTTGGCACTTTAGGTCAGCAGATTGGGACGGGATGCGGTCTTTTTTGCGTCCTACCCATGGAGGCGGTTGTGCTTCTCGCTGGATGATCCGAATGTCGTCGCTGACTCTATTGCCGATGTGGTGCTTAAGGGCATGGAACTTTTCATTCCATTTTCTGCGGTACCAATTGGTGGTAAGTCTCAGCCTTGGTTTGGTCGCTCCTGTAAAACGGCTTCGCGCCGCAAGCAGGAGTGCTACCGGGCTTGGGCTGCAGCGTCCGCATCTTGTGATGAAAAAACCAGCACATTACGTAAGGAGTACAATTTCGCCTCGAGGTACTTCAAAAGAGCTATCGCCAGGGCAAAATCGGAACACATTGGCAGAATTGGTGAGAAATTAGTTCGCCTTCCTTCGGGCACTCGTGCGTTCTGGTCTCTCGCCAAGACTGTCTTAGGGAATTTCTCACAGCCCTCTCTTCCATCCTTGCACGGAGACGATGACTCTCTGGCCCATACCGCAAAGGAGAAGGCCTATCTCCTCCTTTGCGGCCAACTCGACTCTGGATGACCAAGTGAACGCACCGCCTACCATCCCGCAGTGTGATAGATGTATGCCAGAACTACAATTTCGGCAATCATCTGTGCGTAAAGCACTACTTTCCTTGGACATCCACAAGTCGAGTGGGCCGGATGGCATCCCTCCGATTGTGCTAAAAATGTGTGCTCCAGAGTTGGCACCAGTATTAACACGCCTATTCCGGCTCTCCTATTCACTCGGCATGGAACCGAATTCGTGGAAGACAGCTTTGGTGCATCCTATCCCTAAAAAAGGAGATCGCTCTAACCCGTCTAGCTATCGGCCCATAGCCATAACCTCCTTGTTTTCCAAAATTATGGAGACAATAATCAACTCTCAGCTCCTCAAGTATTTAGAAGAGCACCAGCTGATTAGCGACCGTCAGTACGGTTTCCGTCGCGGCCGCTCAGCTGGTGACCTTCTAGTATAACTCATCGATGGGCGGAAGCAGTTGAGTCCAAGGAGGAGGCATTGGCAGTTAGTTTGGACATAGCGAAGGCCTTTGATCGGGTATGGCACAAAGCGCTTCTCGCGAAGCTGCCTTCCTATGGGCTTCCTGAGAAATTATGCGAGTGGATCACCAGTTTTTTGGCTGACCGGAGCATCAAGGTCGTTGTCGACGGTGCGTGCTCCGACCTTAAATCTGTCAATGCTGGTGTTCTCCAAGGCTGCGTGCTATCACCGACACTGTTCCTTCTGCATATCAGTGATATGATGCGAATTCGCAACATACATTGCTATGCGGATGACAGTACTGGTGATGCTACATACTCCGGCCGAAGCAGTATTTCTCGGGAACACGTCGAAGAATGCCGAAACAAGCTTGTGTCTGAAGTCGAGAATCGACTTACCGATGTCTCGGAATGGGGTCGCCAAAACCTGGTTACTTTTAACCCCAAGAAGACACAGCTTTGCGTGTTCACCGCAAAAAAGACGCCCTTTGTCGTATCACCTCGATTTGAGGATACTCTCCTGACAGCCTCAGCTAGTGTCTGAATCCTAGGAGTTGACATATCGAATTACGTTCAGTTTCGCGGTCATTTGGAGGCAAGGCTAAACTAGCCTCCAAAAAGCTCGGTGTGCTCAGCAGAGCGAAACAGTACTTTTTGCCGGCCCTTCGCCTTCAACTTTATAAGCTTCAAATTCGGCCTCACATGGAGTACTGTTCTCATCTCTAGGCCAGAGCTCCTCAGTACCAGCTTCTTCCTCTTGATCGCATTTAGCGTAGAACGGTTCGAATCGTTGACGACCAGGTTATTTCACAGAGATGTAGGTTCACTCTATGTCTTCTATCGTATTTATCATGGTGAGTGTTCCAACGTGTTGTTTGGATTAATTCCTGCCCCCGAATTCCGCCATCGGACATCGCGTCAAAATTTGAAGTTCCATCCTCACCATCTCGATGTCTGCAAATCCACAACTGTGCGTTTCTCCCGACACTTTTTGCCTCGCACTATTCTGTTGTGGAATCAATTACCGGCAGGGGTATTTCCGAACGGATACGACATAGGGACCTTCAAGAAAAGAGCTTACTCATACTTAAAAGGACTGCAAGACCTCTGGTATTGCAGATGTCCAAGGGCGGCGGTGATCACTTACCATCAGGTGCACCTCTTGCTCGTTTGCCCCCTCTTCTGTATAAAAATAAGATACTCCCCGCATAGGTTCTGTCTCACTCATTCACTTTCCATATTATAAGACTAGCTGTTGCCAGCGTCTTCGTCCGCGCGGACTTCGTTTACTCCGCATAACTCCTCCCCCGTAGGCGATAGCGTGATAATATGTAGCCTATATGTTCACCCGACCTGTTAGTAATATTCATGCAAAATTTGAAGTAAATCCAGGCAGTACTTTTTGAGTTTACCCCGGACATACATACAGACAAAAATTCTAAAATCTATATTTTTGGCTTCGATATCGGTTGTAGATCACGCCCCAAGTATTTTTTTTAAATATTCGATTTACAGTTTTGACTTTCCTACGATTTTATTATATGTATAGATTTTATTTAAGATTTTTAAATATTTTCTTTCACTCAACCCATGTCCTTGTCCACAATAACGAATACAACTAAAAAACTAATTAAGACTCACAAATTCGTTTGCGTGAACTACTGACATCACTTCCTTTTGTTTAGCCGGATAAAATTGTGGCTTATGTGGCATTTCACGTTCAGCGGACATGGAAAAAAGTGAGGTTGTGAAATTGGTTTATATATCATTTACTAACTGATCGGACAGTTATAGTTCTAGTAGACATTAATATGTACATCGCGGTCAGATTAACTTGACGCATGCCGTTGACGACGTCATTTGGCGCCAAACGTAACAATAATGTCCAAAAACAATATAACAACAATAGAAAACTAACCAAATTATCTACGCGCGTATCGGTAACAAAAATGCTGACCATGGCCATACTGACACTTATATTATTAACCGGGAGAACTAAGGGAAGCCCCGCCTTACATTCCAGAGATGCGTCAAGTTAATGTGATCACGTTGTACGTTAAGCATCACACGACAAAAAAATTATGTGTACACATTTTTTTTGTGTGATGCTTACTTGTCTAGTTATGGTCTTCTGAAGAATGGATCAAATTTGGAGTAGAATTTTTTAACGTTATGGTGCAGCTACATATGTCAGGCTACGGCGAAGGTTCGCGCTAGCCCGAACTACATCGCGACACCTGCTCACGTCGTCATCAAACCACGGCCCGCAGGTTATATTTGTGCGCCCCGCGAGGAAGCAAATAAATTACAAAAGGCCGTTCATTAAACTCTTTAATTTTATGTCCCTACTAGCTGACCCGCGCAACTTCGCCCGCGAGTAGATAAATATGTCGTCGAAATAGCTTTTAATACAAATTTCATCCCCTATTTCAGCCATTCAGAGGTTGATTTTTGAAAAAAATAGCTTATGTTTGACCCCGGATCTTCAACTATTTTCATGCCAAATTGTATGAAAATCGGTCCATCGGTTTAGCCGTGAAAGCGCAACAGACAGACAGACAGACTTTCGCATTTATAATATTAGTATATCTGGCAGAACGACAGGAGCGGATTGGTCATCATAATCGTAATGCAATCAAAAGGGTTACACGAGGAAATTTATATAGGTATATCTAAGTATTTATATTTAGTTAACTTCATGTGCAAATTATAGTTTGCTATTATTATTATTGTTTAACATAATTATATTATCTATTGTGTTGGCCGCGCTAAATATATCCGTAGTTTGACGCCCACTGCAGTGAAGCGTCAAGGCCCTTCGTGAAGCAGTTCGGGATATCGCAATAGCACGAACCTTCGCCGTAGCCAAATATATGTAGCTGCACCCTTATTGTTAAAATTAACGGAATTATAATATAAATATAAAGTTTCTTCAAATTTAGTAAAAAAGGATGTTATATTAAAATATCTGAACAAAATTGAATCTTTATTGGTTTTTGGTATATAAAACTATTAGATACATAGACACTTAGACATTTTTTTTAAATATTTTAATTTTATATTAGCGTTAATTTTATTACCTAATAATGCAAAACAAAAATTAAAACGTGATCGCCATTAGTTTAGAAAGATAGGTACATGAAATGTAGTAAGTAACAAGGCGTCGCACGGAAATATAACGAAAATATTATTTTTTTAAACAATAATTTTTAATAATTTTATAATAACCACGTTATATTTTAAATAAAACCCGATCGCTGCTAGTAGTGTTTTCCATAGTTTGTTATTAAAAATATATAGTACTCATTATTAAAATATTAAAATTTATTTTATCGCCTTTTTGTTATAAAAAGTATATACATTATTAAAATATAAAAATTGTGTGTGCGTTAGTGATGGGACTCGAGTGATTTTTTTCAGCCGAGTCACATGCTCGTAAAAGACCGAGGCACTCGAGTGAAGATGAGACTCGAGTGTCTTATTTTTCCACTCGAATGAAGGATATGATTCGAGTTGCTGGAGTAAAGATTTGATTTTTTATTGTAAACAAAATACAAAAATAAGTAGAATGTTATAAATCAATCAAATTATTGATTTTTACTATCTTCTTCTGGCTTATAGTCGCTATATATTATTATTATATTATCACATAATTTTTTAGGCTTTCGCATTACTTTGACAACATACTCAGGTATATAAAAATAAAATATTTTACTATATTAGTCGCCTTTTTGCACAAACTTGCATTGAATTTCAAATGGAAGATACATCGGCTAAACCTGTCTTAGCTTGAATTTCTCACTCGAGTCGATATAGGCCACTCGAGTGGTCCGAGTCATTCGAGTTGACTCGAGTCACTCGTAATCCGAGTTATCATATTATATCATATACATTTTACTCGAGTTCGAGTAGAATAAAAGCTACTCGAGTGACTCGAGTAACACGGCTCGAGCCCCATCACTGGTGTGCATATTAATGTTTACTAGAACGATAACTGACCGGAATATAAACAAATTTTAGAACCTCACTTTTTTTTCTTGTACGCTTGACATGAAATGCCCCTTAGCCCTCCTCTTTTCTCTTCTCCTCTGGAATTTATAAAATATAACTTATCTTTCCATAGGTGACAGAATTTTTCAAAATTGGTCCAGCAGTTTTTGAGTACCTATATTCATCCACAATGTTTGTTTGTTTTGCAAACAAACAAATCTTACCTTTATTACATTAGTGTAAAATATCTTGACCGTATAGGTCAACTTTTTAATAACATCCCATTTATGTTAATGAAGTCACAATCTACTAATCACCAAATCGACATATGTACGCGATAAACTAGATCTTTGAACTGAAACTTAAGTCGGTTACGTATTTAATTATAATTTATTTGATAAATAATAATTATTTTTTTATTTTTATTACGTATTTAATTAAACACGCAATAAAAACGAAATAATCTCAACTATTTCTTAATGTTGTTAACGTTTGGTATTTTAGGCTTTCGTAACTGATAAAAATGATTTTATTAGTATCTTGGATTTTTAAATCTTACAACTTCCTGCTAAAAGGTGCTGCTTTCACTCCCAGTTTCAAAAATCGAGATTTTCAGATCTTGACGGTCTTTTTATGTTATTAGATAGCAAACAAGCAGATAGAAAGAGAAAACATCATCTATACAGTATACACAAGAAAGATTGTTAATGGTGGGTTTCTACCCGTGTATCGGGATTGCAATCCAAGCATTGACGCTCTTGCGTCAGAAGTAGCTAAGGCGGTGGGACCAAAGACCTTGGCGAGACGTTGTAGATCTCTACCACCTAGTAGTCACGATAGATAGTGACACGTGTCGACTTTTACGACCTGCAGTTGCAGAACTGGCAGAACGGCAGTTGTTCTATTCTTCATAGGAGCCCGGACCAACGCGGAGGTTTCGAAGACCCGTTTAACTTTTCTATTTTTACGATGAAATCTGTATATAAATAATATGTATGTATATAACCGATAAAAAGCTTGACCGATCAAAAGGAGGTTCACGGCATTCGATTGGGCTAGATCATTGTAAATATGAACCATTTGAACCGATTCGGCCCAGTAGATATTGAGAAAGAAAGATGAGTGTCCATACAAATTTCGCTTAGAATCCAACGTATGTTGATAGATGGTTATCATTTTACGTTAAATTAGTTATTTTTTCTGAAATGTAAATTGTATCACGGACACTTTTTTAAATGTTACAATTCACGAAAAACCAACAAGGATTGTGGTAGGTAACTTGAATTTGGACAAATGGTAATTTATTAAATTTTTAACCATTCACGTCGTAATATGTCGGCAACATAGATTTATTATTTATACATGGATTTATGTCTCATCATAAAGTTATTTAGTTTTAAAAGTTTATTGATGAAAATAATAAACAGCAAAAGTACTAGGCTTTACAAGTTCACGAGTAATAGTCGACTAACTTATAAAATGTTTTACAAATTATTTCAAATTGTATACAGAATAGTTCGTTATGCGATGGCGCTTCATAGATGGCGCTGTTCAACAATTAGATCACGCTATGATAGTCGCCATTTCATTTAATAATATCTGTGCTTTCCGGAATTTACATTTTTCTGCAATACCCGGCACAGCACAAGCTTGGCTAAGTGTATTTGGAGTTTTTATAGGCGATGAAGGTAAACTTGCGGTGTGGATATATCCGTCATTCTTTGACGTGATATAGGTTAAATGATCATAGTATGAACTATGAAAGAATAAAAGACCTCTTAGGCCGCATTATTGTGATGGAAGACTTCGGAAGCCTACATTGCGCGTGGCCTGACACGCCCTTTACCCATTTTTGAAAAGTACATTCTATTAAAAAGTGTCTGAAATTATAGAAATCGCTGAATTCTATTATTGGCTTAGTGTACATTAAGTTAATTTGATAATTTTGGTTCAGTTTACACTTGTACTTGACTTTTAGGCCTTCATCGATCTTTTTTAGAAAACCTCAAAATTACAATGTTCATTGAAATAATTTCCAGTCTAATGTACCGGTTTATTTAAAATGTAATCAGCTCTTTCTTAGGGAAAGGCTGCAGGATTAACCAGTTAAGTTTTTTTTTTATTTAACCCTGTAAACTTAAGCATGTGGCCTTTTAACCTGCCTCACGCATTGCAATGCATCATATTTTTATGATAATATAAGATAGCAAGTAAACAGATGGCTTTCCTGGTGGAAAGGGACAAGCATCACCTATAGACGCAAGAAATGTTAATGTAAGTTAAGTATCAGTGTAGCGGGGTATTAATGCCAAATGCATAAATTTACCGGCTATCTTACTCTCCTATCCGAAACACGGCAGTGACAAGCATTGATGCTATTGCGGCAGGAATATGTAATGCGGTGTTACCGGGTCTTGGCGGACGTTACAAAATTCTATCACCTAGTAGCTACGGTGGTAGTGCTAGTTACTACTGTTACGTACTTCGGGTTCGTAATTTGCAAGAAAACGCGACTTATATTAAAACCGGGTATTTACAACACTAAGGTACAATACACTACGATGAAATATGTAAATACACTGATAAGCTAACGTAAACACACTATACGCACTAGTCACACTCGCTGTACTAACACTAAACTTAACCGTCTACGCTGAATCATTAAAACACTTCTCGCTTCGCACTGGTCGTTTCAAGTATCGCTCTCGATCGCTTTATAAAAACTGCTCTCTATTTGGCAACACATCTCTATTTATACCCAGGGTAAAGTTCAACCTGATTTCCGGAAAAATAAAAATTTATTACGTAAACAATAAACAATTCAAATTTTCACAAGTCCAAGTAAGTACACGCCATGTTTACCCTTATGCCCTATTACAGAGTATTCATTATGGCATAGCTGCTTGGGTGACGTCGGCTATTGTTTATCAACAGAGACAGCCTGTCTCTTTTATTTCTAGATTTTTCCAGCGTTTTAATTATTCACCCTTCTAGATTAATTGTAACACTACCATCGTGACACATCGTTGTAGAGTTCTGTATAGCTAAACGTTTGCATTTTACTAACTGCCTGGCAGAGTAGTAGAAGATCTATTCTTCAAAGGGACCCCGGACCAAAACGGGAAACATCTTTGGTGTCTATAGCCCACGATAGTCTCTTTCCATCAGGAAAGTCATCTGTTTGTTAGTTATACCATGATAGAGTGTGTTATTTATTTATTTTTAAGAATACTATGATATAAAGAACATGTTATTTATTTATTTTTATGAATTTACCGGTGATGTTACAAAAAGAGCATTCTATTCAGTGTGAATAGAATGCTATAACCAATCTCTACGCGAGTGTCAAAGCACCTAGACAGGCCTTTGTCTTGGGGATTAGCTGCTAATCAAAGAGCTAGACGTCTGACGTTGTAAGGCTTCAGTATTCGCCGACGCCGACTAGTGTTTTGATATAATGGATGTGACACGTGATATTTTTGTCACGTGAACGCGACTTGACTTTCGCAAAACACACTAGTAACACACCTGACACCACACAAGTACGGTCGGGCGAGGCATTTTTAAATTTCGATTATGCTTTGTCATTTTTTTATCTCTGTAACTCTGGATCAAATCTTTACGAAATTACCAAAATATATGGGAACAAATGGGAAGTATACCTTCCCAAACAAAAAAGAATTATCCGAATCGTTTAATAAATGACCGAGCTTTGAGGTAACAAAAAAAATCTGAAGTGAGCATCTTCTGCTTTTTAAAATGTCGGTTAAAATAGTTTTGATGTATGGCAATTTTTTTCTGTTATAATAAGTAATACGGCCGCTCAGTGTTGAAATGTCGATACCAGCATATTATGAATAGAGTCACTACGAAGCATTTCTCATTTCTGGGTTATGTTTTATTATTCTATTTTTCAAAAATTTCTATAGCAGAAGTAAATATGATCGAAATTAAAAATGTCCATAGATTTATGTAAAAAATTAAATATTTTCTGGAAATAAAAGCATTTGTTTTGAGTTAATAATGCAAAATTAACTGATACGAGTATTTTCAAGCGACTTCCAAAAAATAAGTCTTGAAATAACTTCAATTTATGGTAAAAATCCAAAAAAGTGAAATAAAAAGTTTCTTTAACGGACTGAATTGTAGCATTCAATAGTTGAGTTCACTTACTCCACTCACTCCACATATGCTCAGACATAACAGGCTCACAGACGTGCAGTCTGCTTTACAGACTTTACAAGTGCCTATTATCCCACGACAGTTAAGAGTTTCAGGGGCCAAGGGATGCTGAGTTTGAAGGAAACGGTGCATAATAGAGCCAGTTTTAAAATCTTTACTTTTTTTTCTATGTATTACAGATTAATGAAACACCCTTAGCTACAACTGTAGCTAAGGGTGTTTCATTAATCATGCATGCAAACATATATGCAAACATGCGTTTTTGAAGTTATACTTCTTTTGGTGCGTTATGAAAAAATTATGAACGTAAATTTTAACAATTCGCGCGCACACCGTCACGAAAAACCGACATCATGAAAAGAAATGAAACATCAAGGTAGTCAACACTTTAGTTTTTCAAAAATGCATATCTGGCCTGGGACTGAATATGGACCAGATTTGTCAATAAGCTGGTAATGTAAGTATACTTGTGTAAGTGAACTTATGCAATAGTTGCAACACTGCCTACCTTTGAAGAGATATGGGCGTGAAGATAATACGAGCGGTACTCTATATGTCGATGTATTATGAAAGTTTTTGGCGAATTCCATGGGAACAATACATTTTCCGAGATAAAAAGTATTCTAGATATATTATCAACAACCGTCACCCACAGAAAACGGGCAAGACTTCGAACATCGTTTTTTAAGTTCTTACCTTAAAGTTTAATATATTCCGTAAGATCCTATATCAACTCCTTAATTTATCCGCATTTAATAAATAATTGTTAAATAATTGTTCACCGTGTTGGTCCCGGGCTCCTTTGAAGATTAGGCCAATTGCCGTTCTGCTAGGCAGGTCGTAAAAGGCGACCGATTGGGTATACGAGTCATTAACATCGTGGCTACTAGGTGGTAAAGTTCTGCGTTGTCTCGCCCGGGTCTGGTACCACCGCCTTACGTATTCCTGCCGCAATAGCGTCAGCGTTTGTCACTGTTTTGGTTTGGAGGGTATGGTAACCGGTAAACTTATGCATGTGGCATAAGACCTCGCCACAAGATAGCAACGCACCATTAACACCATTGGTGTCTATAGGCGATGGTTGACTCTTTCTATCAGGACACCCATCTACTTGTGTGCTATCTTATACCATAAAAAAACTTGGGAAATAATAGCTAAATACAGTTGGAATTTAGGTAAAGTTAACGTAAACATTCAGTTATCTCCTAAGTAGTCTGTGTTTAGATATTTATCTTGTTATTGGGTGTCTTTAGTACATACAACTGTTAATCTCAAAAATCTAAGTTTGACTGACAAAATTCTGAGTTAAGATTTTGCCAAGACACTTTTAAGATACTTAAAATAACAAAATGAAATTAGCTTTAAACTTTTCTTTAGTACAAAAACAGGGAGAATTTTTATTTGATATTTATACAATGGTAACACTTAAATATTATGACAGAAGTTAATAAAATTAAAGTCTCAAAATTTTTATATGATTGTTCCTAACGCTATATATTATTAAATTCATTTAAAAAACGTAGAAAGTTATTCTAGTTTATCTAATATTCGTCACTCCGAAAGACACACAAGGGAAGCCAAAATCGCCTGTGTTCTTTCATCTACATCGGTCCAGCCGTTTTTGCGTGATTGAGTAACAAACATTTAAACATCTAAACATCCAAACATACATATATAACATGTGCGGCATTTAATTAACATTTCATTCTTTATTTTGCAGGTAACTAAGATATTCAGCGAAAACCAGAAGGCATCTATATGCCCACGAAGGCGGACACTCTCCAGTTACAAAAATGATAATGAATAGTTAAGTTTTCAATAGGTACCAAAAAAGGTAAATATGTGAGATTTTAAAAACCTTCCATACTTAATATTAGTTCCTATTGTCACCCAATCGACTTACAACATTTTTTAGCTGATACCCGCGTCTAAATTTACCATATGACAGGCATTTTGATCTTTAGATAGGCGTGCAGAGGGCGCTGGTCAGAGACAGGCATTTTTGAATTTCGTCTTGATGCCCTAAGCAATTGATAATTTGCTATGGGTTAATCGAGCACTGCTTACAGACAGCAAGATTTTACCTTTTTAACAGTCGGCACTAGGTGAAATTCTATTATTTTTATTCCATACTTCATACAGTGAAATAAAAGTACAAGTGCATTTTTACATAGTTGCAACTAATAGACACCAAGATGCTAATAATACTTTGCTTTTTATTTACCAGGAATGTAATTCAACACCTATAACTAATAATCATTCGTTCATCGTTGTGGAACTCTACCAGTATCGGCTTTCTTACCCCCCGAATCTGAACACGTGAAAAACAGTGCTAATTACAACAGGAATAAGTAATGTGATGGCACTAAATGCGAGTAGATCTGCTAAACCCTTACACCTAGTAGTTGCGATGTTTATAGATATTATTTATAAATAAATAATGTTTATAGATATTAATTATAAATAAATAATATAAATATTCACGGGACAAATTACACTTACTGATCTAACCCCAAAGTAAGCAAATTATTTGCTTGTGTTATGGGTGTTAGTCAACGAAACTAATACATGAAATACATATATAAATACTAGAATATATTTAATAAACACCCAAACCCGGAAATACAAACATTTATGCTCATCACACAAATGCTTGTCCCCGTCGGGGATCTAACGCGAGCCCCGTCTATTGCGTAGTCAGTGTCGCCAACCACTCGACCAACGGGGCGGTCAATTAGACTTATCTTTCGCCTTCTGCATGATGTGAGATAGAAAAACGTGTTCATGATGTGTGTTATGAAGGCGGTCTATTTTTAAAAGGGGTACAGAGTAACGCGGAGAAAACTAAAACATAATTATTATTTTTTTAATTTATTTAGGACTTTGTTGCCGAGCGACCACATCGTTCCATCAAAGCCTCAATTACATTTAATAAATCACTAAGTAAACACTTATTTACTTAAACCTAATTCCGCTAACTTAAACAACACTCTGGCCTCCTCAGACAATGGAAAAGCCAGCATACTATTCAAATAGCCAATGTGTGTTGTATTGACGTCAAGATGTCGGTTCCCGAAAGATTCGTTCCAAACACACTCCATCAAAATATGTGTTACATCTTCAACTACTCCACACTCGTCACAATTCGGTGATCGAACTTTATTCATTATATTATACTAGCGTGCAGCCCGCTGCATTATAAAAGTTATTGACAAATCCCGCGGGACCACTTAATTTTTCCGGGATAAAAAGTAATCTATGTGCTATTCCAGGTCACTATCTACCTGTGTGCCAAATTTCATTCAAATCCATTCAGTAGTTTTTGCGTGATTGAGTAACAAACATCCATCCATACATCCAAACTTTCGCATTTATAATATTAAATAAATAATATAGATGCGAATTTTTAGAACATAATATGTTTTATTAACAAAGCACTTCTACATTAATTTCACGTCAAAACATATACATTTTTGGTATATTACTCAACCGGTTTCACTAAATATCTTCAGGTGTAATTACAAGTGCATTTGTTAATTGCGTTTAAACTAGAACATATAGTCTGCATTTAGTGCATTCTAAAAGGAAATTGACTTTAAGAAATTGGGTAATAAACATGCGCTGGAATGAATTTTTATATCATACGATAGCAAACAAGCAGGCCCTCCTGATGGAAACAGATAACCATCGTCTATAGATACCACAACGTAGGGTCCTAACCACTAGACGATCACGGACAATTGAGAAAGAGGTTAGGTTTGAAAGAAAGTGTCGGTGTAAAGATGAGAAAGGGCATGCTCCGTTGGTTCGGACATGTACAAAGAATGGTAGATGAAAGGTTAACTAAACAGATATACAATGCGAATGTGGAAGGATGTAGGTACCGGGGAAGACCAAGACTGACATACCACGATCAGATTGATCGAGTACTGTCCGAAGGTGCCTGCAAGGATCGTGATGTATGGCACTCGGTTCTCTCTGCCTACCCCGTAAGGGATCTGGCGTGAAGATATGTAAGTGTATGTATGTATAGATACCAAATCTGTTAATGACTCGTAGTGGTGGTAGGGCTATCTGTCAATGGTAAAGCTATGGTATCATTGGTACCAAACCCAATTGAGAGACATTGTAAGATTTTTCGTAGTATTCACGATGGTAGCGACACATAGCTAAACTCTTCATCCGAATTTTACGATCTGTCTGGCAGTAAGGCAGACGGCCCATTTTACTTAAGTGACCCGGCACATACACGGGAAAAAATATTCCTTGAAAAACGTAATTCTCTTTACATGGGCATTTTTATATATGTTTGTCTCATTTACTATTAAGTTTTGTTTACTTGCTGTCTCATTCATTAGCACTCGGTCAACAAAGACTCGGATTATTGATAGTATTTTCTTAAGCAACGCTTTGTGTATTCTTTCTAAACTTGATCTCCTTGCGCCTTGTACGTTACCTCCGCATAGCAAATGTTGATTAAATGTCATTTTTCTTGTATGTCCGGATATTTTCTTGACATCTTAACCTCTACTTGTATAAATTTACTTCTATTTTAAACGAACTTTGAACGAAGTAAAGGTTTTCGTATATGTCATTTTTTTCAACCAACTTTCTTAAAAGGAGGATGTTCTTAATTTTGTTGCATTTTTTAATGTTTTCTACTTCAGAAACTTAAGCAAATTTAAATATTCTTTTTTTTTGTTTGATAAAGTTGAAGGTAAAGGTAAAATACTTACGATTTGGTTCCATATTTTGGTGAAGATCTAATCCAAGGTTGAAGTGATACAGATTGGTAGACATTTGTTGCTTCTTTTGTTTACTTTTTAACCAAAATCTTTATTACTCGTGATCCTACATGCGTATGCTGCATACACACTTGGGCATGTAATTATCTAGTTAATAATAAAAAATCGATGGCTTGGGAGTTAGACTCGAGATATTGTCTCTAACGTATAGTAATAATGATAGTAACTCGTATAGCCAATCGATTGCATTTTACGAACGAACTTTTCCTTTGAAGAATAGATTATCTGTCAGAATAGCAGATGGTCCTTCAGATCCTTCAAAGTAAGCTCGGACCAACACGGGGCATGCCATCTTAAAGTAAAAGGCTGTCAACGCAACATATCTGTTGGAGGATAAAGTAGTTGGTAAAATTATGCATGTGGCATTATATCTGCGTCACACGGATAACAACGTACTATTAACATCTTTGGGGTCTAGAAGTGACGGTTATCGCTTACCATTAGAAGAAATCTCTGGTTATTTACTATAAAAAAATGTAAGAAATGCTGTTATTCAAACATGCTTAAGGCCCAAACGTGTTTAAAAACGGGAAAGGGTTATAATGGTTATGTTATTTATCCTGGTAAGACGAGGACTCCCATTGTAATGTTGAAAAGGAAAAACACAGTTTCCCACTCAGTAAAGTACAATTCCATGTAACAGATGTAGAATGAATATTTATCTATTATTTCGAAAAGGAAATGCCCGATAGTGGAAAGGAGGTCGAGCGTCGGTTGGTTGTAGTATTTAGTGCAGTTTGTAGGGTTCCGTATTCAAAAAATGCCAACGAAATTCTATTAGTATGTCTGTCCGTCCTTTCATCACTGATTTATATTATGAAACATTATAGGTAAATACTTAAAAAGACTATAGGTACTTACGTATGAAAGTAGATTATTGCTATGCTCATAATAAAGTCAATAATTTTTAGCAGGTTTGTTATTTTTTACCATTAAAGGAAACTTTATTATTAAGAACTATATTAGTAAGGAGAAGTTATCTGTCTTTTTTGAATTTTGTTTTTCTGTCGTAGTATCTATATACATATAATAAAATCGTAGGAAAGTCAAAACTGTACATTGAATATTTTTTTAAAAGAATACTTGGGGCGTGATCTACAATCGATATCGAAGCCAAAAATATATTTTTTAGAATTTTTGTCTGTTTGTCTGTTTGTCTGTATGTAAGTTCGGGGTAAACTCAAAAAGTACTGCATGGATTTACTTCAAATTTTGCATGAATATTACTAACAGGTCGGGTCAACATAGGCTACATATTATCACGCTATCACTTACGGGGAGGAGCAGTGCGGAGTAAACGAAGTCCGCGCGGACGAAGTCGCTGGCAACAGCTAGTAGCAAATAAACGGATAATTCTCCTACATAAATACAGGCACCGCCTATAGATAACAACGTACCATACGTTGTCAAGCGTGTTGCAAGTGAACCGGAAAATGATAGTGACAATCGCCGATTAATTGCGAGTCAGGAATAATATGCAGATGGTAGTAAAAAAAACCGGTTGAAACGGACAGAACTTTATCACTCTATCATAGGATCATATATGTTTCGAACCATAATGGCTAGATACTTAAAATCATCACTGGATATATATTGTTATAGCCGTTATAATATTGACTAATAGGAATGAATAAAGTTAAGAATTGAAGGGATTTTCCATACAAGAAATATAACGACGAATTGTAATAATGGGGACGGTTAAAAAAATATACATATTATACGGTGTTATGAAGCCGATGATTTCGGGGTCCGACTCGTGCTTGTTAAGTTTTATTTGTATATTTTATTTTATTGTTTTATTTTGGAGGGTGGTGTTTATTTAGTATATAATACAATTAATAAAGTTTAAATTTTTAATAGAAAAAAAGTATCATCACGCCCGGCTTCCTTGCGGGGTAGGCAGAGGGAATCGAACGTCTAGAGACTTTCTAGCTCACCGCGATTCTGGTTTGCCGGTTGGCGCGATGAGTGGTTGATCCCCATCGCTACATTTTCCGACCTAATAACGATTATCGACTATTTCTAGCGATGACCGTGACCGACAGCTTTACGTGTTGATCCGAGGCATGGGAGTGGTAATACACCATCCGCCGACGACTTCATGCTGCTACTAGTATTGTTCAAATAAACTATATTATGACAGCGCGTTACGGACTATAAACTATATTTTTCTAGCACGCTACGTTATAGACTATGTTACAACGTGTAACTGGAACACTGGCCAAGATGACCAGTGTTTCAGTTACTAGTCGAGATAGCGCGTGACTCATCATAACGTCACATAGCGAGAGCTAGCACGCAGTGACCGAATGCTATAACGCTATAAACTATGTTATAACGACTAGCGTCTACAGTCTAGCACGTTATTCATTAGATCGCTTCGCTCGTAACTTCGTAGGTTATAATGTTGTAACTACGGCCTTCGCCAGGCGCTAGGTATATAGCGTGGCATTATGTTATAGCGCCGAATGCGAATCTAAATAGCGTACGCTATACGTTGAGTATACATAGCGCGCTATAAATTAACGCTATGCGTTATATTAACCACTATTAGCTGCTACTGAGATTTTAGATTTCAAGAAAAACCTCAATAACCCCTTCGTCCGACCCGGGATCGAACCCGAAACCTCAATCTCAGCCAAATAGGCTATCCCCTAAACCATGAGAAAAGTAGACTGACTTCCTAATCCATCCGTTGATAGATCAATTAATAAGTAAGTTTCCGGTTGACTGACTTCTCTAACTTTAAGCTTAAATATTAACCGATAAATAAGCTAAGTCATCATAATTATCCTAAATCATCATAATTTAATCACGGTTTCATAAATAAACTTTTTATTTTTCTTTGTGTTAATCCTCCGGGTCCCTCTTGAATATATTCGGCAAGAGGGACCTTTCCTGTCCTCTACCCGTAAATAACAAAGGGAGCCCGAACTTATCATTAACATTGTGACTATAAGAGTTTTGCAACGTCACGCCTTTTTCTGTAGCCAAAATTAACAAACCATTGATATGCTATAACAATAGGCTAACAATTGTCTTTCAAAAATTGTTTAACACTATCCTTGGGAAATATATCTCTTAGTATGTAGATTGACTTCTGTACCCATGTTATGTGCTACCGTTTTGGGTATAATATGAGTGCGGTGATATTTATTTCTATTTCCTATCTGAAATACGTTTCTTTGGTACATCTATATTTTTTATGTAAAACTAGCTGCAGCGTGCAGCCCGCTGCATTATAATAGTTTTTATTGAATCCCGCGGGATCACCTAACTTTTCCGGGATAAAAAATAGCCTATGTGTTGTTCTGGGTCTTTAGCTATCTACATACCAAATTTCATCGTAATCGGTTCAGTAGTATTTGCGTGAAAGAGTAACAAACATCCATACATACTTACAAACTTTCGCATTTATAATATTAGTGGGATAGCACATTCTTTCCTGTTAAGATTAAGACAGTAAAACATATTAAAGTTAAGCAACCTATACGGCTAATTGTTTTTACGGTTATTAATCACTATAGAAAATAATCGCATGACAATCAAACGCTTCCGTACGGTTTCCTGCGCGCGCGCAAATCGACCGAGACCGCGCGGTGCGGAACATTCGTCAACGTATTTATTACTTGCGTCCAATGCTACGGTCGGTTTCGTTGGGGTTTTATTATGCATTTTGTTCTTGATACTGCACTATTCGCCTATGTGGTCTTGTGGTCTGGTGTCGGTGTTGACCATATGAGTATGCTTTTTCTGTTTTCTGAGAAAAACAACCGTTGTCCGGGATTGGATATATGCCCGGTTGGCGATAGGTTTGCCACCTATTACATTTTGGAACTATCTTCGGCTAATTGAGTGCTCTGGTGATACCTCTGCCTTTTTTAGCCCGTATCTTTGAAGAACTCTTCGAAAATACGGTCGTGAAGATACTAAAATGACATTATATCCTCGCTATACTGATGCCTGTTCACAACGCAATTTAAATAGAAGATACTTACTGCACTTTTATTTATAGCAACTAGAGACAGTCTCCCAGCGTTGCAGGTTGTAAGGGACAGCGTTGTAAGTCTATATATATATATATATATATATATATATAATAAATCAATTGCTGTTCTTTAGTCTCGCTAAAACTCGTGAACGGCTGAACCGATTTGGCTAATTTTGCTTTTGAATTAATTGTTGAAGTCCAGGGAAGGTTTAAAAGGTGAAAAAATATAGAAAAAAATAAGAGTAGTTAAAAAGGCAGAACAACGTTTGCCGGGTCAGCTAGTAATAAATAATAATACGCTAGTAATGTTTTGAAAATTCATTTTCATAGTAAATTTATTTTCAAATCAACCAGTTTCGATTTAAGAAGTGTGAAGAATAAAATAATATCAACATCGGTTAAATGTCTATCTGAATCCTTCAGAGAGATAGATGCATGTACGCTCATACGCGTACCTGTTATATCAAATGTGAAGTTAATTGCGAATGAGCAAAATAGACACATTTTTCCCCCGACTTGGTCCGGACTTCCTTTGAAGTGTAGACTGTCTGCCCTTCTGCCAGGCAGTTCATAAGAAGCGAAAGATTGGCTATGCGAGTCACTACCATCGTGCCGTGGTATTAGAATTCATCATTGTCTCGCTCGGGTCTCGTACCACCGCCTTATCAATTCCTACCCCAATAGCGTCAGTGCTTGTCACTCTCGTGTTCCGGTTAAGAGTGTAACGTAGCCCGTAAAGTTCTAAATATATTTTAGCAAAAACTACATTGATTTGAGAAGATTTTTTATATAGACTTGTATCATAGCGGATAGCAAACAAGAAGATGTCTCTCCTGAGACTTTGCGGAACTCTACCACTTAGTAATCACGATGGCCGTGACACGTATAGCCAATCGGTCCCTTTTTACGATTTGCCTGGCAGAACGGCAGTTTGTTTATTCTTCAATGGAGCCGGGACCAACACGGTTCCAATTTGTTCTAGTTTTACTGCGTTTAAATCAATTTTATTATGCGAAATAGTATTTAAGTACTATTGTAGATAGTTGATGTAGATATTTATACATCGAGCCAAACCACATGTCTGAGGGAGTGTGCTCAAGCCTTGCCCTGACTGCCTCCTACGCGAGTAACGCTTCAATGGGTACACCCATGGTACACCGTATCAAATTACAATGAATAACTAATTTTGTTTAACATTCTTGTACCCTGTTTAGACTACATTGTATTGAAATATTGTAACACGAGAATTTTATGGGAACAATCACGAAATAAAGAGGAACAATGCACTTATTAAAGGGAGCTGATAGTGGAAAGATCTTGATTACGTAATCTAAGGGGCTCGGGCTAAATTCCCGACAAACATTTATGTGATAAGTAGAAACGTTTGTCTTTCTGGGTTTGGTGTTAATTAAAAATATTTGTGTATTGATATATGCATTTCTGTGTGTCAGTATCGTTGACTAACGACACCCATATCACAAGCAAATTATTTGTTTACTTTAGATCACTTCGTGTAATTTTTCCAGCGATATTTATTATTATTTAAAAACGTAATATTCACTAGCAGTTCGGAGTAGTCTTTGAAGTTAAAATTCTTATGGTGCATTTGGAAAAAAAATAATGGAAATTAATCTTTACAATCCACTCGCAATTCAACACGAAATTATAGCATGAAGTTAGTAATAGTCTAAGTAGATTATGACCTGGAATAGTACAAAGGCAACTTTTTATACCGGAAAAATTAAGTGATCCCGCGGGATTCGCCAAAAACTTTTAAAATGCAGCGGGCTGCACGCTGCAGTTAGTCTATATAAATAAATAAAATTGAGTGTCTGTTTGTAATATTAAAATAACCGCTTTTTACTAAATGCATATGGATGTTTACACGGTACATATAACAAATTATCATTTTTTACAATTGGAACGAAGTTCCTTACGGCAGGCTTGGAGGGGATAGGAATTTTGCTGCGCGACCGAACTGAAAAAAATGTGGTAGTAAAACCGTAAGAAAAATGCGTGGAATAAAAGCGTCAAATGAGACGTGCGCAGGCGCGACAGTCGCCTACACAAGCGAGTAGTGCCGTTTAGCCGAAGGAAGTTCGTTCCTATCTGGTGTCCCGCGACACCACATCATTTTATTTTTGTCTGTCTGTCTGTTCCGGCTAATCTCTGGAACGGCTGGAACGATTTTGACGGGACTTTCACTGGCAGATAGCTGATGTGACAGGAAGTAATTTAGGCTACTTTTTTTCGAAATTTTTCCACGCGGACGAAGTCGCGGGTGCAGCTAGTATTATATAAAAATATTAGCTTTCTGCACTTCTTCGTAATGTAAACTTTAACTGTGCCAAAGTTCATACTTCTAAGTCCGCGCAATTTTCTTAAAAAGGGGGTACAAGTTTTTGTTTCAGGTATTTTTAATATGATCATTTGTAATTGACTACCTACCTACAAAATAATGTCAATGAACAGATGAAAGATAGACATCTAAATTCTAAACAGCATTTAAAACTTGACAAGCTGTCAGTTTGATCAAATATTTCGAATTACACGTATAGATAAAATAAACCACTAAATTGTATGAACTCTATCATTTTCCTTGCATGTAATTTAAATACCTATCATTTTAATGATTAAAGTCAATTTTGATTGGCCTCTTTTTAATAATTAATTAAAGAAAGACAATATTGACAGTAAGTATTTGATACCTAATTATACGTATAGTTGAAACAAGAAATTAGTAGATTTTTAAACATGAGACAGTAAACAAGCAGATATCACTCCCGATGGAAAGAGAAAACCATCGTTTATAGACATCAAATGTGTTCGTGGTGCTTTACTATCCTTGTGTCGAGCTCTTAATGCTACATGCATATGTATACCGGATACCTTACCCTCTAAACTGGAATTTGACGCTATTGCGACAGGAATAGGTAAGGATCGTACCAGACCAGGATCAGACAATGTAGTGCCAAACACACGTATAGCCAATCAGTTAACTTTTAAGAACTGCCTGGCAGAACAGCTGACGGTCTGTCCTTCAAATGGGGCTCAAAAACGTACCTATAGCTCAAAGATACATATATATCGTTATACGAGTAATATTTTATGTAGTAGGCAGTCGACAATTCCATATCCCCTAACGCAATGAATATTATTTTATATCAACTTTTGTCTTTCTCCTTAGTCGTTCATTCTTGACGGAATAGTCGTGGTTGGTGACGATGCATTTACGCTAAATAGAGCAGCACTCGCGATGAGCCTCCACTTGTTGCGGTTTTCAGCGTCTTGGGTGTTTTGGAAAACGGGAGTTTGTTTTACAGCTTTTATAAGGTCCGTAAAACGCGTAAGGGTTTTTCCGCACGATCGCTGGCCTTCCCTGGACAACGAGGCGCTCCAATTAGTGTTCATTTCGGACAATATATCCAAAATATTTGAAGATTCGTGTAAATACAGTCGATCATTATCTCTCTGATTTTCAGTTCCTGCGCGATTGAGCTATTTGCCCGAAACGTCGTCCAAGCGATATGCAGCAGTCGCCGCCAGCACTACATGCATCGATTTTGCGGCGGTCTTTGAGGTGAACCGTCCATGTTTCAGAGCCATAGAAAAATATTAGAAACACCAAACTTCTAATTAGGCACAGCCACGACAGTCGTGGCTTTGGTGATATTGTGTTTGCACTAGACTTTTTTAAACTTATAGGTACACGGCAAGTATACTGATAGAACACCTACTCGAATCTTGTCCTCACACTCCCCAGTGTTTGCATCGTAGGTCCGAGGTATACGTAGGATTTAACAAACTCACAGTTACCATCTATTGAGTCGTCAGGTTGATTTAGTTCAACTCGGTCCAGGATCAACATCGTGGTTTTGTCTCTATTAATCGCAAGTCCCAAGGAGAGGCTTATTGTCTCTTAACGTGTCAACAGGTATTATATATCTTCTTCTGTTTGAGCGAGAAGTGTCATCGGCGTATCTCGAGTTAGATGTCTTATGACTTCCAACTGAAATGCCCCTGTCCCGCTGTTCTAAAATGACTATTATAATATTTCCCCTATATATATTGAAAAGGAGTGGAAAGAGTATGCAACCCTGCCGGACACCTGAATGTGTAGAAAGCTTTACGAGTCGACGTTGTCTATTCAAATAGTCGCAGTTCCGCCCTCGTAAAGTAGGCGTATGATGCAAAACTAGACAATTAGGTATTCTTATTTGTATGAGTACGTCCCATAACTTGTGCCAATTTACGGTATCGAAAGCCTTGCGAAAGTTGACAAAGCGATGAAAGTCCCAAAGAGTGGGATGTTGAACTCTCTATAGTTTTCGACTATCGCGTCGATAAGTCTAGAGTCGAAGTATTAATATCTTCTCCCTTGTCCCTCAACTCTTCACAAACCTGCTTGCTCTATAGCTATTTCAGGAATTAGATAAATTGCAGTCTGGTGTTGATGATATGAAGAAGTAGGTACTTTTACTACATTTGTTCATCGAGTCCTTCTTATGTAAGAACTATCTTCACGCCCGTATCTACGAAAGGGTGGCGAGGTACAACCAGTGCCCCTCCGATTAGCTGAAAATAATTAGTCCCAAAATGTGATAGGTGGCAAACCTATCCTTAACCGGGTATTTATCCAATCCCGGGCAACGTTTTCTTTATCGGAAAACTAGAAAAAACACATTTTTGAATTGCCCGACCCGGGAATCGAACCCGGAAGCTCATGCGGTCAACATAGACACTGGACCACTAGATCACAGAGGCGATTGTGTAGTGATATGAATATGGAACGTGTCCAATCTCTAGGCCATTTCCCTGTCTCCCAGACGCGATTGCAAATAGCCTTTTTTGTCACTTATACACATATTTCTATTCGTTAATATTTTAACGATCACTATATGACTAGCTAATTACTTGCTTACTTTGGAGTACCCCAACAAATTGTACAAACAAATCTATTTGTGTATTTTGTCGAGGAGAAACATTTATTTAAAAAATCTTTCTCCTCGACAAAATACTTATTCTTAGCAGGACACAAACATACGATATATATTTTTCTCCGTCATACGCATAGAAATTAATTAAATAACTCAAGGAAAAGAAAAATGCGATTATACTTCAATCTAAAAAGCCCAAAACGCTGGCAAAACTAAACTAGCTGCGTCTAAAAAACGATAAGGATCAAAGGGTGTAGCAGGATAACTATGATGATTTGGCCCCCAATGACAACTCATGTCCAAACTTATAATATAGCATGGCCTCGATGTACGTATGCAATTTATAAGAATTTTTCTGCCGTATTCCGTTTTAATCTAGAGATATGGGTGCATGTATGATTATCCTTCAAACAGCCATATCTCAAAAACTAATTAAGCTAAATACAAAAGACCAACATGAGGTTGTAGGTAACGTTAAAGAGTATATTTTATATTTTTTTCAGATTATTTAAGTAACTACGCGCATTTATAAATAATAAATAAATATTTTATCTTTCATTTTTTAGTGTTCTTGATGACTTACAATCACCAAAAAATTATATGTTGTAGTACTTGACAAGACCTACTTACTCATGAAAATTATATTGAAAAAAAGTTGGTGCAATATTTCGAAAAAAAATAAAATTCGACATGCACCTGTGTTTGCCATAGAGGAATTTTGGAAGAAACGTTAGCTAATGCTATTCAAAAATATTTTGTAGTTTCGACATTAATCATTTACAGTTGAAATTAGTTCAATAAATCATAAATTGAATATATGTATATTCATGTTCTATATATATGTTTATACTAGTACAGAAGGTAGAATGAATATTTTAAATAATTGCTAGCGTTATATCTTTATATTAGCGTTATTTGTACAATTGTTACATTTAAAACTCTGTTCCTAGCCATATAAGGATCTTTCTTGCTTGAATATTCTTAGTTATAATGTAGGACAAAGGTACATATAAGTATTGTATAATAATTTAAATTACTGCCATAGGAAATAACTCATACGTAATTATAATTACAGTCGAATCTCTTAATATTATTGAACTCGATCATCTAAAATCTTATTTCACTGTTTTCTTTTAAAATTAAAAAAATACAGTACTAAAAATACAGACCAACTCTTTTTTTATCCCCACTCTACTAATATTTCATGTGCGCAAGTCGACGCAGTTATCTGCGTGACATAACAAAAGAAAAAACATACGGCGTATTCAAGAGAGGAATCAAGTTCAGACTTGTCATCACGTTGCTCGCTGTTTCGTACACTTAACGTACTCAAAACTAATTTCTTCATTTATTCTGTCTTGTTGTTAATAATGATGTCAGGTAAGTGCAAAAACTGCAATAAGTTTTTCCGTAAGATAACTGGACTGGAATAGTAAATAACGATTTTATCGTCAATAGTAATAAAAAGTCAAAAGTCAATAGTAATTAACGATTTTATCGTTAATTACTATTGACTTATTGAGACAATCACTAAACATTTTAGCTTCTTCTCTTAGTATTAATAACTTTTTAATATCCAGTTATCTTACGGAAAAACTTATTGCAGTTTTTGCACTTACCTGACATCGTTATTAACAACAAGACAGAATAAATGAAGAAATTAGTTTTGAGTACGTTAAGTGTACGAAACAGCGAGCAACGTGATGACAAGTCTGAACTTGATTCCTCTCTTGAATACGCCGTATGTTTTTTCTTTTGTTATGTCACGCAGATAACTGCGTCGACTTGCGCACATGAAATATTAGTAGAGTGGGGATAAAAAAAAGAGTTGGTTTGTATTTTTAGTACTGTATTTTTTTAATTTTAAAAGAAAACAGTGAAATAAGATTTTAGATGATCGAGTTCAATAATATTAAGAGATTCGACTGTAATTATAATTACGTATGAGTTATTTCCTATGGCAGTAATTTAAATTATTATACAATACTTATATGTACCTTTGTCCTACATTATAACTAAGAATATTCAAGCAAGAAAGATCCTTATATGGCTAGGAACAGAGTTTTAAATGTAACAATTGTACAAATAACGCTAATATAAAGATATAACGCTAGCAATTATTTAAAATATTCATTCTACCTTCTGTACTAGTATAAACATATATATAGAACATGAATATACATATATTCAATTTATGATTTATTGAACTAATTTCAACTGTAAATGATTAATGTCGAAACTACAAAATATTTTTGAATAGCATTAGCTAACGTTTCTTCCAAAATTCCTCTATGGCAAACACAGGTGCATGTCGAATTTTATTTTTTTTTCGAAATGTTGCACCAACTTTTTTTCAATATAATTTTCATGAGTAAGTAGGGCTTGTCAAGTACTACAACATATAATTTTTCGGTGATTGTAAGTCACCAAGAACACTAAAAAAATGAAAGATAAAATATTTATTTATTATTTATAAATGCGCGTAGTTACTTAAATAATCTGAAAAAAATATAAAATATACTCTTTAACGTTACCTACAACCTCATGTTGGTCTTTTGTATTTAGCTTAATTAGTTTTTGAGATATGGCTGTTTGAAGGATAATCATACATGCACCCATATCTCTAGATTAAAGCGGAATACGGCAGAAAAATTCTTATAAATTGCATACGTACATCGAGGCCATGCTATATTATAAGTTTGGACATGAGTTGTCATTGGGGGCCAAATCATCATACTTATCCTGCTACACCCTTTTGTATTTAAATAAGGTTTTGGATTTAAGTTTTCTATATATATTTCGTATTTCGTCTATATTGTATCTTTATTTAGAAAACACTATTTTTTATAAAATTTCAAATGTTTTCAAATGTGTTAAGTCTCTTTGTTAATATTTTTGTGGTCGATTATACATAAGTACTTGAGTTTATTAAACACAAGTATATTTAATTGCTTAACAACTTGACATGTTTTATGATTTGAAAGATAATGGCTGATTTGCATACAAATTTAATATACCACCGCGAACATTTAGTAGGAAGTGAATTTACAGTAATATTCGATAAGTAGGTCGATGAATTTACGAATTAGAAGTATGCAGGTGTATATATCTATATACAGTGTGTAAAGAAAACCCTGTCCGATCGTGAAAGGCATTATTTGGTAACTTAATACAAACATGTTTGTGTCATTATTTTATGGATATTGATACATAAATTTTCAAAATATTTGCTTGATTTAAGGGGAAGTTGCTCAATTTTAGTACTAAAATAAGGCATTTTAAACTACGAAATTCGTCTTATTTTAATAAAAATAATTATTTTATTATTTTTTGATAATGTCATTGACCTACGTATATACCTTTTTCTTTACACCCTGTATACATATAAATAAAATTGATGTGACTCTGTGATTTCAAAATAACTAGGATTTTTCAAGTGAAATGTGTTATTGTCACGATACTGATTTTGATAGAACTTTTACTGAAAGATAGAGGAGTTTATAGGGCAGAACATAGGCTACATCTTATTTCTAAAATACTCGAGCTTTAGACATAAAAAAGTAAAAAAAAAACCTTAAATAACGGATGACGTGCTGGTGTTTATTTTACCTATATGTATAAGCCACTAACACTACCACTAGAATGGCTGTGCCATGGCCCATGATATACACACACGCATACTGCATTGTTTCGCCCGAGGCTGGTACCACCGCCTTACCTATTCCTGCCGCAATAGCCTCAGTGCTTGTCACTGTCGTGTTCCGGTTTGGAGGGTAAGGTACCCGGTAAACTTATGCATGTGGCACTAGACCTCCCCACAAGGTAACAACGCATCATTAATATTTGGTGTCTATAGGCGATAGTTGACTCTCCATCAGGAGACCAATCTGCTTGTTTGCTATCTAATGATATAAAAAATGAGAATAGATGCGCTGTCGACTCTCAAGAAATGAATAATCCGCCTCTTAAAAAGATCCCATGTCATAACTTATAATGTTCTTTCGAGTGCCATAATGTGCTTGCAAAGACTTCTGTGCACTAACACACTAGACAAGGCATGCGCCACACACCACTTGTGTTACACTAAAGTGCAGTCCATGGACTGCACCTACTTCATAGCTCGTTGACTGAAACACGTAAGCGACATAAAATTCACGGTGGTTACAACAATTTTGATCGCTAAAATATATTATACGCTACAGCGCTGCTTAATAATAATATTTAATTCAGAAACATATCCATATTTGTGTTAGAAAATACATTTTTAAAAACTAAAATTAGCGAATGTAGTTTGATTGGCGGGTAAAATTAACTTAGTACAGTTTCAGATTTTAAGATCCCAAGTATACTAACTATATAAATCGTCCTGCAGGCTTAGGATAAGCAACACGATAAAATTTTATCGACCTCGTTTTCTCGACTTTTATGTCACTTTCTCGATTCGCTAACGCATTTGACACTTGATTCGACATGATACTTCAAAGGAAGAGAAAATGATCAATTTTACTCGACGGTAGTTATTTTCTCTATCAATCGAAACGTCTTGCTGTCATTTTATCGATTTGTCATTTGACACTTCGTTAAAATTTGGTTAAAATGTTGATAACCTTATCCACTATTTCATATTATTATACTTTAATTATACAATAATTACAAAACTTTTTGATTTCTATTCATTTTATTAAATATAGATTTCGGTCCAGTGTTGGCAGTAGTATGTATGGCAGGCAGGCAGGCAGGCAGTATGGCATATATGTATTTAATAGTGGTGGCAGTTCCATATTATACCTATTATATGCTAAATATCTACGGTTAACGGCAAGCCTGCAAAATACAAAGAAGGCACATAGGAAATTTGTGTGATCTTTTTACACAACGGACGGAGCATTCCAATCACTATAGCGCTTCAATAAACCCAATAACCATGGCTCTCTAAATAATATAGACCCTTGTGAATTTTGAGGTTTAGAGCCACACACCGATCAAGGCATGCCTCTTTAGTTAAAGGTAAGTGAACATAAGAGACTTGTAATTCAGTTTCTAGTAGATATGACAGCCATCCAACTTCATTAACTGTAATAACAGAATATCTTTGTAGTAAATACTAATTTGACTTAGGTGAACTCAATAAAGTTATATTTTTTCAAAAGTTATCTGTAGTTTTTCGAGTTTCTTTTTTAAACAGTTAATATGTTACATATACATGTCAAGTGTATGTTAAATTTCAGCTGGATACAAGTAATAATCCTTTTCTTGGTGGTCAACTTTTTACAATACTTACAGCCACATACTAACAAACAACAACAATGCTTACATCATAGAATAATGATGCAAATGTGTTATTCCTCTAAGGCTTGCATTGATTATGTATTTAAGGAGTTTTTACTACCCATTCAAGTTATATTTAGTCAAAAAAAGTATTTGTTTTAATCAGTTGTTTTCAGACCAAGTTCCATGCATGATTAACATACTACTATGATGAATTATTTTCTGTGATATTCATAACTTAAAATATCCAATATGACACATGTAGTTCTCAATTACCTAGGTACCTACATGTGTAAACATTATTATTTTATATTTGTCTACATTTAAAGATAATTTACCATACAGAAAGGCAGTCAGTTCTTGTTATTATTGTTTATTACAGTAATATATGTCAATAAAAAATATAATTATTATTTGCAGATAAGACTTCAACTGCAGAATTTTTAATATTACTGACAAATATCCTAGAAGAACAAATGATGCCCTCATATGGCATAATTGAAATGGATGAAACGCGAAGACTACATAATAGAAGATATTGACGGATCCTATGTATACTGGTGCAACTTGCAAAACAACGGAAAACATTTTCTTGCCTCAAAAGCCTTAAAATTACCTTATATTTGTCCTAATGTAATAAAGTATTTGAAAATTTGTACAAATTTTCAAATACTTCTATTGATTTATGTCAAAACTAGCTGTTGCCCGTGACTTTGTTTGCGCAGACTTTGTTTACTCTGCACAGCTCCTCCGCCGTAGGTGATAACGTGATAATATGTAGCCTATATGTTGACCCGACCTGTTAGTAATATTCATGCAAAATTTGAAGTAAATCCATGCAGTACTTTTTGAGTTTACCCCGGACATACATTGACTTTCCTACGATTTTATTATATGAAGGTATAGATTACAAGCTACAGAACATTTAATCCGGCCTCCAGTAAAGTTGTGTCATTGCACTTGCACAAGTATACGTAGGACCCTTCGATATGATAACTACAAGTATTTTCTTTTAGAAGTGTTAACTTTGTTACTTTTGTTGTTGTTTTTTAATCGAAGTGATTTTGGTAGTAACAATACTTAGTGGATTATTGGTATAATAAAATACTTTAGTGTTGTATAAGATTTATTTAAAAAAATATATACTCTAGGCAAACCTTCTATCTAAGTATTAAATAATTTTATATAATAAAAATGAAACTTATAGTCATCAATGGCTAATTTTAAGTATAAGTTTTAAGTATAATTTTAAGTATAGTTTATATAATTATAAGTATATTATTAAATATAAGTTTCATAGTATTTAATGTTTTAATGCCAAACATAGATTTTACTATATGGAAAAGTCTTGAGAAATAATTTTTATTTTCTTTAATAAAGTTACAAAATGAATAAATCACACAAAATACAAAATGAATAATTATAAAAAGTGTGTAATATGAAGCAGTCTTGTAAAGAAAATTAAATTTGAGTTTTAAAAAATATACAAACACATCTACTTTACTAAACTAACAATTATTATTAATGTTTGTACTTCTCAGAATAGATAAATAATTTTCACAATTTATCACCTTATGACTTAAATTTATTAACATGTATCTTCGAATTTTCACTAATGTAACAAACTTATAGAAGATTACACGCACTATATTAAAGCTATTACATTTTAAATTTAAATGTTTTCTACAATTTAAATATCTCTTGTTATCTCGCATAATTAATCAGTAATGAAAATTCAATATCAAAAATTAGTTTACTATATAGTATGAGTAGTATGGAATTTCACATGAAAATAAAAAATCAACAAGTAAAATATTTTTTCCTAAAGTAACATTAACTTTCTATTAATTTAAATTTTAAAAATTACACATATTAGGTACATTAAGACTATCATGTTATAAACTTAATTGTTTTCTACAAATTAAAATTTATTTTTCAATCTTGCACAACCATTAAAAACAGCAAGAAAAATATAATATTCAGCATTAACTTATAAATCTTCTTAATCAACAATTTCAAAAAATGTAATAAATAGAAAGGCTTCTTTATTCTATTTCCATTACTCGCTGTTTAGTCAACCTGTAAACAAATATATCTTATCAAAATGTTGTTATATATGTTTACTTAATATATTTTTTTGTCAGTTAACTCAGGACTTATGACTCCAGTCTTGCATGTTGCATTTTGTGTAGTGTTATATAATTTTGCATTGTAAATTATATAATGGGGTCGAAAAAACAATTGGTTACATTTATAAAAGCGAGTGAAAGAAGCCTACACTATTCTCCAGAGAAAGCTTCTCATATTATTCAGGATTTTTTACAAGAATCAAGTTTTTGATATAATCTTGAATTTATGATATTAATTTTGTAAAAAACCACAACTTTTACAATGAAAGAAATATATTAAAATATGTTTAAAATTTGATTCTTTCAGTCTACCTTGTTAGATGATTTGTCATGGAGATATGTATGTAAATAAATACTTACACAGTGTTCCATTGTTTTCCTTTCTTCCTCTAGAAACTATAATGTATGAAGTATTTGTAGAATATATGGTGTTATATTATGCTTTCCCAATATTAAAGACTTTAATCTTTGGTGCTACAAGTCTAGTCCATGAATCCACCATGGCGACAAAGTTAATTTATGCTTATTACTTCTTATCCTGAAAAGAAAATCATAATTATTTTTAATAACCTATATAGGCTTTTAAAAAATATAAGTATAAAGAAGTACACTACTTACGTTTTATTTTGTGTTCCCATTTCACATACCTAACACAATTTAATTTTGTACTAGAATCGGAAGAATGATGATGATTTTAGAGATGTGAGAACCAAACAGTTTAAATCAATAATTCCTTGTATGTAATGGTTAGATAATTAATTAATTTATAATTAATTACAAAATACAAATTAGTTAAAGTACAATACTTTTTGACTTAATGTAAATAAACTTTTAATTTTTCGTATAGAGAAAATAATTGTACGAATTCTCGTGCTACTCAGTGTTACCAACTCTATTCAAAATTACAACTACTTACAAAGATTTCTACAAAATTCAGTAGAAAACTAAATGTAAAATAAAAGGTTAATTTAAAGCTGGTGCTTATTTTGTATTATTTAATGTTACTATTGTTAGAATTCTCAAGTTCCAATGTGACTTAATAAAACCACCGTATGCAATGATAGCTGAACTCTTTAATATGACCAAACCTTACTATTAAGATATGCACTCAATAACACGCAAGCGCGATTCATTTACGTTCAGCGCCATCTATTGAGATTTCTAAGAAATAATTTATCGTATAAGTAAGGTTAAACATGGATGTATTGGACATACCGCCCACCAAGAACATCAGTGGATGTTCTTAACTCACAGGTGAGTGACAATAATAATATTGGCAGATGTCCATGCAGACTAGAACTATGGTAAATAATATTAACTAAATTATAACCCAGATTGAAACAAAGAAAGAAACTAAGTACCAACAATTTATAAATAACTATACAATGACTTACAAAAAAAAACAAAACTAGGTAGTGATAGGAAGGATGCATAATTTGGATGTTGGACGCTTAATCAATGATCCATTGCATCGGAGAGTTACGACACGTGTGATATTGTCATTCCCTGGATGTTTGTTTACAACTATACCTAAGAGCCACCTCGCAGGAGGTAACCCATCCTCTTTGACTAAAACCACGTCTCCAACGATTGGTTCTGGTATCTGCTTTGCCCACTTATGTCGTTGGAGCAGGTGAGTTAAATATTCGGTTGACCAACGTCTCCAGAAACATTGCACCATACGTTGTGTCACCTGCCATCGTCTTAAGCTTGATACGTTAGAATTTTCGTAATTACGTTCAGGCACCGTGATCAGAGGTTCACCTATTAAAAAATGGCCAGGTGTCAAAGGTATAGGTTGGTTGGGAATATTAGGCATTAAAGACAAGGGCCTTGAATTGAGGCACGCCTCGATTTGAGCTAGGACCGTTGACATTTCCTCATAGGTAAGCGTTGATTCACCGATAACTCGTCGCAAGTGGCCTTTTGTTGATTTTACACCTGCCTCCCAGAGGCCTCCGAAATTAGGCGCATGGGGAGGTATAAAATGCCAAGTTGTACCTTGATTGCCGATCCATTCTCTGATCTCAAAAGCCACAGAAGACTGCTCCAAAGCGACCAAGTGTCGAAGTTCTTTTGCAGCGCCAACGAAGTTGGTGCCGTTGTCGCTCCACATGTCTGATACATGACCTCGACGAGCTACCAATCGTTTGAAACCTGCAATAAAACCCTGAGCTGATAAGTCGCTTATCGCCTCGAGGTGAATTGCCTTTGTTACCATACATACAAAGATGCAAATGTATCCCTTGTATGAATGGTGTCCTCTGCCCTTTGATGTACGCATGCTTATTGGACCGGAAAAGTCGACCCCACAGTTTTTAAATGGTCGCGCTGGTGTCACTCTACACGAAGGCAACTGACCCATTAGTTGAGTCCCCTGCGATGCAGAGTATCTTTTGCATTTTACGCAATTGCGAACAAATGACTTAACCAATGACTTCGCAGAAATAATCCAGTATTTCGTCCGCAAAAAATTTAACATTAATGTTTGACCACCGTGTAAGGTTTTCTTGTGTGCATCATCAATTACCAATTTGGTAAAATGATTGTTGTGAGGTAAAATGATCGGTTGTTTTGTGGCTACATCTAAATTGGCATTTTCTAATCTACCACTAACGCGTAGAATCCCATCACTGTCAATTACTGGGTATAAAGATTTCAATTTACTTCTGGTTTTAACATAGCCTTTGTTCTTTATGTCACTAATCTCTTCTCTGAATCCTTCATTTTGAGCATGTCTTATGCATGTTTTCATCGCCTCCTCTATCTCTTCATTTTCTAGAAATATTTCATATCTTTTACTTCCATCGCTCTGTCTTTTCCATTTGAGAACTCTTCGACAAAACGCTATTACTCGGACTAACCTAGTCAATGTAGAATATTTTTTCCACATGGGATTTTCCGGCGTGGTATCAGTAGCAATATGAGATTTAATTGACCGCAACTCTATGTTTGTTGCAATTGACTTTGGTCTTTTATACTGAATAACAGCATGTTTTAACCATGACGGTCCCTGAGCCCACAACGTATTAGTTGATAACTCTTGTGGCGTTATTCCTCTGGATGCTATATCTGCTGGGTTCTGCGAAGACTCGACATGCGCCCAGTGAGTATTGTCAAATTGTGACAGAATCATGGATACCCTGTTCCCGACGAAAGTGGTCCAGCGACTTGGATGGCTGCTAAGCCACGCTAATACCACAGAAGAATCGGTCCAGAGATGGACGTTCTCATGGGAAATCTTCATGACGCTGGCAACTTCAGATATCAGATCGGATAGTAAAACTGCTCCCATCAATTCCAATCTGGGCACGGATAGTTGTTTTACCGGTGCCACCTTAGTACGAGCCGTTATTAGACTTATTCTAATGATATTCTGGGCGTCTACTATTCTAAGGTACACAACGGCTGAGTAAGCAGAGATTGATGCATCACTAAAGCCATGCAGTTCTACAGAGAGATCATCCTTGGATATATAAGCCCATCTTGGTATGGTGAAACTTTGTAACTCAGCTAGATTTTCTCTGTAAGTGCGCCACTCTAATAGTAGTTCCGTAGTCAGTTCATCATCCCAGCCTAGTCCTGATAACCATAATTTCTGGATAAATATCTTTGATGGTACAACACAAGGTGCTGCCCATCCCAGCGGATCGAATAGGCGAGAGATGTCAGATATGACCTTTCTCTTAGTGATTGGATCATGCTGAGTTGGAAGACTGATTGAATATTTAAATTCATCACGCTTACGATGCCATGAAATACCTAAAATTTTCATAATCTCGTCTGATTTGATATTCTTATCTGTACTTTCTTCATGTTTGTTTTGCTCTCCATAATACTTTTCTTCATTAATTTTTCTGTTTAATTCTTCGCAGTTGCTTACCCACTTTTGCATTTGGAATCCGCCTTTGTTTAGTATTTCTGTCATTTGTTTATATACTTCTACTCCCTCTTGTTTTGTCCTACATCCGGTCATTAAATCGTCGACGTAAAAATCATTAATTATCCTTTCAGTTATTTCAGGCCATTCCTTTCCTTCATCGACTGCTGTTTGCTGCAAAGTTTTTACTGCAAGATAAGGTGCGGAAGCAGTCCCGAAAGTAACTCTTAACAATCTGTACTCTTCAATATCAGATTTGGGACTGTCGCGCCACACTACTCTTTGGAAGTCGGTGTGTTTAGCAGTAACCTTAACTTGCCTGTACATCTTAATGACGTCAGCACAAAGAGATATAGGATATCTTCTCCATCTCATAATGATATGACGTAAGGGCAACTGAATTGTGGGACCGACCAATAGATCATCATTAAGAGATTTTCCGTTGGAGTCTTTCATGGACGCGTCAAATACGATTCTAAGTCGGGTTGTCGATTTATCTTCACGCACAACTGCGTGGTGGGGTAAATAAACTGCCTTTGACGTTCGATGATCACCAGCTTTGACGCGCTCAATGTGACCAAGATTTATGTACTCATGAAACACTTCAGCGTATCGTCTAGCCATTTCTGGATTTCTTTTAAATTTGTTCTCCAGATACATAAACCTTTTTGTTGCTAGGTTTCTTGAATCTCCGTATTGACACTGTGGGTCATCGTCACGAAAAGGAAGATTCACTACATACCGGCCTTCTTCGTCTCTGTAAGTTGTTTGGGAATAGATTTTTTCGCATTTCAACTCCTCTTCTGAAAAGATCTTTTGCGTTCCAGGAGTGACCGATTCAATCTCCCAAAACTGTTTTAGTAGTGAATTTTCATCAACGTGACATGTTTCATCCATTACAACATGGTGGCAAGTAACAACGTTACTAGTTGATGAAATCTTCCCAAACAAAATCCATCCCAATGCAGTATTTTGGGCTACTGGAGTACCTGGTGGGCCTTTAATAAGGCCGTCTCTCAAAACTAAGCCATAAGCTTCTGCCCCAAGTAAGATGTCAATCTTGTTCGGAGTGAAAAATGCTGGATCTGCTAAATTTATGGCTTCTAACTCAGGCCACTTCGTCGGTACAATTTCTGCAGATGGTAATAATGAAGTAATACGACGAAGAACATAAGCTTTAATTTGCATACTGAATTCTGGATCTGAGTGGGAGTGAATAGTCACACTGACTGTATACTCTGAAGCCAAAGAGCTTCTCTCACCACCAATTCCAGATATAGTAGATCGAACTGGTATCTTCTTGAGACCTAAAAGTTGAACAGCTGATTCTGTGATAAAACTCGCCTGCGATCCTTGATCCATCAAGACACGCAGCAGTTGTGTTGACCCTACTCTAGTCGGTACTTTGACCAGAGCTGTTGCCAATAAAACTTGCGAAGATACCCTTTCTCTCGACAGATGAGACACCACATTTGAAATTGTCTCCCCTAACAACGGTGCTTGACTCGAAGCCACTGTCGCTGAATTACCATTAACCGTTGTACTATCATTACTGGTGGACGAGCTCGCAGCGATTTTAGGGTGCAACAATGAATGGTGCTTCCGTTTGCATATTCGACATGGACCTTGTCGACAAAATTTCACTGAGTGATTGGAACCGAGACAATTAAAACACAAACTGTTGTGTTGAACAAAACTTTGACGCGTTTCATAACTCTCCCTTGCAAACAATTTACAATTTGCAATTTTATGTTTCTCTTTACAAAAAGCACAACTTACATTATCATTTTGCTCAGAATTAAGAACATGAAGAACTTTCGCTTTGTTACTATTTACATTTGGTTTAGGGTTGGCTGACTTTACATCAAAAAATTCCAACGCTCTAAAACGCGCTTCCAGAAAATCCTTGAATTGAGTGAGCTTGGGTAATTCCTCCGAACTGCTTATTTGTGTCTCCCATAATTTGCGGGATTCTTGATCTAATTTGTCGCTAACAATATATATGATGAGAATATCCCAAGAACTTACATCAATTCCAAGATTTTTTAAGCCGTTTAAACATTCCATAGTAGTATCTAGCAAACCTTTAATAGAACTAGACTTCCCGGACACAACAGTCTGATTCATCAAACGTCGTAATAAACAATTGGATAAAAACCTTTTATTGTCATATCGACTCTTTAATAGTGACCAACATTCTTGATAATTTGATGAAGTGACTGGAATGTGTCTGAGGAGTTGTTCAGCTTCACCCTTTAATAAACCTTTTAAATAGTGCATGCGTTGTACATCATCTAAGCTCTCGTTTTTGTCGATGAGAGATAAAAACAAATCTTTAAAAGTAGGCCATTCTGCATAATAGCCTGAGAATTTTGGTATCTCAATTTTCGGAAGTTTAAGAGCTTCACTTTGAACAGACTTGGGACCTAGATCTAATTTAACATTAGCATTGTTTAATTTATCTAAAATTTCTTTCAACTCGCTTTTGTAAATGATATATAATTCTTCAGTGCTTTCGTATACTTCATTTGAAAAATAGTCACTACTTCTGTCTTTAGCCTTTTGAATAATTTCACCATGTGTTGTAAGAAAACCACTCCAAGTTTGTTCAAGTGACTCCAACCTTGTGTTAATATAAGCACGGGAAGAAAGCCTATCTTTAGGCGATTTCTTAAAATTAACCCTAGCCCTTTCAATCATTGAATGTTTATCATCTTGTAATTTAAATAAGGCTTCCATTTTTTACATAAAATAATAGAGTTAAAATAAAATTGAAAATTATTCTAAGTTGAGAAAATTAAAAATTTGCACAAGTGTTTAGAAATTTAAAAAAAATTAAAAATTGGGCATAGGTTCCCCGTCTGAACAATATTTCTTAAACTAGCATGCAACTATTCTAAGTGTTTAATTCTAATAAATTTACTAAATCCATAAAATTAATACTGCAAAATGTTGAAAGTTTATTTTCTACCAAATTTTCTTGAACGGACTGTATTATAACTTGACTTGTGTATTAAAATGTAAAGTACTCACGGTTGTATGCTTCAATTCACTATTGCTATTATATTACACCACAACACTACACTGATATTTTTCGATTGAAATTCTGCTCGCAGCGCCTCCTGGCGCCGTTCTCCAGTACTAGTTGTTGACTGCTGAAACCACCTGTCAGCAGCTGATGACACAGTTGTCAAACTATCAACTGTCAAACTTCACTGTCAACTTGTACTTAGAGTGAGTGCGCTTCAGTGACGATCCACCACTGGTTTCTACGCAACAAACTCCAATCGCCAATATCCGGTTCGAATCGGACCAATGTTAGGATTCTCAAGTTCCAATATGACTTAATAAAACCACCGTATGCAATGATAGCTGAACTCTTTAATATGACCAAACCTTACTATTAAGATATGCACTCAATAACACGCAAGCGCGATTCATTTACGTTCAGCGCCATCTATTGAGATTTCTAAGAAATAATTTATCGTATAAGTAAGGTTAAACATGGATGTATTGGACAACTATTAATAACATATACTCAGGAAAAATAATACATAAAAACATATTATAATAATCAAAATATTATTATAATATGTTTTTATGTCAAACAAAAAAATCGAGTGTAGCTCACACTCGTTTTTTCGTTAGAAGTAAATGTAAGAAGACAAAATAAAATAAAATTTATATACTCTTTGAGTAAGTCTTTAAATCAAAGAGAGATAAACTGAAAAGTCGAAGAAAAATGTTTTTCGTTCTTGAGATGTAAATCACAGACCGTGGTCCCACAAACTAACTTTTTTTTGATTAACAACAAGCTAAATATTTGTGAAAAGCTTCATTTTGACGAGACAACCGTCTTTTCTATTTTCGAAAAATCTCGAATCGGGTAACTAATAAAGTTAATACTGCGAAGACATTGGGTTCGGTAAATAATAAATATTTATTAATAACAATAATTATTTTTCGACTTTAATCGCTTGATTATATTATGAAAACTACGATGAAACTTTTGTCCTACATATTTGATGATTTTTCTGACAATCCCACTTATGAGATTTTTAAATTGATATTAATCAATTTAAAAATAACCTAATTTTCTCACAACAGCTTGTTAATTATTATTGTAATTCAACGGTAACTTTGTCATACACGTAAAGTGGAAACTTTTCTTAGTCTGACACTCTAAAGTTTCCTTATTTTATCTATCTTTGTTAGTTACCCGATTCGAGATTTTTCAAAGATAGAAAATATGGTTGTCTCGTCAAAACGAAGCTGTTCACAAAAATTCAGTTTGTTCTTGGAGACCACGGTCTAACAGTAAGTCTTAGCTTGGATTGTTTGCATCTGGCTGATTTTTGGAGCTATTAATAGATAACATTATTTGTAACATAAAATACTGTGAATTGTATTCTGTTCTATCTAATTTTCTAGTTGGTATAATACTATACATTTATGTTTGTTTATCGTAATGCATTTTCGTGTCATTGTCAAATCACAACAATTCTATGGAAGTTTCTCATCAAAAAAATTAATCAAAAATGTTGATTGATTAGTCTAAAAGAAGATGTTAATTTACTCAATAATGTTAGAATTATAATTGAAAGGAATAATTATAGTGGAAAAAAATAGCTTGTTAATAATAATTGTTACGCACTTTTACGCATAATTAGTTACGCAGTTATACACCCAGAAATAAATACACGCTGGCATCTTAATTGCCCTTTAAATTAAAACATCTTATGAATCATAATTCATTGTTTCAGTTTTATAGAATAAAAAACTAGTTTTGATGGTCAAAACTAAAAAGAGAGAATAATTCAAAAACCTGTAAAATATCTAATTACAACTGTAAATAGGTACGGCTACACTAGGCTTTGGTTATATTTCCTTCGACTCTGACAAAGAAGAGAAATGATGACAGGAAGTTATAAATGTAAACAAAAGCTCATAATGATTAACACAAGTTAAATGCACCAAAGGTGTATCTTAAAAATCAGAATTAGTATAATATCTATGTCTTCTAGTGACAACATTTATTTCTCTATTCGAGTAAACTTTTTGTTTAATTTATCTCTGACGTTTTAAATGTTTATCGTGGCATGCTTAATAACGTCCATCGAGATATTAATAAAGGTCAAGCAAACGTCACTTTCTCGATCGATATATATCTCGTGGTGCTTATCCTAAGCCTGCTGGTGTCACCTGAGATATATGCAGATTTAACCAATGCTGTAGTAATTGCGAGTCCCAACGATACGCCAATACGTTTAGAATACAGAGTGCTAAGTGTGAGTTTTTCTTTTCGCATTCGATCGTGAGCGCGTTTCGAGTTTACTAGGAATTTGTATGTGATTTGTACAGCGCCACCTAGTGGTAAATTAAAAAAATAATATTATGCTTTGAAAATTTATCGTTATTTCATCGTTGAAGCGACTGTTGACGAAATAGATCACGAAATCTGCTTAGCTAGCTTCTCTAGAATGCAGTACATCAAGCTGATCTGTGTGCTTGTTTGTTATCCTATGATAAAGAAATCCTTAACATTGATATAGGTACGTACGGCTTTAACAGACGAGTATTATAAAGCGTATTATATTATGGTTGGGTTCGATAATAGGTAAGAACGACCAATCCACATGCCCATTCGCATTATCGACCTGTTTTCCACTAAACTTTCTACGCCGTGGTGCTACTAGCCATTGTGGGTGTTCCTATGAGTTTATTATGCCGAGAGCATAATAATGATTGTGTATATATAGCCTTTCACTACAAAATAATTAGTTATCATTTATCTAAAATGACGCCCAGAATCCAGAGCCATATTTATTCATGCTAAATACGAGTAATAATCACCAGCCTAAAGACTAAAGGGCCAACCTGAAATTTTATTAAAATAGCTTCAGCCGTTTTGGAATCGATAAGGAACGCAAATGCACACATCGATTTGCATAGCTACACATATCTAATATCTATCCATGTTGAGTTTTTAAATGGATTAGAGTAACGACCAATCGACATGCCCATTTGCATTATCGACCTGTTTTCCTCTAAACTTTCTACGTCGTTTTGCCACCAGCCGTTGTGGGTGTTCCTATGAGTTTATTATGCCAAGAGTATAATAATGATTAAGCGTAGTTTTTCACAAGAAAATTAATTAGTTACTAATTAACTACAAACAAATGACGCGTTCCGACTTTGCATAGTTAGTTAGCACTCATTAACCTCCTAGTAAAAACAAAAGAAGGTTATAATTTATACACACATACCTATACATCTTCACCCCGGATCCCTTACGTGGTAGGCAGAGAGAACCGAGTGCCATATATCACGAACCTTGCAGGCTTGTCTCGCTTCCACCACATTCATCACTCTCTTCATACACATACGCCGGTTGCAAAGACTCTTAACACCACCTTCGGACAGTACTCGATCAATCCGATCATGGTGTGTCAGTCTTGGTCTTCCCCGGTACCTACATCCTTCCACATTCGCATTGTATATCTGTTTTGTTAACCTTTCATCTACCATTCTTCCTACATGTCCGAACCAACGGTGCATGCCCTTTCTCATCTTTACACCGACACTTTCTTTCAAGCCTAACCGCTCTTCTATTCTCTTGAATCCGGTATATCTAGCAGCCATCTGATATCGGTAATAAGCATTCATATATGGTAAACATTAATGGTCAAATGTGTCTAGAATCAAAATATATAGCTTTTCAAAAATCACTATACTGCCATTTTTAACAAAATAGATGTTTGAATTGAAAAAAGCCATACTTTTTAACTCTTTTGAGCTTAATACCTTAATTTACCGGGAAGTTTCAGGGATGGCCCTCAGGCTCAACCGTTTGCAGTTTTTTTTTGTTATCGATAGCGAAGCGCTTGACCATGATTTCGCCTGATGGTAAATTAAGATGGAACACGCTTCCCTAAAAGGTACCTGTTCACTCTTCTCTTGAAGAACCCCAGATTGTACTCGTTGGGGAACATAGACTCAGGAAGCATGTTCCAGTCCCTTGCGGTTCGAATGAAGAATGTCGGGTCGATTGTAATTGCTGATTAGACAAAATCGGCGCTGAATATTCGTTGCTTCGGCCAAGATCCTGGATATTCGGTACTCGGCAAAGTCATTATTCGTGGCATCTTTAATATAAAGTATCCGCAAGACTCGAAGTATCTGTTCGTAATCCGATCAAAATAGATTACGGAAACGGGGGTGAAGAAACACAAACGAGTACGTTCGCCGTTGTTAACAAATCTCATGTATATTTATGACTGAGTGTTTCTGCTTTTGTAGCATTGTAGGGCGGAGCTATTAAACAAATTGTGTTTATGTAAACATTCCGGTTTCGGCTGTCTATTACAATATGATAATGATATAAGGTTTGTAACCTGAATCCCTTAGAATGGATTTCAAATTAAAGAAAAAAATTGGCTTGAAGTCAGTTGTGTAGCTATCATAGGACTAGCCGGAGTAGTGCACCCTTAATCTCAGTGGGCCCTAAGCCTGTACGCTATGTTCACAATAATGTCTATTAGCTATCCAAGTTTAATACAAAATATTTAATCGCCTCTGTGGTCTATTGGTCCGGCGTTGGCGTTGAACACATGAGGTCCTGGGTTCGATTCCCGAGTCAGGCATTAAAAAATGTGTTTTATCAAGTTTTTAATAAAAATAATGTTGCCCGGGAATAGATAAATGTGGCGATAGGTTTACCATCCATCATATTGTGGGACCAAGCATCTGCGGCTAATCGTGGGTGCACAGTTGCACCTCTGTCTACATCTTCGGGGATACTAGCGTGAATATACTTTTTTTTAACTTTTTTTTCTTAGTTCTGCCTTGTAGTGAAAAATTAGAAGCCAATGATAAAATAGTTTTGCACCTTTACAGTACTTTCAGCTTAAATAAGGCTCAAATTTCAGTTTTGTCCCATTACGCACCTGCTTAAAGTTAGAGGTTTAAGGATTCAGAAGTAGAAGTCAGGAGTAAGAAGGAGAGGTATTTAATTAATGAAGTAAAAACTTCATAAAATATTTATGTTCGTCCGAGCCCCCGTTGAAGAATAGACCATCTACCATTCTGTCAGGCAGCTCGTAAAAAACGAACGATTGGCTATACATATATTACAGATTTCTGCAATCTGGCCTAGCTTTTGGTATGTCCACGCTTTTCTTGCCTATTATATCCGTAATGCTTGTAACTGTCGTGTTCCAGTTTGGAGGGTAAGGTAGCCGGCAAGCTTATGAATGTTTCAAAAAAATAATTCATGTTTAAACAAAACATTCAGGCGAAGCAGAATAGTCCATTTTTGTAGTCATTTTAAAATAAAACAGTTAACTTCCAATCGTTATATATAAGTTTCCTTCTTCCTACAAGACATGCGTTTCAATTGCCAAACAAATCAGTGGTGAACATCCAGGCCAATGATGGTCATTAGTCGAGTAAATTGACTCGAAAATGATGACATATTTCATGTGACTGACTTTTAGAACCTCTTACGCATAAACGTTCCATTTTAAAGCACACGTGTACGGTTTAATTGTATGATTATATAATTAGTATATAAGAAAAAGTTAAACTCTCAGCAGTGTAGACTTTAGTCGGTTTGATGTGTACGAAATTGCCTCGGCGCCTCAAGGAGGTACATTATACCGTCGGGCTATTGATGTATCTTAAAAATTTACTTTAGCTGTTTACGTTACGAAAGTGGTGGATCCTTTACACAAAAATACAGTCAAATTCAAATTCTTTATTTGCACAAAATAGGTAGAAGTTTATGTGGATGATGTTAGGGACTCATTATCGCACGAAGGTTCGTGGTGCGTCGTGATAAAACTTTGTTAGTCTGGGCTCCTTTGGAGAATAGACCTTATGCCATTTTGCCAGGCGATTTTTAAAGGCGAATGATTGGCTAACGTGTCACTACCATCATGACTATTTGGTAGTGGAGTTCCACTATTTCTCGCCCAGATTTATGGTACCACCGCCTTACTTATATACCGCAGTAGCGTCAATGCTTGACATTGACGTATCCTGGTTGGGAGAATAAGGCAGCCAGTAGACTTACCTATGCATGTAGCACTGCCATTCTACCACACTGATAGTAAAGTATCATTAACATTTTAGGTGGCAATAGGTTATGGTTTTTCTATCCATCAGGAGAGCTATCTATTCACGAAGTTTTTTTATATCATATACTATAGCTACGGCGAAGATAAAGAGATAAGTTTATCTCTTCGTTGTAGAAAACGGACATAAATCAGAAATCAGAAATACTTTATTCAATAAAACTTTTTACAAGTTATTTTGACACGTCAACATATTTTTTAAAAACTACTACCGGATCGGAAACGCGGCCACACACTGAGAAGATCCGGCGGAAGAAACTCAGCGGGCTTGTCTTTTTTTCATATCATTGATTTTTTTTTTACATTATCACAATACTACAAAAAAAATTATATGAGATCGATATGAGGAGCAATTAATCCCAGGCTTTTTTGACTTCTAAATAATCGGAGATTTTATATCCTTTTTTACACAGTATTGTTTTAACACACTTTTTAAATTTATTGACTGGTAGATCTTTTATAGTTTCGGGAAGTTTATTGTAAAAGCGTACACATTGCCCCATAAAAGAGTTACTTATTCTGTGGAGACGAGATGCATGCACAACACGATTGTTTTTGTTCCTTGTATTAAATGAGTGTACGTCAACATTTTTTTTAAAAAAGTAAATATTTTTACGAACGTACATCAAGTTCTCAAATATATATTGGGATATAACAGTTAGAATATTGATTTCTTTGAATTTTTCTCTCAGGGAAACCCTCGGGCTAAGATTGTAAATTGCACTAATAGCTCTTTTCTGCAATACAAATATAGTATTTATTTCAGCAGAATTTCCCCAGAGAAGAATTCCATATGACATAATGCTGTGGAAGTAACTAAAGTATACAATTTTTGCTGTGTCGACATCAGTTAACTGTCTCATTTTTTAACTGCATAAGCTGCTGAACTAAGTCTATTTGCTAAATTATTAATGTGCGGTCCTCATTGTAATTTCTTATCTAAAGTAATACCAAAAAACACAGTGGAATCCACCAGATCCAGATTGTTTCCATCCAGTTGTACGCTGGTATCTATATATATATATATATATATATATATATATATATATATATATATATATATATATATATATATATATATATATATATATATATGGTATGGTATGGCAATGAAAATTTAACACACTTAGTTTTGTTACCATTTAATAAAAGATTGTTCGTACTGAACCAGTGTACAACTTTTGAAATCGCATTATTTACTTCGTCATACTTACCAATTCGTCTTTTCACTTTGAATAAAAGTGAAGTGTCATCCGCAAACAGTACAATTCCATGCTTATCCCCTACATAGTAAGGCAAGTCATTTATGTATATCAGAAACAGAAATGGACCAAGTATGGAGCCCTGCGGGACACCCATGGTTACAACAGCACCAGGGGACCTTTTTCCATTAATATCAACCCTCTGAATTCTTTCATTTAAGTAAGAAACCAGAAGATCGAGAGCTTTATTTCGAACTCCATAATGGTGTAACTTCCTGATTAAAATGTTATCCTGAAGATTCGCGTTAAAGCTAAATTATTGGCGTCACATACCTAATATCATAATAGTCATTCGTTTACGGTCAACGGTTGATTTTTTATAATTCAACGATGTTTAATACCAATTTAATTCGATTTACTAAATTTAAATACAAAAATTAACTAACTAACTCTTCTGGCTCAGTGACCCGAAGTGAGTCTTGGCCTCCAAAACCAGAGCTTTCCACCTCTCACGATCTTGTGCAATATCCCGCCAATTGTTAGCTTGGATATCACACAAATCTGCTTCCATCACATCACTCCAGCGGGGCACCTGGGGCGACCCACTGGTCTCCGCCCAGTAGGTCGACCCAGATACGCCCTCTTGACTGCCCGATCCTCCCCCATGCGTTCGACGTGTCCAAGCCACCGCAGTCGATGGGATTTGGTAGCGCCGATGATATTTGGCTCAGACTCTAGATCTTCAATTTCGGCATTCGTTTTTATTCTCCAGCTGTCATCCTGCCTTCTAGTTGGTCCCAGAATCTTACAGTAGATTTTTCTTTCCGTGACCAGGAGCTTATTCTCCTCTTTGAGTGTAAGCGTCCAAGCTTGGACATATATTGGAGTTATACATCAGGATTGGACGAATGATGGTTGTGTAGATGATAATTTTCGTATTCTTTCTTAGAAGCTTGGACACTAAGACCTTATGTAGGGCTGTACTGCACCGCAAGGTGTTTTTATACATAAATTAGTACTGGTTAATTTTATTGTATTGGGTTGACTCAGCAAAAGCAATCTAATAGAAACTATGTTTGAATTTTTTTTAGAGTAAACCATAAAATGATTATTTCAATAATTTTATGCAGTAATCATCATGGCTAAAGTAACTTGTTTATGCTTAGTGATACATATAACCAATCATACGCCTTTTACAAACTTCCTGACTGAAAAGCAATGGTCTATTCATCAAAGGGGGACGAACAGAGGTCACAGGAGAAGATATAAATTCTAAGTGTAAAGTTTGTAAGTTCGTGAATTTGTGGAAAGTAATCTCTGGAGACGAACTACAGAACTGATGATGAAAATTCTTTTCCCAGTAGATTAGCTACTTTATTTCTGAGTGACATAGGTTAAAATTTATCTCAATTTTCCCGCGGTATCGGAATAAGCGGGATTGCGCGGGAAGTACCCGGCTAGTATTTAACAAAACAATTCAAAGTGGAAGCTTAAAATAGCGTTGTGTTTAAAATAATGAAAATTCTTCTGTAATTTTCACACATAGTTCATGGTAACTAAATTACATAACTCGTAATACTACAACCTGAATATTTAAATTTATTCATGGAGATAATTTGATGTGATTGCTTCCACGTATTTCACACAAATCTGAATAATCGAATCAATCATAATATTAAGTGAAATCCATAGAAATGAATCAAATTTATTGAGGAAGCATTAATGCATTGGATAGATTAATGAAATCTCCTTAAATAGTGGAACAGTCATGTAATGTTCATAACATGATAACTTTAAGACTAAGGATTGTATAACGCTTAGTTTTAGCAACAATTGAATCTCATTTTTTATCATAAAATAGCGAACAAGCAGATGGTTCTCTTGATGGAAAGAAACAACCATCCTCGATAGACATCAAAGATGTAAATAGTGCAATACTGACTTTATGACGGGGTCTTAATATCACATGCATAAGTTTACCGGCTACCTTACCCTTCAAACCGAAACACGACAGTAACATACACTGACGCAATTGCATGAATAGGTAATATGCGTTTGTACTAGACCCGTGCGAGCCACTGCAGAACTCTACCATCTAGTAGCCACGTTGGTAGTGACTCGCATAGCTTATCTCAAAGGGGACTCGAATCAACACGGAGTAGATTTGCAGAAGCCTAGACGCATTTTTGTTTGAGCTCATTTAAGGAAAATTGTCTAACATTTAGACAATTTTCCTTATTGTCTATAACGGTAGTGACCCAATCGTGTTTCCTAGGACATAGAGTTCGGTATTGTTTCTTCCAAGTTTGGTACCGCGGCTTGGATAAACTTTTGCATATGATATAACATTCGCGCCTCCTGGATGGCAATAGATATTTTATTTCCGTCAGAATTTCTCCGCCTGGGTAATATTTTCCTAGCACAATGATGTTTTATTATCACTGTCCTTGTCATTTTCCCTCGTGTTAGTCTGGGCTCCTTGAAGAGTAGGCCAAATACTATTCTGCCAGGCAGATCGTAAGAGGTGACCGATTGGCTATACGAGTCACTACCATCGTGACTACCAGGTGGTAGAGTTCTGCTTTAGCTCGCCCGGGTCTACCACCGCCTTACATATTCCAGCCGCAATAGCGTCAGTGCTTGTCAATGTCGTGTTCCGGTTTGGAGGTTAAGGTAGCCGGTAAACTTATGCATGTGGCATTAGACCTCGCCACAAGATAGCAACGCACCATTAACGTATTTGGTGTCTATAGGCGATGGTTTATCTTTCCATCAGGAGACCCATCTGCTTGTTAAATATCTTATTATATAAAAAGAATTGTGTTCTGGTTTCGAGGGTATGGCAACCGGTATACGTACAGGTATACGGGACATTACACCACACGGAAAGCACGATTGACATCTTTGGTGTCTGTTCTCAGTAGTTATCTTCGTTTTCTTTCCACAAGTGCAACAATGCGTGCGCACGAAACTACTTTCAGTTTGTTGACATACCAGTTCACCACGCTTCACCGGTTTGTCAGTTGGTGAGTTGGGTTGTGATTTCTGTCGACACATTTCAATAACAGTTTCAAGTAATTTATAAATTTGACACAATAACCCTAAAAATTTATAGAATCTATTTCTGGATCATGATAACGACTTGTGGTCAAATACTACTTTGTACTAACGTACTAGACAAGGCATGCGTCAAGTTACATGTGCTCCACTAAAGTGCGGTCCACGGATCGCACGTATGTCACAGCTCGTACACGATGAATGTAACGCGTAAGTGCCGTGAAATTCACGCCGGTTGAGACTTTTTGGTCGCGAATATATGTTTAATCTATTATATGTAGCATTATTTAATTTTGACGTTCGTTGAACGATGTCAGCGCTGGAGCGAGTGTTAACGAAGTGGAACACGACTTCTACATAACATAGTTTCTCTAGTACGTTAGTACATTATACTCTCTGGTTGTGTCACGTTTGTTTACCTCCTCGCCTCCATAGTTTTATAGCTTTCTTTAAAAACTTTAGATTTTTTTTGTAATATTTGAATCAATTGAATATGCAGATTGACCAGTGTCTCAATACACACTATTAATAACGTGTAAATTAGGTAATTAATTTAAATTAGCAGTTAACTTAAAGTAGTAAATAGGCTAGGTAAGTATCTATTGCCTCACCGATTCCGTCACTGTAACATCAAAGTTTGGCGAGTCTAAAATGTAATTAGCGAATTCAAAGTTTGATATTCTTCGGATTTATGTTCAAGGTTTCATCTCACCTATTGCGTATTGATTGCCATGTGGTCTAAGAGTTTGCCTATTTGGCTTAGGTCATAAGGTCTCGTGTTCGATCACTGGGTCGGGCTTAATTGTTATTGATGTTTTTCTCCGAAAAACAAATCTCAATAGCAGCTCGGCATCTGGTGTTGGTGTGTTAACTCCTCAGTGCCGCAGATGAGCAAATAAATTTGTGTCCGGTTTTACGCTATAAATAACCGGTAATCGGTATCAAGTCGGTAAAATGCAGTGATTGATATCACCTATCTCGTTAAGTGATGAATCAATGAATCTTGGTGAACCAGAAAGTCCTCGCAAGAGAAATGACGTGATGTTACACTACTACTACTCAACAATTTGTAAAAACAATTCACTCAACAATTTGAAAAATGGAGTTTCCCGCCTTTTTACAAATTAAAAGCTAGATACCTAACAAATTCACTTTATATTTTATTTTATGTAAGAAGCGTGTTAGGGTTTTAATTCTAAATAAGTATCTATACATATAATAAAATCGTAGGAAAGTCAAAACTGTACATTGAATATTTTTTAAAAGAATACTTGGGGCGTGATCAACAATCGATATCGAAGTCAAAAATATAGATTTTAGAATTTTTGTCTGTTTGTCTGTTTGTATGTCCGTGGTATACACAAAAACTACAGCATTGATTTACTTCAAATTTTGCATGAATATTACTAGTAGGTCGGATCAACATATAGGCTACATATTATCACGCTATCACCTACGGGGGAGATGCTGTGCGGAGTAAACGAAGTCCGCGCGGACTAAGTCGCTGGCAACAGCTAATATTTAATAAATGTTTAATTTAAATAGTAAATGTAGTTACCAGTTTACATAACAAATAATCCGAACAGATACCCTTGTCCTATAGGTGACGAGCGTTATAAGAAATATCCGATCAGTTTGATTATTTCTGAAGTTGTCACTCTGCCCTCTCATACTATGCGTTCCAACTGAGAATAGGACTCTCAGGACGCCATATTGTTCTGCATTTTGCAAAAACTTCTTTAACGATGAGTGATGATGATGATGATGATGAGATAACGCTCACTCATGTGAGCAAAAATACTAACAAAGGAATTCATTAAAAAAAGTTTGCGTTATAATTGGTATATTTTCTATTCAGGTTCCCATTCGTCCATGCTAGTAAAGTAAGGTGTAGGAAAGAAAAGAAAATAGAAAAACACAAATAGATTTATTTTTATAAGTAAAATACTTAATCAAATGTGTCTATCGGATTTTAAATCGTCTATACCGCTTAAAACGAATTTGTTTCGTCATCATTGGTGTACGAATCTTCTTTATCGCACATAATATTGCATATATCTAAAATTAATTACGTGTTTCAAATTATGTTTATGATGACATTATTTAAATAAGTACACTTATGTAGGTACATGTAGTATGATGTGGAACACTAATGTTATTATTATATAATTACTAGCTGTTGCCAGCGACTTCGTCTGCGCGGACTTCGTTTACTCCACACAGCACTTCCACCGTAGGTGATAGCGTGATAATATGTAGCCTATATGTTGACCCGACCTTTTAGTAATATTTATGCAAAATTTGAAGTAAATCCATGCAGTACTTTTTGAGTTTACCCCGGACATACATCCTGTATGTAAAATAGACGAAAATTCTAAAAAACATATTTTTGGCTTCGATATCGATTGCTGATCACGCCTCAAGTATTCTTTTAAAAAAATATTCAATGTAGAGTTTTAAATTTCCTACGATTTTATTATATGTATAGATTTGAATGTTATTTCGCACTTCCGCTAAAATAGTGTAGCTCAAGTATTGTACCATTGGTATAAGTGGTGAAAATGTATGTGATTTCTTTAATTACTCTTCTGCTATTATTAGTTAATAAAAGTTGAGATATGTTTGAGTTAAATGATTAAAGAGTAAATTTATATTAAGTAACAGTTATTGCCGAATTAATGTAACTTTTTTATGTTCCTATTGTATTTCTTAAAAAGAAAATATTTTTGTGACGCTTTAATTTTACAAAATTTCCCATATTATTCGTTTTTATTATCCATAAAGTGTCACAACTTAAAAAAAAATTTAAAAAAATATTTTTAAGATTTTTTATACCTCATTTTATAAATCTTAAAAACTATTGCAACTTACTGACACACTTATTGAGTTAACTTTGTTAGATTATGAGTTAAAGCTCCAAAAGTGAAATTTAAAATTTAAAACACGTTTTTCTCGACAATTTGCTTATTTGTCTTATTGTTATAAGCTAAATACTTATGAGTTATTACTTCGTTTACGGCTTTATTACGTTTATTACGTGACGTGCGATTTGTTCTTCAATAAATTAGCCCAACTTATTCAACAATTTTTTTTTGTATGTTGACCTTACTAATTTCACACTTATGAAATTGAAAACAAGCGCGATCCTATTCTCAGTTGGAACGCATAGTATTGGGCATGTTTCAAACATTTTTATAATGTCCATTAATCACTTGCTAAATGACATATACACGAGATGGTGCTGTAAGTTTAAAAACATTTTTTCATGACTGCTCTACATCGGACTTTTGTATATATATATATATATATATATATATATATATATATATATATATATATATATATATATATATATATATATATATATATATATATATATATATATATTTTCATCTTTATTGACAGGGGTTCTATCAATATGAGATTAATTTCGATTATATCTTTTATTTCATCTAAATTAAATTTTTTCTTACTTCAATGGTCTGACTGCACTCCATTAGTATTTTGTATATTGTTGTCGAAAAAGTTCTTATATAAACTAATATCCTAACTTTCACATAATGTATTCGTAAATAAGTTCAGTGTATTAATGTAACAAAGCGCCGGAATCTGGTTTGGAGCCGAAAATGTGATCTAGATAAGCCGTTATGATAAACATTATCTAATCACTTTCTCCTATATGAATCTGGCTGCAAGTCTAAATATCATTGTACCGATCAAGTATTCTTTTATTTAGGTCCGCTTGCACCAAATTATTATTTTTAATATGGTTAAACTCATTTACAATGTATTTAAATCGTAGGATAACAAACCGCACCTCCGCTCAAATAGTGTAACAAGTCAAAAAATCGTAAAAATCACTTTTTTGTACCATTCATATCGTATTATGCCATAGTTTTATCTCAAATGGTGATCTACTACTGTTTTCAATGTTTTGATAATATAACGCCGCTAGTGACGTTAGTGGCGTTGGCCAGAAAACAAAAAAAATAGACAGGAACAACTTTAAGCCGCTTTTACTCGAGAATCGTTTTTTTGACTTGTGACACCATTTAAGCGGAGGTGCGAAACAAGTAGATGGTTCTCCTAATGGAAAGACAACCAAAGGCACCGAAGATGTTAATGGTGTTTTGCTGTTCATTTGACAGGATGGCAATGCTACATGCATGAGTTTATCGGCTACCCTACCCTTCAAACCGGAACACGACAGTGGCAAGGATTGACGCTATTTTATGGCAAGATTAGATAAGGCGGTGGTATCAACCTTTGTGTTCGATCTCAAAATAAATTGCTGGTAGGCGACATATATTTAATTTTATCTTTTAAAACGGAATAAAACGTTTTTAAAACTAGTTTAACGTTCGTACCTTTTTTAAATTAAAAAAATAATAATACTTAGTATCTTCACGCCCGTATCCCCGAAAGGGTAGGCAGTGGTACAATAAGTGCACCCACGATTAGCCGAAGATACTTGGTCCCACAAATGTGATAGGTGGCAAGCCTATCGTCAACCGGGCACTTTCCAATCCCAGGTAATGTTGTTTTTATCAGAAAACTGAAAAAACACATTTTTAAATTGTCCGACCCAGGAATCGAACCCGGGATCTCATGTGGGACCAAAAAAATTAAAAGAAATAAATTGGTAAAGTGCATGTCGGGCCACGCGAAATGTAGGGTTCTGAAGTTGCCATCACAATAATGCGGAGTAAAAATGGGGCTTTTATAGTTTTATATTATAAACACTTAAGCTATTCAACGTCAATGACAATTATGTATCTGCACTTTTTTTCGGAAATGGCTATTACAGTTGACCTTATGGGTCGTAACTGCGTCACCGGACTTTTGGGGCGAGCAGAGTGCTCAGCCACAGTAATATCTGCATCACGGGTTCACCGTCTATGAAAACTTCTCTTGAGTAAATTTTATAAGTTGGTCGATTATTACTCAAAAACTTGTACATATATATCTTCACGCCAGATCCCTTACAGGGTAGGCAGAGAGAACCGAGTGCATTACATCACGATCCTTGCAGGCTTGTCTCGCTTCCTCCACATTCATCACTCTCTTCATACACACACGCCGGTTACGCGGTTGCGAAGACTCTTGACACCACTTTCGAACAGTACTCGATCAATCTGATCATGGTATGTCAGTCTTGGTCTTCCCCGGTACCTACATCCTTCCACATTCGCATAGTACATCTGTTTTGTTAATCTTTTATCTATCATTCTTTCTACATGACCGAACCAACAGAGCATGGCCTTTCTCATCTTTACACCGATACTTTCTTTCAAGGCTTACTAAAAATCTTGTAAAGCCTTCTAAAGTCGTGATAGTTTTCCTTTTAACTTCATTATATTTACTACTATCATGATTTTTTTCCTACCCCCAAAACCAACTGTATAGTCTGCTGAGAGGTGGGGGGGAAGGATACTTGACTCTTAACAAAATGTAGCACTTAAAATCTTCAATATTTTTGAAATGGCTGCACGCGGCAGTTAGTATAACAATAAAGCTGAAGGTTTTTGTTTGTTTGAACCCTGCACGGTTTGTTATCTCTGGATAAACCAGATGAATTCGAAAAATCCTTTTTGATAGCCACATTCATGGGAAAGGTTATGGGCTACTTTTTTACCTTACTCTACAAATGAAAGTAACGTTGTCTAAAAATATATCACGCGAACGAAATCACACATTAAAGCTAGTTAAAAGTATGTGATATGTGTTAAGGCTGTCTTATCTTGCTTGGTTTTTCCTTTGACTAAAGTTTGTAGTATTTGATGGAGCAATGCTACTGAAAAACCCATTGCGTTAAAATCTTTAATGAGTTTAATGTTTTAAATAGCATTGAATAGCGACGAAATGACACTCATATATTTTTAAATCTTTTATTTTATAGAGTTTTTTTCATACAACGAAAATAAATAAATACATATATCTTAATCGCGCCTTATGTTGACTCAGCTAAGTCAAGCCACCATTGTTTTATATAACTGAAATAATATTATAAATCGTGTTCGCTTTTTTTTTCATTTCTTTTTTTTCTTTTTCACTAGATGATAGAGTTTTGCCAGAGCATGCCCGGTCCGTCTGGTACCACCACCTTATCTTTTCTTGCCGCAATAGCGTCAGTGCTTGTTTTAAAAACTGACGCATTCCGATTTGGAGGGTAAGGATAAACTTATGCACGTGGAATTCTAACTCCGCCACTCGGATAGAAATGCGCCATTCATATATTTGGTGTCTATATACGAATACGGGTTACCCTTTTCCATCCGGAAAATCATCTGCTTGTTTTCTACCTTATGAAAATAAAAGACGGGTTTGTTAAAAGAAGGGTTTTGTGCCGATGCTACAGCGTAGCGTATCGGAAAAATATATGAATCCGCATACATACCTGTATGTATACTGCACTTTGCAGATTTCATTATGCAATCAAGAACGCCTTTTGGATTACGGGCTTGGGTAAGCAGGCCAAGAACGGCAAATGTTAGATTTTGCGTGATCCCAGATGAAACCATTTATATTTCAATGTTCATTTCAATTCAATTAGCTGTCTCACATCAAATTCATAACAATATTATCAAAGCGTGCGTCTGTCTGCCTGTTACACTATCGTGGCTTAACCGCTTAACCGATTTTGATCAAATTTGGTTAGGAGATAGTTGAAGACCTGAGGTCAAAAATAAGCTACTTTCTTTTTTTAAATCATCTTCTAAGGAGCTGAAATTTGGGGTGACTAATTGATGTAACATGTAATTCTACTTGCGAGCAAAGCTTGTTAGCTGGTATACATATAATGTTAAAAGAGCGATTCTCACCACATGAATACTAAAATTTCATACATTTGTGGGTTATATTATATCGTGAAAAAATAGAAATAAACTATATTTTTATGTTTTATCATACCGAATGAGATGACGAAATTTAAAAATTACCCTTGAAATGATTTCATTTCATCGATAAGTAGTATAACGCTGCTTTTCTGTATGTAATTGCAAGCTACACTAACAAATTAAGAAATTGTCTTGAAAGGCGTATCCATTTAATCCGTGGATTCTCATATCTGACAATTGCTTTGGTCATTTGAAATGTTTCTTACCGAGTACTGAATCTACATTGGCTAATCTTTAATGTAGTAGTGCGCTACTGTCTTATTCTATCGGAGATTTTGCTAACAACATATTTTATTCAATTATAAAAGTCATTTAAAAGATTAAACCGACTTCAAATATTTGTCAATTTGTCAACTATACTCATGTCACAAGAACTGCTGAACCTTTTTTGATTAAACCTGGACTGTGCTTGGAATTGGAATGTACCTAATTTTGATTAAAAAAATCTCGATATGACTTCGTTCCCAAAAAATTGTGGTCAAACATTTTACGAAATTTAGTATACGTACTTGGACGCCTAACTAGGTCATCATCTATACATATAATAAAATCGTAGGACAGTCAATGTATGTCCGGGGTAAACTCAAAAAGTACTGCACGGATTTACTTCAAATGTTGCATGAATATTACTAACAGGTCGGGTCAACATATAGGCTACATATTATCGCGCTATCACCTACGGGGGAGGAGCTGTGCGGAGTAAACAAAGTTCGCGCGGACGAAGTCGCGGGCAACAGCTATTACTCAAATATTATCCAATTTCAACTATGATACATACGTATGTCAAATTTATAACCTTCATTTCTTCGTTGGTTGATATTGAAACCATGATTCAAAGTGATATCAATTCCGCAACTTTTCCTCTTACATAATATAATAATATAGTAAACAAATTGACGGTTCTTCTTCTCTATAGAACAAGTAACTCTTTTATGGGGCAATGTATACACTTTTACAATAAACTTCCCGAAACTATAAAAGATCTGTCAATAAATTTAAAAAATGTGTTAAAACAAAACTGTGTAAAAAAGGGTATTATAAAATCTGAGATTATTTGGAAGACAAACAAGCATGGGATTAATTGCTCCTCATATCAATCTCATATTATATATGTTTTATAATTATGTAATATTGTGATATTGTGTATGTATAAAAAATTATATGAAAAAAAGACAAGCCCGCTGAGTTTCTTCCGCCGGATCTTCTCAGTGTGTGGCCGCGTTCCGATCCGGTGGTAGTTTTGAAGATTGTTGACGTGTCAAAATAACTTGTAAGAAGTTTCTCCATCGTCTATAGACCAAAGACCCAAATGTGTGTTGGTCCGGGCTCCTTTGAAGAATAGAATAACTGGCAACTGCCCTTCTACCAGGCAGGTCGTGAAAGGTGACCGATTGGCTATACGTGTCACTACCATCGTAACTAAAAAGTTCCACAACCACTCTTACCTATTCCTGCCACGATAGCGTCAATGCTTGTCATTGTCATGTTCCGGTTTGGAGGGTAAGGTATCCGATAGACTTATGCATGTAGCATTGCCGTCATGCCACACGCATAGCATATTAGCAAGTCATCATTAATGTATTTTATGATCGTTCCCTATGACCTATATATGCACACCACTAGCACCAACAATATAAGCAAATACACTTTTTTTTTTTTTATATCATAAGATAGCAAACAAGCAGATGGGTCTCCTGATGGAAAGAGTCAACCATCGCCTATAGACACCAAAGATGTTAATGGTGCGTTGCTATCTTGTGGCGAGGTCTAATGCCACATGCATAAGTTTACCGGCTACCTTACCCTCCAAACCGGAACACGACAGCGACAAGCATTGACGTTATTGCGGCAGGAATAGGTAAGGCGGTGGTACCAGACCCGGGCGAGACAATGCAGAACTCTACCACCTAGTAGCCACGATGTTAGTGACTCGATAGCCAATCGGTCGCCTTTTACGACCTGCCTGGTAGAACGGCAGTTGGCCTATTCTTCAAAGGAGGCCGGGACCAACACGGCGAAAACTTACACACTTATCAAAGACCAATAATTGGCGCTTCGTAAAGACCAATTGGCGGTTACCTTTATGACACCCTTATGACTCAAAATCACGTCCGGAAGAGACTGAGCATCAAATTAATTAGTCTGGCAGTGATGTCTAATGAAGTAATTAGTTTACATTGCAAATGGCCGCATACTGTGCCTTGAATTGAAATGAACTTATTATCCAGTCTTAATTTCGAAACATGTAATTTGTAAGATAGAACTCATACGATAGTTAATAACGTAATTACAACATTTTATCGTTATTTAAAGTAGACTGTGGACTATAAGGTTAGGGTACATACATACCTACTAGCTATTCGATGCCCGCCCGCTTTTCTAGGCGTAAATTCATTGACAAAAAAAGTGTCTATTTGCGCAATTACGTTTTCTAACTAAATATTCAAATCATTATTAATTATTAGTGGACTGGACAACAAACAAACAGACAAAAATATATAACGTCAAACGAGGTGAATAGGAATATAGGTGTGTAAAAAGATGAAACATTTTACGTAGAGATAAAACTGATTCTGAAGGTTTTAAGTTTCGCCCCTTTTCACCCTTACACTCCCGTTTCCCGTTTGACTATAATCTTTGCTATATATACGCAATCACGTTAATGTCGGTGTATAGCAATTTTCATAAGGATCGATCAAGCCGTTCTTAAGTTATAACGGATCATACAATCCAAAACTTGCCTAATTTGATTTTCAGAAACTTTTAGGGCGTTTTGTGCACTACAAGGGACTTTGCAGTCCGATTTTATACGGTCCAATGTAGCATGAAAAATACGGATTATAGGCTTGTGCATTATTCGTCTTTACTCAGATTGGTGCCGCGCAGATTAGGGTAGCGCTGTGTGAAAATACACATTAGGCACGCGTGATTTTCCTTGGGACAATAAGTCTGCTAGGCTCTCATCTTTGTACACTTTTTTGCAGCCTACAAGGTGTTTCTCATTTATTTCCATAATCCTATGTCAACTTTCGCCTGAAGGGACGAATTACACATGGTAGAAACTCTCCCGCATTTATTCCACTTCTTTAAAACCTTCAGGGATCTCTTTTTATTGTGGTAATTCATGATAAATTATTGAAACCATTGATGTCAATTATTGAAACGCTTTAAAATTTACCAAATAACAAGTTCAAATACCAAAATAGATTAGAATCATTTCTTCAGGTTATGTGAAATAACACTGAGTACTTAACATACATACAAATTTGTCTTGCTTCCTTCATATTTATAAATCTATTCATACAAATCTTTTGGACTTTTTGCTAAAAAATAAAATAAATAAAAGTGCAAATACTGTACAATTATCAAGCCGTGTCTAAATATTTAACATTTGATAGCGAAGGTCAGGTTACTTAAGCCTGCTGAATGGTTTCATACTTCTTACCCTTGGTGATTACTTAATACTTAAAAGCATAACTTAGCTGATAGCTCACTTACATGTTAAGTACAATATGTTTTTTAATTGGTCTGTCAAAACTGATGAAACTTGTCTTTTTAATTAGTGATATTATTATACTGGTATTTTAATTTTTATAATATAATATATGAAATTTTTTGCACGAACTTTCAATAAATAAAAAAATTGCGTGTGACTTTAGCGGCCATCGTAACATGCATTGAACATTTCAGGTGTTTGTTTTTTTTTTTCGTTCATGAATTGGAACTCTGTGACAGAAAGACAGACAGCGAAGGCTATTAACTGTGATTTGTTTGTCAGTCTAAGGGTACGGAATCTAGTCAGTAATATGTTAAGCGAAAACTTTGTGTGTAGGTACGCCAATTTGCGACAATTACACGAACGGAGAAGTATGACATTTTACACCATTAAAGGTTACCGTGGTTTAGGTGGTGAAGGAATGCAGAAAGCTAATATTTTTACATAATATGCATTAGAAACAGATTTAATTAATAAAAATAAATATTAAACTCAGTAGCATTTTAATATACACACATGTATCCTATTTTGTGGCTAAAGTTTGTTGTCAAACGGAGTCATAGATTTATGGTGGAGTTTTGACCAGATGGATATCAATATGTCCACTCGTAAAAGTGACTTTAAAAGTCTCTTTAAGTAAAACCTATGGTTTTAATTTTAGCAACCAAGCGAAAAGCTCTCCAGATTGAGAAGGAAATAGGGAGACTATTTCCGTTTAAGAGATGGAGCGCGGAGATAGATAGACAGCGGAAGCATATTAATAGTGTTTCGTTTGTCAGTCTCTGGGTGCGGAATTGTGATATGTTTACTCTTAGAAATGACGTTAAAAGTTTCTTTTAAAAAATATTTAATGGTTTTGATTTTGGAAAACAAATATAAATCTATTCTGATTGAAAAAGATAAATTATCGCCTAGCAAATAGCTAACCAAAGATTTTAATGGTACATTGCTGCACGTGTGTTAGGAACGCGCTATCATATATTTGGCAAGAAGCATCGCCTTACAGCACATGTAAAGGAAACAATTCGAAAATCACAAAAAAACAGGATCAAAAGATATGATTGTTTAGGTCGTTTCACAAGGAAATCAAAGCCTGTAGGCTACTTATCGTTGACCTAAAATCATGAAATTTATTTGTAGCTAAAATTACCTACAATGTTGTACGGGACCCTCGGTACGCGAGTCCAACTCGTACTTGACAGTTTTTTTAGACTAAAAGTAGATCACATTTCCTTTTCGGTATTCCTGATAAATAGCATGCAAAATTTCATGATATTGAGTGAACGAATGAGAAACAACAAACCCATTTTTGAATTTATAATATAAATCTATACTCTTTCAAATGGGAAAGTTTCTTTGTCTGTTACGCTTTCATAAACATAGGCTACCCTTTTCAAAGGGGCTAAAGGGGCTGAAAGTTTGTATGAAAGATTGTATTGACGTTAAAATCTATTGGCGGGCGAAGTTGCGCAGGTCAGCTGGTATGATAAAGTGAAAGTATTATACAGGGTGGACAAAAAATCGTGGATCAAATGAAACAGGATTATAGTTGGAATTATTATAGGCAAGTTTTTTTTAATACAAGTTCACTTTTTTGGTAGTACATTTTTTTACAGTAAGGTTCTAAAATATTACAAATATTTTTTAATGGGACTAAAAAGTAATTGAAAAAGGTGCCAATACTCATAAATCATGGTACCCACTATCATAAAAGCACTTTGGTAATGTTAATACATTCCCTAGAAGCAACTAAACACCATTTATTGTGGTCGTCAAAAACACTAAACTAGTCGTAACTTCTAAGAAGATCAAGATTGAGCTCTGCCGTAAAGATATTTTTATTGCGAATAATCGCAACTATCACCCTATTTTGTTTGATCTACGATTTTTTGCCCAGCCTGTATAGATAGCTTTTTTTAATATACAAGTAACAAGGTTATAAAAATTCTAATATAAGGTCTAATATTTTTGAAAGTGAGAAACAACTATACTGGAACCTGTTTTCATCGCTATTACATATATAATGTACGATAATATATTATTATACATGGCTGTCTTAAAAGCGAATAATAATAATGTCGCTCTGTGAATGAGAATATACTCTTAATATAATCTTTTGTATACATATTTATATTTATATGATGAGAGTTGCAAGATTTCTTTCCAGTACCGTCCACGTATAACCAGCTTTCCGTATCCGTGGTACTTAATGTCATTATTCGATTATGTAAACACTTTACACGTATGAATAAATAATTTTTGAATTTAACAACATTCTTTTAACGTTTAACATTTACGTAATATTATCTATATATTTAATACACGCTGCCAGCGACTTCGTCCGCGCGGACTTCTTTTACTCTGCAAAGCATCTGGCCGCTAGGTGATAGCGTGATAATATGTAGCCTTAATGGTACATTAAGGCTACATATTAATTAAATTAATGGTGCGTTGTTATCTTGTTTCGAAGTCTTATGCCACACGCATAACTTTACCGGCTACCTTACCCTTCAAACCGGAATACGACGGTTACAAGCACTGACGCTATTGCGGCGGGAATATGTGAAGCGGTGTTACCAGACCGGTCGAGACAATGCATAACTCTACCACCTAGTAAAATTAATAATGAATTTGACACAGTTAAAGTTGGCATTGCTAACATTGCTAATACTAACAAGTTTGTAACCTAATCCTGCCTCAATGCTTATCATTGTCGTGTTCCGGTAAGATAGCCAGTAGACTTATGCATGTGGCACTGCCATCCCGCCACACGGATAGCAACACATTATTAACATCTTTGATGGACGATAGTTTCTCTTTCCTTTAGGAGAGCTATGTATTTTCTTGCTATCTTTTGATAAATAAAGAAAAAATATTTAAAAAAAACTGAATACAGATTTCATCTTGTTCTATTAAAAAAGTATTATTTGACCTTCCACAGTGTAAGTAAATAGTGCGCTCGGTATCTTCATTATCTTGATTGAATACCTCTGGTGTTATCGTCTTTCCTAAAATAAACACTACACGCTCAGTACACACGTTTTGGAAATATTATGTTTGTAATCTGGGAACTGGGTAACTACTAGGCATGGATCATTTAACAGTTAACATATTAAATTTCGTACTAAATTTTTTTAACAATTAACAACTGTTATTGATATTAGCAAACACTGTTAAAAGTAATTTTTATGCATCACTAAAATTACCAATAACTTGATATATGATAATAATGTTATTAAAAATATTTCGAGAGAATGTGATTATAATAACTGTAAAAAGTTATTAAAACTATTCTAGAGGACCTTTTTTGGTAGCTTTGTGTTTTTACTGCTTCTAATACTTATTGTATACAGGCCACTGATATAATTTAACATAAATTAATAACTGTTAAATATTAATTAACTTTAACAACATAACAGTTAATCTAATTTAACAATAATTTCCATGCCTAGTAACTACTTAGGCTTATGTAATAAACATGGTGATATACGCGGCTTTGTTCTCGTTAAATGGATCCCTAGAAGTGTGATGATACCTGTAGCCAGTAAGGGGTATTGAAATCGGTTCAATAATTTATCAGAATTAATCTAGGTATATTATCTATACATATAATAAAATCGCAGGAAAGTCAAAACTGTACATTGCTAATTTTTTTAAAAGAATACTTGGAGCGTGATCTACAATCGATATCGAAGCCAAAAATATAGTTTTTAGAATTTTTGTCTGTTTATCTGTATGTATGTCCGGGGTACATAAGTAACTGCATGGATTTACTTCACATTTTGCATGAATATTATTAACAGGTCGGGTCAACATATAGGCTACATATTATCACGCTATATCCTACAGGGGAGAAGCAGTGCGGAGTAAACGAAGTCCGCGCGGACGAAGTCGCAGGCAACAGCTAGTAATATTATAAATGCGAAAGTTTGGATGTTTGGTTGGATGTTTGTTACTCAATCACGCAAAAACTACTTGAACGGATTTGAATGAAATTTGGCATATAGATAGGCACCTGGAATAGCACATAGGCTACTTTTTATCCCGGAAAAAATTGATCCCGAGGGATTCACAAAAAACTGTTATAATGCAGCGGGCTGCACCCTGCAGCTAGTCAATTATAAACGAACAAATCGTCCCATTTGAAGAATATACCATATGCCATTCTACCGGGCAGTTCGTAAAAATCGAACGATTGGGTGTAATTCTGTACACGGTGGTAGGGTTCCGCAATGTCTCGCTCGGATTTGGTACCATCGCCTTTGTATATTCCTGCCGCTACAGTGTCATCGCTTTTCACTATCGTGTTCCGGTTGTGAGGATAAGGGAGCCTTAACTTATGCATTGATATCCCGCCAAACGGATAGCAACCCATTATCAACATTCTTGGTGTCTATCAGGAGAGCCATCTCCTATACTATGATATAATTATTGATAACTAGCTGATCCGGCAAACGTTGTTTTGCCTTTTTAACTACTTTTTTTAACTTCCCACTACGTATGTAGATAAGGAAGTTACTGATTTTACCCCGATTTCCGAAAATAGAGTTTTCACCGGATGTCCACGTTTTGAGGTCCTAGGAATCTTTACCGACTATTTTCACGATGACGTCAGTATGTCTGTATGTATGTATGTGTGTGTGTATGTATGTGTGTATGTAAACATCTCATTGCTTTTGAACGGCTGGACCGATCGAAACGCGATTAATGGCATTCGATTGGATTCCGCTTAACTTAGATTTTCTGAAAATTTGAACCGATTTGGTCCAGAAGACTGAAAAATTTTGAAAAATCACCAAAAAAATGTTATACGAAACAGTGTTTTTTTAATATAACTTCCAGGTTTATGTACCGATTGAGTACAAAAACTAATCAGCTCTATTCCTCAAAAAACTACGTTTAATACATAAATTGCATCAAAATCGGTTTATCCGTTTGGGAGTTATCGTTGACGAAAAATTTTTAAAAAAGTGTTTTTTCGACATAGCTTCAAAATTTTGCAACCAATCATTTTTAAGTGTTCTACGATATTTTTGTGCTAAAAAAACTACGTCAAATGCTAATTCTCAAAACTTATAGCTTTTCAAATAATTAAATTACGTTGTTTTTCGCAAATTTACTTGATTTTTTTAAATAACTTTCAAGTAAATACACCGAATGACTTAAAAATCTTATCAGCTTTTCTCCTTTAAAAACAGCGTCAAATACCGTTAATTTAATCAAAATCGGTCAATTTGTTTGGGATTTATCAATTAAGAAAATTAAAAATAAAATGTTTTTTGACATACCATCGAAATTTTTCAACCTATCGATTATTTAGCTAAAGCAATATTTTAGATCTCAAAAATTGAGTTTCAGCTTTTGAGCTTAAAATACCTTAATTTAGTGGGAAGTTTCAGGGATGGCCCGTAGGGTTAACCGGTTACACATTTCTTTCTATGTTTTCTCACCTTTTAAACCTTCCATGGACTTAACAATTAATTCAAAACCAAAATTAGCCAAATCGGTTCAGCCGTTCTCGAGTTTTAGCGAGACTAACGAACAGCAATTGATTTTTATATATAAGATTTTAAAACTGGCCATAATAATGTCCTGGAGGTATTAGTGGCAAAGGTGAACACTTTAATTTTAAATAATATTTTAGATAAATAATAAAAATTAGCCAGGAATAGGTATTAAGTCCCATTTCGCCACAGGTGCGCGAGTAATTAGGGACAGGTTTTGTTTTATATCATACGATAGCAAACAAGCAGATCTCCTGATGAAAAGAGTAATCACTGCCTATAGATACCGAGTAAGAGGGCGTTGCTATGTGTGTGGCGATGATTATGCCGCATATGTAAATCTACCGGCTACCTTACCCTCTAAGCCAGAACACGACAATGACAAGCACTTGATTGATTGATTTACGCTACTACGGCAGAAATAGGTAAGGCGGTGGGTGGTATAAAATACCCGGGCGAGTTGTTGTGAAACTCTACCGTCTAGGTTATCATGTCCAGCAGGTTATCTAGACTAATATTAGAAAGAGGAAAGATTTGCTTTTTTGTTTGCTTCCTTGCTACAATTTAACTCAAAAACTACTCGACCGATTTTAAAAATTCTTTCCCCTTTAGAAAACTACATTATCCAGGAGTGACATAGGCTAATTTTTTACCCGACCGAGCAAAGGATAATAATGATTTGTGGTCATGCGAACGAATTCGCGGGTAACTGCTAGTAATGTCGATAAAAATATTTAAAACTATCAACCTGACCCGAGGTTCGATGGGTTCGATTTCCCGGATCTAAGATTTGAACTCATGACATGAACAAGCGCCTGTACCAAGGCCGAAACCGCTGAATAAATGAGGCGACTAAAAATGTCGCTTGTTACGTTTAAAGTATTTTTAATTATTACTAGATGACCCGGCAAACGTTGTTCTATCTTTTTAACTATTCTTATTTTTTTCTATATTTTTTCATCTTTTAAACCTTCCTTGGATTTCAACAATTAATTCAAAACCAAAATAAGCCAAATCGGTTCAGCCGTTCTCGAGTTTTAGCGAGACTAACGAACAGCAATTGATTTTATATATATAGATTATACAATTAGTATCAAAAACCCTGTTTTAATCAAAACAGGCATATACTCGTAGGTAGGTCAGTGCTATTATAAAAAAAATTAAATACTTCTATTTACTAGCGATCGTCTTGTGGTTCAAATTAGACCATGATTGTATCACTCCGTTTAACCATAGACCATAAAATCTCTTAAGTTTGATTACAGACGTTTATCATAAAATAGTACACGTGTATATTATGACGTGTATCAAATGAATGGGATTGTGCGTAATGTTTATTTTTATTCCGTCCCCGTTACAAAAAAAGGCGCATCTAAAAAGAAGTTGAAACGGAGAAAATAATTTCTGCTTTTAAGTAACGGATAATAATTGCATACTGAAAACTGAAACTAACGGCCGCAAAATTTTTCTTCGATTTGGGCCACTAAAGTTCTAATATTTTTATATTATTTATTTATAAATATTATAAAATTAATAGTCTAAAGTAAATGCGCCTTTTTATCTTAGACCGTGTATAAAAAAGAGTAGAAAAGGGCAATTTTTGTTGTGATATAATCACAATGGAGCTTGATATAAAAAAATAAAAATAAAAATATTGGCAGATGCGCCTTTTCTTCCTGATTCTGGCGATATACGTAACTCAAGTTAAGAAAAAATGTTAGATGCGCCCTTTTAACTAACGGGGGCATTATTGATTTGACGTGTTTTAAGGAATATATTAAAATATTAGATTTATGCACTTCATCACCATGTAATCTTTACTTGTGTCAGTTATGCTCCAGGATAGTCCCAAATATCCATAAAATAATCACATATGTAGTATATGTATATGTATTATGCTACCAAATAATGCACTTGACGATCGGACAGAATTTCTCGTTACTCGCCTAACACAAATACAACCTATGTGATTTATTAATAACATCATGTTTGTTGCAGGTCAGTATCAAGTTTCGCCGTCAAATCGAAGATCGCAGGTGGAGTGATGATTATTTTCTAATTTCACTAGCATACCATGACATCTCCACCTACTTCGGAACCTGTAAACAGCGCGCTATCGTATTCGGCCGCGAAGCCTCGACAGTCTCTTTGAGAATGCCAAAGGCACCGCGCGCATAAACCCACTCGACGATCGATTTATATCGATATTAGAATCGCGTTGCGAAGTGAAGTGCAAGTGATGTGATATTTCTTTTGAGGTCTTGATGTGATTTTTTATCGTGTTCGACGTATTTGTCGAAGACTATGTATTGAACTGTAACCTATTTTCTTCTGTATAGTTTTATTTTATAAATACTATATTAATACGAAGGAAAATATCAGCAAAATTGAAGGTATAACCAAACTATCGATTCTCTAAATTGCGTTGGTTTTTAAAAGCTACCCTATCTTTAGTTTCCGTATTTAATATTAAAAATCTGTAATATTATTTTGTTCGATTTACTTGCAATATGATTTATAAACGATTACATTTTTTTAATTTTCATCGATAATATTTTACATTTGTCTGTAGGGTCATTTGTGCTACCATATATTTTAAAATAAGATTTAGAAACACCGTGCGTGCCACTTGCGGGGTAAGAAATTTCGACCGGAAATCAAAAGGAAGCTTAAATTCATCATGATTGATAACTTTGGTAGCTGGTGTGGTGTTTGATGAATGCTGTCGACTGTCGTTCAAATTGCTAAATTTAAACGACTGTTTATTTTCATTTTAGTAGATTTAAGGAGATTTTCTGAAAATTTACAGCGATTTGGCCCAGTACATTTGTTAGGTTCTTTCATTTGTTAGGTCTTAGGTTCTGATTAGAACTGCGTCGAATGCCGCAAATCGGATCAAAATCAACAATTGTAGTTGACGAATAACTTTAATAAAAATATGAATTAAAAAAAATAAGTATCTTCATGCTCATATCCCCGAAGGGGTAGGCAGAGATAAAACAAGTGCACCCACGATTAGCCGAAGATACTTGGTCCCATAAATGTGATAGGTGGCAAGCCTATCGTCAACCGGGCACTTTCCAATCCCGGGCAACTTTGTGTTTTTCAGAAAACTGAAAAAAACACTTCTTTTTATGTGCCCGACCCGGGAATCGAACCTCATGTGGTCAACGCCAACGCTGGACCACTAGACCACAGAGGCGACATAAAAATATTAATTACAACCAATATTTAATATTTTTAACTAAAGTTTGCGATAACAAAGAACTGAACCAAAACATTACGTTATTTTGCAGTATCGAGTAAAAAAAGTGAATAGATACCACTGGATAGTGTAGCTTTCTAATTATGAAAGAATTTTCAAAATAAATTCAGTTGTTTTATGTTTATATATCACAAACAAAATTACAAAAATACAAATATTCTGTATAATATTGGAGTAGAAAAAGCATAGAACTGCATGATAACAAAGACAATAACAAAAGCACCAGGACATCTATACATACATACATACATACAAATAAATAAAATTGGAGTGTCTGTTTGTAACATTAAAATAACCGTTTCTTACTAAATGCATATGGATATATACACGGTACACATACCAAATTAACATTTTTTACATTTTTTGTCTGTCTGTCAGTCTTTCTATCTGTCTGTCTGTCTGTTTGTTCCGGCTAATCTCTGAAACGGCTGGACCGATTTTGACGGGAATTTCCCTGCCAGATAGCTAATGTAATAAGGAGTAGTTACTTTTATTTTAAAAAAAAACACGCGGACGAAGTCGCGGGCACACCTAGCAGAGTAGAATGATTATTCTACTGTGCAGCTAGTTAGTTGGGTTGATAAATGTAGTATATACAAGCTGTGCCCGCGTCTTCGTCCGCGTGGGATTTTTTTTAAAAGTAGCCTAAGTTACTCCTTATTACATCAGCTATCTACCAGAGTCAAAATCGGCCCAGCCGTTCCAGAGATTTGCCGGAACAAATAGACAGATAGACAGAGAGACAGACAGACGGACAAAAATCGTAAAAAGTGTTATTTTGGTATTTAGTTAAACCGGTTATTTTAATATTAATAACGGATACTCCAATTTTATTTATTTGTATAGATGTACAGATAATAAGAGTATCATCACGCTAGTCTCTTTACAGGGTAGGCAGAATAAACAAAATGTCTATAGATTCGGGTTCACCAGTCGCCGGCGATATGACTGGTGATCCATATCGCCGCATTTTACCGACCTGTTAACGATTATCTCCAGTAAAAAGTGGTGCAATGCATCCACGCTTAGCTAATAGTGCACTGCCCATGCACAAACTGAGCAGTGAGCTATTTGAATGCATAACTAAAATGCTGACTACCTTGATGAACCTAAATAGCATTAATTCCTAATGGTGTGGGCATTAGGTCTACCGCAATTATTGCGTGACGTTATTTTTTGTTATAAAAACCATACTAATATTACAAATGCGAAAGTAGGCATGTGTCTCTGTTACGCTCCCGCGGCTAAACCTCTGAGCTGATTTTGATTAAATTTCACAATGAGACAGTTGAAAACCCGGGGTCAAACATAGGCTATATGACTCGTCTAATTTCAAAGGTGGCAATCTGACTTTTCGTAAATTTTCGGCAAACTAAAAAAAACTGATTATTGCTCCCTAAAAGTTACGAAGTTAAACTGTATACATAATTTTATCGCTAAGGAAACCTGTGGAAGAATATTTTTTTATTTAAATTAGTACCACAGAATGCCCGATTTGATGCTAACTTCAGATTTTGATGTGGATTTTGCGTGGCAAAACGCTAGATTTTTTACAAAATGAATAAATAATACGTTGTAATTCAACATAATATTCTATATTGCCATACCAAAACCTCATTTTTAAAAAAAGGACAATTTGCCGCCTTTGAAATTAGTCGATTCATATATCACGATTTTTTTTCCAAAAATTAGCCCACTAAAGGGCTAAAATAAGAGATGTACGTTTGTATGAAAGATTATAGTGATGACATGTAGGTATGTTGCTTTACTCGCAAGCAAAGCTGTGCGGATCAGCTAATAAGTCAATAAATAAATCCCGCCTCTGTGGTTTGGTGGTCCGGTGTTGGAGTCGACCACATGAGGTCCCGGGTTCGATTCCCGGGTCGGGCAATATAAATAATTTGTGTTTTTTCAGTTTTTTGATAAAAACAACGTTGTCCGAGATTAGATAAGTACCCGGTTGGCGACAGGCTTGGCACCTATCACATTGCGGGACTAAGTAGTTTCGGCTAATCGTGGGTGCACAGGTTGTACTTCTGCCAACTTTCTCGGCGATACGGGCGTGAAGATACTTCCATCTCAACTATTTAACGATAAGCGGAGGTGCAACTGCAATTGGTGTACAATTGTAACCGATAAACAAACGTATCTAAATAAATATGCTCTTAGGCAAGTTATGTTTCCAGAAATAAAGAATTCGCCCAACCCGAATGGCTATTACCATTTGCAAATGTCTATTGCCGTTTGGTTGAACCGGAATGGCTATTGCCGTTTGGTTGAACCAGAATGTCTATCGCCCCTTAGTTGAACCGGAATGGCTATTACCGTTTGGTTGAATCGGAATGTCTATTGCCGTTTGTTTGAACCGAAATGACTATTGCCTTTTAGTTGAACCGGAATGGCTATTACCGTTTGGTTGAACCGAATATGTAATGCCGTTTGGTTGAATAGGAATGTCTATTGCCGTTTGGTTGAACCGGAATGGTTATTGCCCTTTAGTTGAACCGGAATGGCTATTATCGTTTGGTTGAACCGGAATGTCTATTGCCGTTTGTTTGAACCGAATTGACTATTGCCTTTTAGTTGAACCGGAATGGCTATTACCGTTTGGTTGAACCGGAATATCTAATGCCGTTTGGTTGAACCGGAATGTCTATTGCCGTTTGGTTGAACCGGAATGGTTATTGCCCTTTAGTTGAACCGGAATGGCTATTACCGTTTGGTTGAACCGGAATGTCTATTGCCATTTGGTTGAACCGGAATGTCTATTGCCGTTTGGTTGAACCGGGATGGTTATTGCCCTTTAGTTGAACCGGAATGGCTATTACCGTTTGGTTGAACCGGAATGTCTATTGCCGTTTGGTTGAACCGGAATGACTATTGCCTTTTTGTTTGAACCGGAATGGCTATTGCCGTTTGGTTGAACCGGAATGGCTATTGCCGTTTTGTTCACATAGCCTATAGTATAGTCTATGTGAACCAAACGGCTTATTATAATGAATTTTACAGTTTAGCGGTTAAACTGTAATTTTTTTTTATTCACACCAGTTTCATAGCTGTATAGGGCTTAACGTCATAAACTCTACTATTTTGTATATAATTTATTATAGACATATTTACCACTTGGCAATTATTATATACTGTCAAAGGTCAACCATAAACAACCTCATAAAATAATTGCATCAATAATAAATATAATAAAATTCAGATTGGCACATAGGCGATGTAATAACGCAATTTGTGTGTCAAAATTGAATGGCAAATTACGACGAATCGTCTTGTATTGACAGATATGATATCTTGATAATAGTGTTTGGAAGTTTTATGTACCTACCTTTGATTTTGTTGGTATGTACTAGACTTGAGTTAACTACGCCTGTATGTTTTAATATTTACTTATTTAGCTTTATTTCTCGCTGTACGGGTTCCTTTTAAAGAACAGACCGTCTGTTTTTGTGCAAGGCAGTTTATAAAAGTAGTATGTTTGATCAAACAAGTCATTATAATAGTCACTTTTTGGTGGTAGAGTTGCGACGATTCGTTCTCCTTCGAAATTTTGGTATCTTTTCTTCCTTTCGCAACAACTATAGTTCTTGTCGCTGTCGTGTCCCAGTTTGGAGCGAGAGGTAGCACACACACACATATATCTTCACGCCAGATCCCTTACGGGGTAGGCAGAGAGAACCGAGTGCCATACATCACGATCCTTGCAGGCTTGTCTCGCTTCCTCCACATTCATCACTCTCTTCATACACACACGCCGGTTGCGAAGACTCTTGACACCACCTTCGGACAGTACTCGATCAATCTGATCGTGGTATGTCAGTCTTGGTCTTCCCCGGTACCTACATCCTTCCACATTCGCGTTGTATATCTGTTTTATTAACCTTTCATCTACCATTCTTTCTACATGTCCGAACCAACGGAGCATGCCCTTTCTCATCTTTACACCGACACTTTCTTTCAAACCTAACCTCTCTCTCACTTCGACATTACGAACCCGGTCCGCGAGTGTCACACCACATATTTTTCTTAGCGACCTCATCTCGACCGCGTTGATTCTACTTTCATGCCCTTTCTAACATACCCAACTCTCACTTCCAAACAATAGCGTTGGGATAAGCACATGTTTATGCAGGGGTAGACGGGCACCCTTACTTAAAATTGTGCTGTTAAGTAATCTCCCTAACGCTCCATTCACTCTGTTCCCTGCACACACTCTTCTTTCAACATCTGCGGTGTACCTTCCATCCTTGCTAAAAGCACATCCAAGATATACAAACTCATCCACTTGTTCCAGCACTACATCATCGACCACAACTCTTACATCCGTTCTGGTTGCTTCTCTTTCAAATACCAAAACTTTAGTTTTCTTCGCATTCAAATGTAAGCCCATACTCTTACAATCCTCATTCATAACTGTGACCAGTGTTTGCAGCTCAGATGGAGTTGAGCCTAAAAGTACAGCGTCATCTGCATAAAGCAGGCAGTTCACCACTACATCACTCATGCGCATTCCCACATTCAATGACCTCAATCTTTGGAGATACTTATCCATATATAGAATAAACAGACGAGCTGACAACACACAACCCTGCTTGACGCCGATATTGACATCGAACCAGGGCGATATGTTGCCGTCCACCCGCACACATGCTTTGCAATCCCAGTACATGGATTGCAAAGCACGCAGCAGACGCCCATCTATCCCATAACTGGGTAAAATGTCCCAAAGTTTCTTTCGCACAACTCTATCAAACGCTTTCTCCAAATCCACAAAACCGCAGAAAACCTTCTGGCCGACAGCCAGATGCTTCTCTACGATGTTGCGGAGTGAGAAAACTTGATCGATACATCCTCTTCCAGATCTGAAACCTCCTTGTGCCTCCCACAACATTCCCTCGGACTTCCCTTGCATTCTCCTTTCAATGATCTTACCATACACCTTCGATGCTAAGCTGATCAAACTGGTGGCCCTATAGCTATTGCAGTCTATACGTGAGCCCTTGCCTTTATACAAGGGCACGATGACCGCGCGCCGCCAGTCTTGGGTACTCTACCGGTCCTCCAACATGTATTGCAGAGGACCCAAAAAGAGTCCCAGACGGCAGGACCACCGTATTTGATCATCTCAGCAGTCACTATATCTATTCCCGCAGCCTTTCCATTTTTCATACTTCTTATCGTCCATACGATCTCTTGCATATTCATGTCCTGGCACGCTTCCACCGTCTCTGAATCACTAACTGAGTCAGAGACGGAGGCAGCGTCCTGAACAGCATCATAAATATCTCCAAAATATTCACTCCATCGTTTTAACACGCTTTCTGTGCTTGTAAGAATGTCACCATCCTTAGATTTAATCCTATTCATTCTGGAGGCCGCCGAACAACTCCTAGACTTCTTCACCTCCCTCCAAAAAAGTTTGGTGTTTGCCTCGAAGTTGCTCGCGTCTCTCTTCCGCTTTCAAAAATTGTCTTTCACGCTTTTCTTTCACTAAGGATTTAGTGGCATTCCTACAACAAAGATACAATTCTTTCTTCTTGTCTTTCATACCATCATTCGCTTGCAAACATGATACATAGTCTAGCTATGCTTTCTTCTTTCTCTCAATCGCAGCTTTCACTTCATCATCCCACCATGCATCTCCTTCCATTGACTTCCACAGTTTTGCACTACCACATACTTCTTTCGCGGCTACTGTCATACTATCTTTCAAAACTTTCCAACATTCGTCTACATCCAAGTCCGGTAGGTTCATTTTCGCCAACCTATCTCGAACCTGAATCTCATACATACTCCTTATACTCGGATCTTGCAACTTTTCGCTCTTTATCCTTTCAAGCTCTTCGAATGGAACACGCTGTCGCCAATGTCTCCACTTCTTAAACAGACCCCTATATCGGCTTACTACCAAATAGTGGTCTGTTTCCAGATTGGGACCTCTGTAGGCGCGCGTATCCATTAAACAACTGCGGAGTCTACTATCAATCAAAATCAGATCTATCACACTCTTTTGGTCATTCCTTCTGCATGTATACAGATGTATGTCCTTATGAGGGAATATTGTGTTAGCCACAAGAAGATTCCTTTCCATGCATAAATCCACAATGTGCTTACCGGCGTCGTTCACTCTACTGTCACCATACGGACCAAGTACGGCATCGAAACCAGGCCGCTTAGTCCCGACCCATCCATTCAAATCACCACACAAAATGACTCTTTCATTGTCATCAACCATATCCAGAACATCCCTTACTGAATCCCAAAACTTTTCTAGGTCACTGGGCGACGAAGAGCTTACCGGTGCATATAATGCGACCAAAAAAACTCTCGTGATTCCCAGTTTGATCCGGACCCAGAGAAGTCTCGAGCCAGCCATCCCATAATCTTTCAGACCAGAGACTAAGCGTGACGATAGAAGAATACCTACTCCGGCGCCAGCATGATCGCTCTGGGGCACACCAGACCACAGAGCCATCATGCCACCGGGGAGATCAGTGGTTTTACTACCTTTACATTTAGTCTCTGTTACACACAAAACATCCAGGCATCTGTCATTCATTACATCTATCAATTCATGCATCTTATTTTCCAACCCACCTCTTACATTCCACATGCCTATTTGGCACTCTGCTCCCCTCGACTTGCCTATTCGGGCCTGGCGTGATGGGTGGCGGCCCCCATCGCCGCATCTGCCGCTTTTCGTACCGACGGGGGCGGATCGGTACGCGTCGCCTCCAGGGGACGCCCTAATCCGCACTGCGGTACTTATTCGGGCCAGAATTGCAGTCCAGTGGACTGGCAGGGGTCGCGACGAGCACGCTTCTGGCCAGTGACCCCCGATAGGTAGCAAAGCGATAAAATTTTGCATGTGACATTACCATCCTCACCACACGATGGTAACTCACCTTTCCAAAGTGGAAAGATAACAAAACAAATAGATATCATCAATTTAAAAAAAATCATTGATAACTTTCTACGATCGGGGGTTCGAAAATAAGTTTTTCGCTGTCTAGTTTTAGGCCTCTTTCGATGAATAGATTAACTGCCTTGTTGCTAGGCGTCTCGTAAAACGCGAGAAAAGATTAATACGTGTTACTAACATCCTGGCTACCAACTAGGTGGTAGAATTCTCTTCCCGAAAGGGTTTTGGTACCGCCGCTTCCCGCAATAGCGTCAGTACTTGTCGCTGCCGTGTTCCGGTTTGGAAATAAGGTCGCCGGTGAATGTCACATGGATAGCAACGTACCATTAACATATCTGGTGTCTATAGACGATGATTGTCTTTTTCCACCAGGATAGCCATCAGCTTGTTTGTTGTTGTATGATGTGAATATATACAACAAGCGTTTTTGTTATTTACAGCGGAACAGATCCCCGCTCTAAGCTGATTTCTTTAACTCATATATATTAGAATAGTCAAGTTTATCTGCGTTAAATAATACAGCGTAATGTAGTTACCAGTCGTGACTAGAAGTAATTTAAGGCGAGGCACAGGTAATACAATCAACTTTTTGCACCTATAAGGGTAGAAAATATGCGGAATCAAGTACGTGCGATGCGAGTTATCGCGCGGGTTTGGTACTACCATATCTTTTTGTGTCACGATAATGTCAGTGTTAGTAACCTTCAATCTGGTTTAAAGAGTAAGATAGCTTATGCTTGTGTCATTGTACCTACGCCAGATGCATAGCAACGCACCGTTAAGATTTTAGATATCTATATGCAATGGTTATTAATTTTCATGTGGGAAACTGTCTGCGTGTTGGTTATTCTATGATAAAAAATTATATCTTATGTATTTGATCCGATGGAAAGAGAACTATTGCATGTAGACACGATTGATGTTGTATGTTGCTATGTTTATGCCAGGGTTGTATTACCCAGTGTATTGGTTTACCGGCTACCTTACCCACTGAGCACAGTAGCAACACATGGTGTTATTGCGGTTAAGATAGGTAAAGCGGTGATACTAAATTCGGGCGTGTTGTAAAACTGAACCACCTTGTAGACGTTATGGTAGGGGCACATTTGGACAATCCTTCACTCACCTTTTATGAGCTTTCGCTAAAATGACAGATGTTTTCTTTATTGAGATTCTGATAAAAACAGGCACAGTCCTTACGCTAAAAAAAAGTTAAATGTGTAATATTTTACAGATTGTCTAGGAGACGGTTGTGGCTTTTTAACAGTTAATAGTTGATCCCTCTTCGTGTTTTCTATTCTCACAAGAAAGAAAAAATGACAAATGATAAATCATGTATGACTAATGTAGATAAATACATGCTTTTTATCTACGCGGATTGAAATCGAGAGTGATTGTTGCGTGACAAACATTATCACCCGTAATCGTTGACAATAAGATTCATAATACATATTTTATACTGCCCATGTTGAGATTAAACGTTTAACAAGTTGATGTCTTTTCGACAATAAATTAGTATTAAGAGGATAGTGTAGCGGGCACAATAATAAAAAAAAATATGACAACGCAAAAACAGAAGAAAGCGTTATTTAATCGTAGTATGATTAAACGAAAGTAACTTTATCTTGACTAGCTGAATGTTGCGAGTTCGTTCGCATGACCGAGCCATTACTTCCTTTTCCACAGTCGGGTAAAAAATTATATAAATAGATTTTAGCCTATCTCTTGAATGTGACAATTATACACTAAAAGAATATTTTAAGCCCAAGTGCACGAGTTTGACATTTCCTATTCCTATGGCACTAGCGTGTTTTTTTATGGTCGTGTTCCGGTTTGAAAGGTAAGGTAGCTGGTAAACTTATTTGGCATTACATCCCCGCTTTACGAATGCCACCATTAACAATTTTAGTGTTTTAAGTACTTTCCTATAGAAGCAGTTGACTTTAAACAATGAGTGTGATATGATTTTACTTTGTTCATTCCTATTTTTTAATGCATGCAAACTAAAATGAATGCAAAAAATATTTAGATAAGATTCGTATGTTATTGGGTGGCTTGCCTAGCGTGTTGGCGCGGCTCCCTTTGAAGAATAAATTCTTCGCTGTTCTGCTAGGCAGTTCGTAAGAGGCGAACGATTGACTATGGGAGTCACGATCATCGTGAGTACTAAGTTTTAGAGTTCAGCATTGTCTCGCTCGGGTCTGGTACCATCGCCTTACCTATAGCGTCGGTGTTTGCCACTGTCGTGTTCTACTTTGGGAGGTTAGCCGGTAAACTTATGCATGTAGCATTGAGATCCCACTACAAGAATAGCAACGCAACATTAACGTCTGTGGTGGATATAGGCGATGCTTGTCTCTTTCCATTAGGAAACAGATCTGCTTGTTTACTATCTTATAATTATGAATAGATTAAGGAAAAGTGGTGATTTGAGATTTTTTTAATAGTGTACAGCATACATAGGGGCTAGCTTAGTCTATAAAAATTTTCTCTAAAATAGTGCAGTGGCGATAACATGAGAATTTTCAATTGTCCATGTTATAAAGGTCGTGGTGCTTACGCTGTACTACCAACGTAAATATTGGATGATACTTTCACCGAGTTCAATTTGTTAAGGTGTATTTGACTGCAGAACAGTTTTGTAACGGAAGCTGATCAAATCTTACCTCGTTAAAACTTACAACCTCAGTGCCATAGCAACAGAATAAGAACCTTTAATGTTTTACTGGGTCGTAGGTTTTATGCATAAATAATTGAAGTTTTATGTATAAGTATTTTATGCATTAACTATGAGTGTGTCGCGCTAATCCGGGTTAAAATAGTATAATATGTTACAGTTATTCCCAGTTTTTTTTATCAGTAAAACGACTCGTTTTAGTTACGAGTACTAACAGTTTATACTAGGCGTAAGCTAACATTGTTCCTAGAAATGTTAATTTACCAAATGTCCAAACAACTTGTGGAAAGCCTCGTTATTATTAAATTGGTTTAGCAACCAATTTGGGTTGGTTACTGCTTCCAATGTCGAATCATTGATTGTAGGAACTACGGCATTAGGCTATACAAATGTAGCTATAATGTACACCAAATGTCTGTGTGTTGGTCCGGGCTCCCTTTGGAGAATAGTCCATTTGTTCTGCCAGGCAGTTCCTAAGTGCGAACGATTGACTATGCGAGTCTCGACCGTACCGCCTCGTCTAATATGTGATATAATTTTGCATTATCTCGATCGGATGTGGTCGGTGGTACCACCGCCTTTCCTATATTTATGTTACAATAGCGTCATTGTCTCTGTCGTGTTCCGGTTCGGAGGATAAGGTAGTTGGTAAACTCATTTATGTGGCATTAACAACTCGCCACAAGGATAGCAACGCACCATTAATGTCTTTGGTATATAGGTAACTAGCTGTTGCCAGCGACTTCGTCCGCGCGGACTTCGTTTACTCCGCACTGCTCCTACCTCGTAGATGATAGCGTGATAATATGTAGCCTATATGTTGACCCGACCTGTTAGTAATATTCATGCCAAATTTGAAGTAAATCTATGCAGTACTTTTTGAGTTTACCCCGGACATACTAACAGATAAATAGACAAACAGACAAAAATTTTAAAAACTATATTCTTTTAAAAAATATTCAATGTACAGTTTTGACTTTCCTACGATTTTATTATATGTATAGATACTTGGTCATTTATCAACCGATTTTGAAAATTATTCCATTCGTTTGGCTAGATTTAAATATGATAGACCGGGATCCCAGGAACAAACTTTTTTTGATTAATAACAAGCTGGATTTTTGTGAACAGCTTCGTTTTGACGAGATGTTCGAAAAATCTCAAATTTATAATAAGATAGATAATAAAATTATGGGGCTTTGAAAATTTTGATTCGGTGAAGGAAAATATTTATTAATAACAATAATTATTTTTTGACTTTAATCACTTGATTATATTATGAAAAACACGATGAACCTTTTGTCCTACACATTCGATGGTTTTTCTGGCGAGTCCTCCACTCTACCTATACCACCAAAAAACAGACTAAGGGCGAGTTGGAATCGCACACGTAGAGTCACCCCTTTTGAGGTCTAATATTTTCATTTTGATATTATTTGTTGTGAAAGCAGCAAGAGTGACATGCATTTGGTATACATTTCAGATGTCTTCTTATTTCAGTTCAAGAGATAAAGTCCTGTGATAAACAGACAGACAGCAAAGGCACAGTATACTGGAGACCAACAGTAGTCAATCTACATACATGTGATATTCGAGTAACGCACACATAGACACCTCTCACGGAGGCGATATCTCGGAATGGTTCGGGACAGTTTATTCCGCACCAGTCCGAGATATCACGTCCGTGAGAGGTGTCTATGTGTAGTATGCTCGAATATTACTTGTATGTAACATTGACTTCTGTTAGTCTCTAAGTATTCTGTGGCAAAGGCATATTAATAGAGCTGCGTTTCTCACCCTTTGTGTGAGGAACCCTAATCCCCATTTTTTTTTCGCCTTATACAAAATGCCTGGCCAAATGACAGATGATAAATATTAATTAATTGTATTGTTGATCGTGTTGGTCCCGGCCTCCTTTGAAGAATAGGCCAACTGCCGTTCTGCTAGGCAGGTCGTAAAAGGCGTCCAATTGGCTATCGAGTTACTACCATCGTGGCTACTTAGTGGTAGAGTTGTGCATTGTCTCGCCCGGGTCTGGTACCACCGCCTTACCTATTCCTGCCGCAATAGCGTCGGTGCTTCTCGCTGTCGTATTTCGGTTTGGAGGGTAAGGTAGCCGGTAAACTTATGCATGTGGCATTAGACCTCGCCACAAGATAGCAACGCACCATTAACATCTTTGGTGTCTATAGGCGATGGTTGACTCTTTCCATCAGGAGACTCATCTGCTTGTTTGCTATCTTATGTTATAAAAAAAAGATGACCTATTTTTCAAAGAAGCCTCGGAGCAACACGTGGAAAAAACATAAGCATAAAAATCATCATCACGCCCGTATCCCTGAAGTGGTAGGCAGAGGTACAACCAGAGCACCCACATTTAGCCGAAGATATTTAGCCCCACGGCTTCTTATCCAAACCCGTGAAAACACATTTTTGAATTGCCCGAACAGGGAATTGAACCCAGGACTGCATGTGGTCAAAACGACTCCACTAGACCACTAGACCAAAGGTGACAAGTTTTTTATTTTATTTATTTAAAAATGTTTGTGTATCGTTAAAGGTAGACTGTAATGATTAGTTTCCATTGTGCACAGCGTTGGCTAACGCTAATGCCGGTGTAGAAACAGTCATTTTACAGTGGTTTAAGAACAATTTAATGGCAACGCCTATTACCAAATTGCGTTATTCACTCGATGCAATACTTGACGCTCACACTTTTTCGTATAAAGTTGTATATATAATAATCCCACCCGTACATGTAAATGTACCTATGTATGTGTACACATGTATTAAAAGACTAGGTGTTCCCCACGACTTCGTTCGTGTGAACCTGACACATTACCTCCTTTTACTCAATTGGGTAAAAAGTAGCCTATTTATTTTAGTAGTCACTCAGTGATAATGTAGCTTTATATTGGTAATAGAATTTTTCAAATCGGTTTAGTAGTTTTTAGTTATTTATCACTACATAGTATAAAACAAAGTCGCTTTCTCTGTCTGTCCCTATGTCTCTATGTATGCCTAAATCTTTAAAACTACGCAACGGATTTTACGGGTTTTTTTAATAGATAGATTGATTCTTGAGGAAGGTTTTAGTATATAAACCTTTCCGGTATTCCCACGGGAAAAAAGCTACATGGGCGAAACCGCGGGCAGGTTGCTAGTTACAAATAAACTAAACATAATATCTAATTATCTCAACTTTCTATAATACTAGCTGCAATGTGCAGCTCGCTGCATTATAAAAAATGTTGGCGAATCCCGCGGGGTCACCTAATTTTTCCGGGATAAAAATAGCCTATATGCTATTTCAGGTCATCATCTACCTGTGTGACAAATTTCATTCAAATCCCTTCAGTAGTTTTTGCGTGATTGAGTAACAAATATCCATCCAAACATCCAAATTTTGGCATTTATAATATTTACTAGCTGAGCCCGCAACGTAATCCGCGTGGAAAAATTTCGAAAAAAGTAGCCCAAGTTACTCTCTATCACGTCAGCTATCTGCCAGTGAAAGTCCCGTTAAAATCGGTTCAGCCGTTCCAGAGATTAGCCGGAACAAACAAACAGACAGACAGACAAAAATTGTAAAAATATTATGGTGTATGTACCGTGTATACACTATACATCCATATGCTTTTAGTAAAAAGCGGTTATTTTAATATTACAAACAGACACTCCAATTTTGTTTATTTGTATAGATATAAATTAGTATATAGATTAGTATAGATGAAGTTTTTATTATATTATAGGATAGTATGCAAGTAGATGGTTCGTCTGATGGAAAGAGACAACCAACGCCTGTAGACACCAAAGATGTCATGATGGTACGTTGCTTTCCGTGTGGCGGGGTTGAAATGCCACAAGTATAGGTTTATCGGCTATCTAACCCTCCAAGCCTAAACATGTTAGTGTTTGAAGCCTAACTTTCACCAGATGTCGCTAGTTCCATCGGTATTTGAGTGAGTTAAAAACTGGCACGTTGTACAAAGTGCCACTTCACTACATAATATAAAACAAAGTCGCTTTCTCTGTTAGTCCCTTATGTCCCTATGTATGCTTAAATCTTTAAAACTACGCAACGGATTATGATGCGGTTTTTTTAAAGATAGATTGATTCTTGAAGAAGGTTTTAGTATATAAACCTTTCCGATATTCCTACGGGAACAAGAGCTACGCGAGTGAAACCGCGGGCAGGTTGCTAGTATTTAATAAATTTCCATTTATAATTGCTATTGCGGCAGGAATAAGGCGGTGGTACCGGACCCAAACGAGAGAATACTTTGACCGCCCCGTTGGTCGAGTGGTTAACAAACCTGACTACACATCATAGGGCTCGGGTTCGATTCCCCACAGGAGCAAACATTTATGTGATAAGTAATAAGATGTTTGTATTTCTGGGTTTGGGTGTTTATTAAATCTATTTGAGTATTTTATATATGTATCTTTTATGTATTAGTATCGTCGACTGACACCCATAACACAAGCAAATAAATTGCTTTCTATGGGGTTAGATTAATTCGTGTAATTTGGCCAGTGATATTTATTAATTTATTTATGACTCTAATACGTAGCAATCACAACATATGTGGTGAATCGTTCGCATTTTACGAACAGTCCCTCAATTCACGTTACAAAACGTCAATCGATTCGAAGCGCTTAGGGCTTTTACATTCATAATACGACACAACGTCACTTCGTGCTACGACACGGCATAATATGTAAGAAAATGTGTAACAGCCCTAAACGCTTCGATTCCATTGACGATATATTACGCGAATCGAGACCCAGCTTAACCAAATAGCAAATTCCCCATAGGTAGCACGGGGATTCGATTATCAAATCGGATAAACCACCTTTTCCTTCAGCTTGCAAATTGGTGATTCGTGGTGAACATTGAAGTCTATTGACATTATGCACATTTTGTCTACTACATGAGAGAATTGACGTCCTGTTACCATGTTTATACATCTTTGCATAATCTTACTGCTGTGCCATAGTGATATTAAATTATCACTTTCTGGAGTCCGGACTGCTTTTGAGATTTTCGAAATAAAAAATTCTGTGCCGAGAATCGGACTCAAGGCGCCATGATCTGCAGCCGAGTTTCTAACTAGATGTATTTTCCAATTTCTTATAATGCTGGTTAATTTTGTTTCCGATTTAAAGACATCTTATTTTTTTCTTTAGCACATCCTGAGTTTACAGATCAGTGGTTACCAGAAGATTACATCTTTTGATTCTAGTTTACAAAAATTAAAGTAGTAGAAACCAAAGGTGAATGAACCCCTTTAGATCAAGAGATACATGTGTTCTGTGTTCATGTGTTCACGATCTCACCTGATGGTAAGCTAAGATGTGGCCAAAGATGGAACGCGTTTCCCTAGAAGGTACCCATTTTGTACTACTTGCCTTAAAACCTGCTCGTTGATGCCCTTAAACCAGCTTTTTATTATAAAGTTTTTATTATAAACTCTGATACTTTATAATCTATATTCTATTGCATAGAGTGGACTAGGCAAGGCCAAAGGAAACTTGGAATTTCAACGAAAGTGGTCTTGTAATTTTATAATCAAATCCGCGCAATGTACAGTCGGTTGCAAAAAGGATTACGAAATTAAATCGCGAAAATTTTTTGTTTATTTTATAATTTTTCACAAAACTGAAACTAATGATCTCGTTTTATTATGTGGTTGCGTTTTACATGTTGTCCGTGTAAAATTGTAGTCGAAAAAACATAAAAACTTTTGAATGTGTGTCTTTGTATATTGGTAATTCTATATGTAATTAAATTTTATTCTATCAAATTGGATCGTTTAGCATCAAACAAAACTATTTTCTAATAATTTATATAAGTACTTTAAGCTTACAGTTTGGCTATTAATCATTCAATAATTACACCTTAACAAATAAGTATATAATATGTTGTTGTGGCATTCATCATAATTGATAAAAGCTGCGTCTCACAGCCTACTGCGCTGTTAAATCTACAGGAAAATTTGGCTTTATCCTACAAGATCTCCCTGGAAGTATATTAAAGTAGGCATTATCCGTGACTTGTTTCGCTTGATCCAAATAATATTTTCTTTTGTCTAGTCGGGTAAAAAACTAGACCGCTATTCTTAGAGAGTGTGCCTTTCTAAAGGGGAAATTATTTTAGTTTAATTAAATAAAAGTGTAAAATATATCATAGCAAACAAAGATCTTCTCTCAATATCAGTGAAAAAATTACATACAACTTAGCTGCGTGACTAAAAATATCCATTATGTATTATTGTGGGATTAAGCTAAAATTGAAATATATTATCTTTCGAGAGAAGCAGATGAAAACTATGGTCATTCAGTATTCCTTACTCCACAATTTTGCTGTCTAGTTTATTCGTTGTCAAGGTATATGACACGACGTCTTTGTTTACTATACATCGATATCTTAGCGGGCCTTTGAAGACAGAACTTTTGATCTGATTACTCTTTTTTCATCATTTACGTGGTTATGCATATCACGATTAAACTACAGCTCTCCCATTGTAGTCGTATTGACTAATTATTAACAAAATGATCAAAATATAAAGTATTAGCTACTAGTTCGCCCGCGAGTAGAGTAACATGGCATCGATATAATTTTTCATACCAACTTTCACCCCCTAATTTAATTTGATATTTCTTTTAAAGTTTGAGTCTGGGTTTTCAACTATTTCATTGCCAAATTTAATTAGAATCGGTTTAGAAGTTTAGCTTTGAACGCGCAACAGGCAGACAGGCTTTCGCTTTCGCTCGACAATTCCACGATACTCAGCAATATATAAATACCTTCTAATTCTAAGCAATGGAATAAGTACTTAAATACTATACTTGAATTGGAGTATTTTGTCATTGATTGTACATTCCACTTTTCACTTGACCCTCACTGATCTTTCATCAATATTCATTATCTGTTTGATGACACTGGTTCCGAAGCCAACATAAATCTTATATGCAAAACCACCAAATTGGATGGTAAACAATTAAGTTTCACTAAAAGTATTTAGATTTTATTATGTGGACTGGTTTTTTGCACAAACAAGCGAATTTAATCAAAATAAATTAAATAATCGTTACGCAAATCCACATTATTTTTATTTATTTGTATAATACTGGACAGAATCGTTGGATAACCAGTCCAACGAAAACTTTTCTTCAAAAAGGACCCTGACCAACACGGAGTAGCTATATTTCTATATTAATATTAAGTAATTAATTAATTAATCTATATACATGTAATAAAATTGTAGGAAAGTCAAAACTGGACATTGAATATTTTTTTAAAAGAATACTTGGGGCGTGATCTACAATCGATATCGAAGCCAAAATATAGTTTTTAGAATTTTTGTCTCTTTGTCTGTATGTATGTCCGGGGTAGACTCAAAAAGTACTGCATGGGTTTACTTCAAATTTTGCATGAATATTACTAATAGGTCGGGTCAACATATAGGCTACATATTATCACGCTTTCACCTACGGGGGAGGTGCTGTGCGGAGTAAACGAAGTCCGCGCGGACGAAGTCGTGGGCAACAGCTAGTAATATTATAAATGCGAAAGTTTGGATGCAGGGCTTGAAACCGGTTTAGGAAATACCGGTTAATAAAGGTTTTTTACCGGGTTTTGAAGCGTGCGTATTATTTACAGTTATTTTAATTATGACGAACGAAATAATAAAGCCCCGTTTTCATTTTGATTAGTGGGAGTGTGAGTTTTTAATGCGTGCGCTTAGTATCAAAATACTTGAAGATAGCTGTGGATCAGTGCGAGTGATTTGTAATCAGCATAGTAAAAGTGAATAGATGCTGATTACTTATCACTCGCACTGATCAACGGCTGTCTTCACGTATTTTAGTTTAATACTAAGCACCTGCATTAAACACTCACACTCGTACTAATCAAAGTGAAAACGGGGCTTAAGTCAAAGTGTGTGATGTTTGAATGCGGACATTTAATGAAAGTGAGACGTGTTTTTTAACTTCCCACTACGTATGTAGATAAGGAAGTTAAGTAATGATTTTGCCGCGATTTTCAAAAATCGAGATTTTACCAGATCTCAACGTTTTGAGGTCCTAGGAATCTTTTTCGAATATTTTCACGATGACATAAGTATGCCTGTATGTGTGTATGTAAACATCTCATAACTTTTGAACAGCTTAACCGATTGAAACGCGATTGATAGCATTCATTGAATTCTACTTAGATTTTCTAAAAATTTGAACCAATTCGGTCAAGGAGATTTTAAAAATTTTTAGAAAACCTCAAAAAGTTTGGCAAAACAGATTTTTTTTAATATAACTTCCAAATTAATATACCGATTGAGTAGAAAATCTAATCAGCTCTATACTACAAAAAACTGCGTCCAATGTTTTAATTGCATCAAAAGCGGTTTATCCGTTTGAGAGAAATCGTCGAAGAAAAATTTTGAAAAAAGTCTGTTTTCGATATAACTTTAAGGTTGTTTAACCAATCAGTTTTCGACCTCCTATAATATTTTAATATTAAAAAAAACCATGTCAAATACAATTTTAAAACCAAAATCGAATCAAGTTTTCAAAAGTTACAGAGTTTCAAATATTAATATTTTGTTGTTTACAGCAAGTTTATTTATTATTTTTAAATTATTTTTCAGGCTAATGTATCGATTGAATTAAAAATCTAATCAGCTTTCTGTCTAAAACACCGCGTCAAATTGGATCAAAATCGGTGGATTTATTTGGGAATTGCCAATGACGAAAATTAAAAAAAAAAAGTGTTTTTTGGCATCACTTCGAAATTTTTCAACCTACGTAGTCATGTCAAAGATGAACAAATTACTGTCATTTTTAACAAAATTTATATTGTTGAACTCTAAAAAATCTATTGGGATAGGTTTTTGTTCCTTGGAGCTTAAAATACCTCAATTTAGCGGGAAGTTTCCAGAGGTTAAAAATTGAAGTGAACCTAAGTAAACTTTAATTATCAATAATAAGTAACTTTTGTCGTCATCCGTAAATAATGTAATGTAGAATATCCGTAAATCTGCAAAAAATGTATATAATTCAATTAATTCAATGAAGCATTTAAACAATTTGAGGGACTAAGATACCTACTCTAAAATATTATAATAAAAAGAATTTCCCTAAAAAAATTATATCTATACCTTATGCAAAACCTTAAAATTTACGCATTGTCCCTCATTATTTGTCACTGGCCTAAGAAAACACCGCAACGCGTAGCGTCTTGGCCGGCAAACATAAAATCACTATACATTTGCGTTATTTCATATTTGTACTTAAAATTGAAGGTGGCGAGCTTCAAAGAAAAATTGAAAAACCGGTATAAACCGGTTTATTAATCAAAAACCTTTATCATTTCGCTCAACGAGTAAACCACTATTTTTGAGGTTAAGGTAGAGCCAAACCTTTATAAAACGCTCTTCATGTACTTGCGTTGATTTAGGTTTTTAAATTAACCGGTTAACAAGCCTTGTTTGGATGTATGGATGGATGGATGTTTGTTACTACTGAACAGATTTGAATAAAATTTGGTACACAGGTAGAGGATGACCTGGAATAGCACTTTTTATCCTGGAAAAATTAGCTGATCCCGCGGGATTCATTATAAACTGTTATAATGCAGCGGACTGCACGCTGCAGCTAGTTAATAATAAAATTATGAAGCCTTAATTTAATTATGAGATGGTTATATAAATATCATTATTATAATTTAGTTGTTTTGAATGCAGTCTGTGTTATTCTTCTGTTGTGAGCATATAACTTAGAAAGTCCAATTGTCTTTCAAACAATTCTAACTACGTTGACCTCCGGGCTCACATTAAAAAATAATTGATATGACAATTAATGCCAGTGGTGTCTGTTGCAACCCGTAAACAATTTAAATACACAATAACTAAGTGATAGCGATCGATATTGGATATTTAGTAAAGTAATAGATTGTAGTGACATTAACATTCCTTTAATATTTCGTAACTAGCTGTTGCCCGCGACTTCGTCCGCGCGGACTTCGTTTACTCCGCACAGCTCCTCCCCCGTAGGTGATAGCGTGATAATATGTAGCCTATTTGTTGACCCGACCTGTTAGTAATATTCTTGCAAAATTTGAAGTAAATCCATGCAGTACTTTTTAGTTTACCCCGGACATACATACAGACAAACAGACAAAAATGCTTAAAACTATATTTTTGGCTTCGATATCGTTTGTAGATCACGCACCAATTATTCTTTTAAAAAATATTCAATGTACAACTGTACTTACTTTCTTACGATTTTATTATATGTATAGATTAGTCTAGTCTGGTTAAGGCTTTGCTTAGAAAAGCTATTTTTCGTCTTGATTTGGCTGATGTATAGCAATCGATATTGGTTTATTGCTTTTCCAGTTAGGACTTGCTCAAAAAACAGTCTCATTTTCATTTCGATTTGGATGCAATTTCATTGCTGAAAGCCGTAAATGACGTAATATTAATAAACGCGTAAATAAGATCGTTTAATCGCAACTTCAGCAGATGTATAGCAATCGATATTGGATATTTAGATAAGTACAGTACCCGGCGATAAATATTGCACATCGACCTTTGGAAAGAGACAATCGGCTAATTTCGGCTTCGTAGAGCGTTATCTCTGTCGCACAAAATACAAACAGTCCGGTACCTATTAGGAGCTGTTAAAACAAGTATGATTTGCTTCTTTTGATATTTTTATTCTTTGTATAAAATACACTAATTTTTCTATAAGTGATGGCTTTAGGTTGGGGTAAAATAAAATAAAAAAACATTTTTACATTATGTTTACGTATTTAATTATTTTGGAACATTACAGCTTTAGTGTACATAATAAACACCATTATACCTATTGCTAAAATGAGACATTGCAATAAAAATAATAATAATTCTAATTCTCAATTACTTCCATTTCACTATCTGTGCTCTCAAAGAGGTCAATATCACTGTCACTATCAGCCGTATTTATTACTAATCTATCAGTGTAATTGTCTAAACTGTGTTGAATGCTTCTATATTCATTCTCACATTTGATTGCATGATCGCAAACCTTTTTCCACTCTTCAGCACCGATCATGTTTACTTTTTCAGTCAATAATGTTTTTACTGTAGTTAAGTTCATACCCACATTTCTAGAGGCTACATAGCCTTTCAGTTGAGACCATATATTTTCAATTGGATTAAAATCCGGATGATATGGTGGCAATCGCAACACAGTGTGCCCATGTTCGGCAAGTATTTTGTCCACAGAAAACTCTGTATACCTCTCCTTGTGCTGACATATAATAGCGTAAATCTGGGTTTTTGTTAATTTTGGATCAACTGGAATTTCATGTCTGTTTAACCAGTTGATCATTTCCCGTTTAATGGTGTTTGAGTTGGGGGGTCTCTCAACATACTTGTTGTGATAGGGTGCGTTGTCGATAACTAGAACAGAATCACTGGGTATATTTGGGATTAATTGGTTAACCAGCCATTTCTCATAGTTATCGTTATTCATTTCATTGTGATAGTCACCTGTAGTGTCCGTGGATTTATACTTTAAAAAAGCACCGGGTACAAAGCCTTTTTCATTTCCCGCATGAACTATTATCAAACGTTGACCTTTTGAAATTGGCTTTTTTACTCCTTTTTTCTTATCGTCACTCCAAGATTTCCCTTTAGTGTGGGATGCATGTATATATGACTCATCCATGTAGACGATATTTTTTCCTGTTCGCGAAATTTGCGTATTTTATCAAGGTATTCCATTCGTTTGAGACTAACGTCGTGCTTTTCCATTAGAATTTTTCGATTATCTTCCATTTTAGTGAACTGAAATCCCATGTCATGAAGTATTTTTCTCAACGTTTTTTCAGACCCATTGTAATTAATAGCTTCAGATAACTTAGCTTTTAATGATTTTATTGTTGGCAGTTCATTAAATCGTAAGTGAAAATCATACACCATTCTTCGAACAACATCGTAATCAAAATCGTCCATATCCAAACGAAATTGCTTTTTTGGTCTCCCTTTTTTTGGAGTGCTGAACTTAATTTCAGTCGAATGTGTTTCAGTACTGACTTCGTTTAATATATTGTTCAAAGTTCTTCTTGAAATTCCAGTGGCATTTGCAACTCGCTCTTGAATCTTCTTAAAATAACAACTTACATTTTCATCTACTTTTTTTTTAAATCTATCAGCTTCGCTTACAAAGTATTTATAAACATTGTAGATAATTTCACGTGACTGACCTCGTAAAGGTTTCCCTCTTTTTCCGAAAGATGCCATATTACAACTTTAAATTATTTAAATTTGTGGGTGTTATCAACTCTAAATATATATTTTTTTTCGGGACGCGACTGCACTCTATCGTACTTGAACAACGACTGACTAAACGTCACATAGGTAGTGTGGGACAGAGATAACGCTTTACGAAGCCGAAATTATCCGATTGTCTCTTTCCAAAGTTCGATGTGCAATATTTATCGCCGGGTACTGTAGTAGATGTAAGTGACGTAAACATTTCCTTAAAGTTTCGTAATAATACTTGTTTGGTTAACACTTTGCTTGGAAAAACTGCCCTGTTTTCGTATAGATTTGGTTGCAAGTATTTGAAAATTTCAGTGATTTGTGGTTCTTATGGAGAATTAGGTTATCCGAACGTAATCTCAAAGAATGTATCAGCAATCGATATTAGATATTTAGTAAAGTAATAGATAGTAGTGAAGTATTTCCCGTATTGGTCCAGCCCCCTCTTAGAATAGACCAGCTGCCATTCTGCCAGGCATTTCGTCAAAAATGAATGATTGGTTAGAGGTGTCACTACTATCGAGATGTCTAGGTGTAGTCTTTTGCCAAGTCTCGCCAATAGTTTTTGATATCACCACCTTACTTTTCTGCCTTCTGTAGCATCAACGCTTGTTCCTGCCGTGTTCAGTTTTCAGTTTCAAATGTTCAGTTTGAAGGTTAAGGTAGTAGGTAAATTAACGCATATCGATACCTAGCGATCAGTACAATCGACGTAATCGATCATATAGCAAAGAAGAATTTCGCCACGTCAAACCTGTCGACACTAGCTCAGTGGAAAAGCGACCCGGCTTTAGGGAGACGGTCGCAGATTCAATCCCTGCGTGTCGATATTTTTCTTTGTTGTTTTTAAAGTTTTTCCAGTTTTCCCAAGCACGGAATGAGTGCTATAACACAAAAATAATGTCTAACCTCAATATTGTGAAACTTTAAATGTACATAGGTATTTTGCTTAAAAAATTCGTTTCCGTTTTGCCCATAGTATAGTCTCTAAGTAGGTCCTAACGCATTGCATGGGCACTTAAATTAAGTCATCCAAACATATTGTAATCGATATTGGATATTTAGTAAAGCATTAGATTCAGTGATGTTAACATTTCCTAAAACGACTTATTTGGTTAAATAAAAGTTTATCCTCTAAGAAAGATTGACCAATTTGTACCCTGGCTCTTAAGATTGTTTAAGATAAGCTAAGCCGCAACATTTTGGTCGCGATTTTGCTGTATTTTCGCTCGCTTCATGTCCCAATTTAATACTAACGCGATAGGTACTGATAAAAGCGTCAATTAGGTCATCTAGATGCAATTTCAGCAGATGTAAACCAATCGATACTGGGTATTTAGTGAAGTAACAAAGTGTAGTAATGTAAACATGCTTAAAAACTTTTATAATAAAATTTGTCTGGTTGAAAACTTGCTGAAAAAAGCCGCACCACTCTCGTTTTATTATATTCGTATACGTACTCGGGTTCGCAATTGTAAGAAAACACCACTTATATTAAATCCGTGTATTTACACAACACAACACAACGTAATACTAAAATACACTTTACACCCTAGTCACTCGCTATACTATCACTGAACTTAGAACACTACACAATAAAACACTTCCCGCTTCGCACTTGTCACTTGATGTATCGCTCTCGATCGCTTGATAAAAACTGCCCTGTGTTTGTCAACATCTCTGTATTTATAGGCAGGGGAAAGTCCTAGCTGGATCCAGAAAAATCTAAATGTATCGGGAAACAATGAATCACTTCTTATCGTAAACATGTTATGAGTCATAAATCCTAGTACACGCTACTTTCAACTTTATGCCATATCCCACAAAGTCTATTATGGCATAGCCCAGGTCAACTATTTGTTTGTCAATAGGAGTAGCTATCTCTTTCTTTTATTTCTAGATAATTACCGCGCGCGCGCTCAAACTCTACACGCTTCTAGATTATTCGTAACAATATATTAATTTTTTTTTAAAAAAATATTTTTTATAAAAATATATTATTGTAAAAATTTATTATAAAAATTATAATAATTTTTTATTAAAAATGTATATATTTGTTAAAAAAATTATTATATATTAAATTACAAACAAGGAGCTCTTTTTTATAATTATTGTCGAATTTTGGCTATTAGTAATAGTAAACTACGTAAAAAGTCTTTTTATTTAGTCTGGACATTACCTGTACATATACTAAATGTCACCTAAATCAGGTGAGCCCTTTCAAAGTAAGCGTAAAAAAAACAAAACTACACATAATACACAAACTTTTGCATTCATAATATTGAAATATTTTAATTGCAATATCAATTTAGGTTTTTTATACCTTTATATGATAATCTTAATTATTATCTGAAAGATATCTTGACCTCATTGAGAAATAACACTATCATGTTTGTCGGCGTGGTGTTCAGTGGCTGAATAAAAAATGTGAGTGCTGTTTAACTACAAGACATCGGTGCCAAATCCACAATGTGCAGTAAGGACCAGATAAATCATATACTCGGGAAGATAAATGTGGTAAGTTTTTAGTTTTATATTTATACAAGTTTTTATATATTAGTAGCTAGTAGGTCGAATTTGCTATGCTTTAAGATTTTTTGGTTAGTCTATGACCCCATAGACTCACCAATAAAATGTCTTCTAAGTTTGACAGATTAATCGATCTAGTTAGGTTTTGATAATGCTTTTTTGTTTGGGAATATTTCCCGTTTTTTTACTCAGTGGTTTCTGAGTTTATCCATTACAAAAAACAAGTCTTACTGTCTTTGATGTATGGTACTCGGTTCTCTCTGCCTACCCCGTAAGGGATCTGGTGTGAAAATATGCATGTAAGTCTTTCTCCTTTATCATATTAGTATAGACAAGTACATTTTTTTATATCATAAGATAGCAAACAAGCAGATGGGTCTCCTGATGGAAAGAGTCAACCATCGCATATAGACACCAAAGATGTTAATGGTGCGTTGCTATGTTGTGGCAGGGTCTACTGCCACATGCTTAGGTTTATCGGTTACCTTATCCTCCGAACCGGAACACAACAGCGACTAGCAGTGACGCAATTGCGGCAGGAATAGGTAGGCGGTGATACCAGACCCGGGTGAGACAATGCATAACTCTACCACCTATATGTTTTTACGGCTTAATTCTGTAGTCAAATTTAAAATAGATTTTGTTGTTTAATCGCAAGTATATATTATAGTTTTGTAAGTAACAATTGCACTTTTTCACAAACACTAGGAAACACTTTTTGCGAAATAATCTTTGCCTTGTAATTAATCTGAATGTATATTTGATAAGTTCCTGATAAGACAGTGTTCCTCTCATTGTTCACTAGCTTCGACCTTCACGCCGCTCTTGTTACCAAAGCAGATTCATGCAAAATTATGTTATCACCTTTGCAATATTCGTTGAGTAGCTGAATAGTGCAGTTTCGTTCGGGAGTAGATCACACAATCTTTCATCCCCTATTTCAGCCGCTTAAGGGCTGATTTTTATAAAAAAGCGTAGCCTATATTTGACCCTCAGTCTTCAATTACATATCTCCTTGCTAAATTTCATAACAATTGGTTACGCGGTTAAGATATGAAAGCGTAATAGACAGATATACTTTCGCATTTATATCAGTATGGATACTATACTTGTCTTTACTAATATAATAAGGAGATAAGACCTATATGCATATTTTCACACCAGATCCCTTACGGGGCACGCAGAGAGAACCGAGTGCCATACATCTAAAATAGTAAGACTTGCTTTTGTAATGGACAAACTCAAAAACCACTTAACTGGTTTTAACGATTGTTTCACCGATATAAAACTAAATTATCACAGAGGATACTTTTTACCGTATTGTATAGAAGGCAGTAATGTGTTTAGGTCACGCGATCATGTGGCGAGGAATGCTAGTTTGTAATAATTCACTTGGTGCTGTAATGTGATCTTCAGTAACCTGACACCGAGGTGTGTTGGTGTCGCACACAACACACCGTAATTGTATTATGTGTCGCCTGCATTCTTGACTTATAAACTCAGTGGACGCATGTGAAAACTTTAGAAAGCGGTCACTTGTGAAGATTTATATCTGTTTTGAGATAAAGTTGCAATGAGTGGAGGATGATGCATGTTGCCTTTGTCGGACTGTATTTATAGGCGTGTATATCTTGTTTAGTGCCGCCAGCTAATTGCAACTTGTTCGTTTCGTTTTCACTTTGATTAGTACGAGTGTGAGTGTTAAATGCAGGTGCTTAGTATTAAGATAAAAATACATGAAGACAGCCGTTGATCAGTGCGAGTGATAAGTAATCAGCTTCTATTCACTTCTACTACGCTGATTACGAATCACTCGCACTGATCCCCGGCTATCTTCACGTATTTTTGGCTTAATACTAAGCACCTGCATTAAACACTCACACTCGCACTAATCAAAGTGAAAACGGGGCTGTATATTATGTTCATTTAGAAGTTTTCGCTTTCGGAACCGATATTATATTAAATTGTTATATTTTTTTTTCTAGCGATCGCCTGTGGCCGAAATTCGACCATAGACTAAACAATAAAATCTCTTTTAAGTTTGACAACTGAGTTTAGCCGTAAAAAATAGCATAGGTATACATGTGCGTATATAATCATGTATATCACACGAATGTAGTGTGTGTAATGTTAATTTTTATTGATTTAATGTTTTTTAATGCATTTTATTTAAAAATATTAAGTATCTGCAGCCCTTCACAATGTAAACTTTAACTGTTGTTCCATCGTTCGGGCAAATGTCTGAAAAGGGGTACAATAAAAATTGCTTTGCGTATTAATATAGAGATACTAAAGAGGAGAGTTCTTTGAATAATTTTTAAACATTTATCAGTCTTAAATACCAAGGAGGCTGCGTTGGATTAATAGTACTTACTATTGCGTAACTGTTATACCTTCTTGAATATTTTTTAACTTCCCGCTACGTAGTACGTAGTGTACGTAGATAGGAAGTTACTGAATTTGCCCCGATTTTCGAAAATCGAGTTTTCACAGGATCTCCGTGTTTTGAGGTCCTAGGAATCTTTTCCGACTATTTTCGCGATGACGTCAGTATGTCTGTATGTGTGTGTGTGTGTGTGTGTAAACATCTCGTAACTTTTGAACGGCTGGACCTATCGAAACGCGGTTGATGGCATTTGATTGGATTCCGCTCAACTTAGACTTCCTGAAAATTTTAACCAAATCGGTCCAGCGGAATTTGAGAAAAAAAATTTTGGCGAAACAGTATTTTTTTAACATAACTTCCAGATTGATGTACCGATTGAGTACAAAAACTAATCAGCTCTATTCCTCTAAAAACTATACCTAATGCATTAATTGCATCAAAATCGGTTTATCCGTATGGGAGAAATCGTTGACGAAAAATTAAAAAAAAAGTGTTTTTTCGACGTAACTTCTCAACCTAACTTTTCAACCAATCATTTTTTGGTATTTTACGATATTTTAGTACTTAAAAAAATTACGTCAGATGGCATTTCAAGAATCAGTTACAGCTTTTCAAATATTAAAATTACGTAATTCTTAGCAAATTTACTTTATATTTTTAAAATAATTTTCAGGATAACATACCGATTGACTTAAAAATCTTATCAGCTTTTCTCCTTTAAAAACTCCGTCAAATACCGTTAATTGGATCAAAATCGGTCAATTTGTTTAGGATTTATTAATGATGAAATGTTTTTTGACATTGCTACGAAATTTTTAAACCTATCCATTATTTAGCTAAAGCAATATTTTATATCTAAAAAAGTGAGTTGAATGTCATTCGAAAGATCAAATTCAGTCAGCGTTTCCAAAATATCAACTTTTCAAAAATCAATTTACTACCATTTTAACAAAATAGATGTTTAAACTGAAAAAAACCATGTTTATAGTTTTTACTCTATTGAGCGCGACGTTTCAGGGATGGCCTGTAGGGTCAACCGTCTACACATTTTTTTATATCATAAGATAGCAAACAAGCAAATGGGTCTCCTGATGGAAAGAGTCAACCATCGCCCATAGACACCAAAGATGTTAATGGTGCGTTTCTATCTTGTGGTTAGGTCTAATGCCGCATGCATAAATTTACCGGCTATCTTACCCTCCAAACCGGAACATGACAGTGATTAGCACTGACGCTGCGGCAGGAATAGGTAAGGTGTTGGTACCGGACCCGGTCGAACCGAATCAGAACTCTACCACCTAGCAATCATGATGGTAGGGCGTCACTAGCCACTCGGGCGTTCGATGAACGTATATATAATCAGCGCGAACGATGCGCAATTATGTTTATCAACCGCCGTAAGTAAAAACACATGTGTAAGATGGCCTTGAACTTTTTTATTGTTATCCAATGCTATGAAAATACAATTTCGTGTGACTTTTGTTATCGAGTGTACCCAAAGGTGGGATGTTGTCTTCCATTTGATGGATAGGATTGTTCAATCCAATACTGCTCCCGTTCGTCAATGACCTTCGTCGGTTCTGTACAAGAGTAATGATTTTGACTGACTGAAATAGCTTGACAATGATATCTTTACACAATGGATTGTTTTCCATTGTTGCTTCGGAACATTACAGGAAATAGACTATTTAGTTTTCTACTAGGCAGATAGTAAGATGCGAGAAAATGCTAGATACGTTACTACAATTATTGCCATTTATATTAGCTAGCTATTAAGCTTTGTTGTCAGTGGGCAGTTATTATCTTTACCAAGATGAAAACTTTCTGCTGTTTCTGAATTGTACAGTACTAGGTCTAAATCTAAAAAACCAATTTTTGTAAATTGTGTGCTTTTGTGCTTGGTGCCGGCATGGGACGTGGGTGTAAAGTGTGGTGGACGTGGGCGGATAATTGTGCCGCTGGGGTCTCCTTTTTATCCTGACCATCGGTGAGTCTTATCCATTTATTAAACCGACGTCTTTCTTTTCGGTGCCATCACGGAGGATACATAAAACAGTTCGCGGATTATAGCAAATTTAATTAATTTCACCTTTTTAATAATGGATTTCCTCAAAGTAACGTCTGAATCAATAAGAGTTCGAAATCTCAAAAACCGGTAGTCATGTATATGCAGCACATACTCTGAGCACATATTACTACCTTGGATGTCTTTATCATCACAAACTTAGTACAGTAGTGCTTAGACTCTATTTCCTTAAAATTGGTAGCTCATTAATCAGTATAGATCAGATCAGATCAGAATATAGATCAGTAATCGTCCAAGTAACTAACGTTGCAAAAAAAATATCGTTTGTTTTATAGAATCGTTTTTTTATATCATAACTTAGCAAACAAGCAGATTGGTCTCCTAATGGAAAAAATCAACCATCGCCTATAAACACCAAAGATGTTAATGGTGCGTTGCTATCTTGTGGTGAGGTCTAATGCATAAGTTAAATTAAATTGTTTTTAATTTAACTTGTTGTTTTAATTTAATTTGTTAAAATTGTTGATTAAAGATGTTCAGTTAAAGTTATGTTAAATTATTAATTACTCGATTTACCTAAACTAAAAAGTTACGTCACGCCAGTTCCTAGCAGGGTAGAGAGAGTAAACTAACCGTCAATATACTTTACAGTTCACCACGATTCACCGATTTATCAGTTGGCGAGAAGTGGAAATGATGAAAGCGGCGATGAGCCGCATTTACCGACATTTTAACGACTTAGTAATACACCACTCCGCCAGACTCCGAGCTGCTACTGAGATTTTAAATTTTCGAGAAACACCTCGAAAAATCCTCAATAACACTTTTGCCCGACCCGGAGATCGAAACCGGGACCTCGTGATCTGAGTCGAATAGGCTACCACTAGACCACGAGGCAGTACAAATACTATCACTACGATCAAATTAAAACTTATTTGTATTTAAATCTGTAACTTTAATTAAATCCTATTCAGAATAGGCAAAATAGAGTAAGCGTTGTATTTATTTTTATTTATTTTAACTCTTTATTACATAAAATATACAAATGGCGAACTTAACCTATAAAGACATTTTCTAGCAGTTAACGTTGCACTTGTAGAAACACTGTAGTAACGGGTAGGTACTGCACAAGAAAAGTCTTACGGAACAAATATAAATAATTTTACAATAATAATGTGAGCAAATTATTCGAAAGATATAACCGTTTCTACAAGATTAAGTCTTGATTATTCGATTTACCGCAGGTTCAAAATTTGATCGGCAAACGCTTGCGCGCGATGATTTACAATGTTATTAAAATATTTTTTCTATATAAATGAGTTCATATAATGGACTGAAAAAAAATCAGTATATTGAGCATTACCTTTATTCACATATAATAAATATTTTAGGTTCCTATTGAAATACTGGTGAAAATAAAATGTTAAAGTGAACTGATTTTGTAATTTTTTAATATTATTTTTTAATATCTAACAACATTTCGTCATTTTGGCTCTGTGTTGCACTTTAGGACCATATATCCTGTTGGAAAAATGCACAAAATAAAATATTATGGCATATTACAATGGTTCTATTCATCCTGAAAGATAACTCTGACGCCTATTTTCGTAAAACACTATGCAATCCCTGCATCTTCGCTTTAAAAAACAGGTTATTGAAAACGGTTCTTGCTCTGTAGTGCACTAAATCAAGACTTAACCTTGCAAAAATTGTAATATCTTTTGAATAAATTATGCTCTCATATTATTACGATATTGTTCTTAAAAAACTTGAAAACATGAAGTTTGCCTTGCAAATCGTACATGCTCTTAACATAATATAATCATTATCATACCTACATCACCATTCAGACAGAACTGCCTTAATTCTGCTAGATTCATAACTCTTACAAAAGTGTCTTATAGCGACGGCAGATTAGAAAACTGTTGACTAATTTAATCATGTTTTTTATAGTCTTGGTCTCAAAGTTACAGCATATCTTTATAAAAAATGATGTGGTGTCGCGGGACACCAGGTAGGAACGAACTTCCTTCGGCTAAACGGCACTACTCGCTTGTGTACGCGACTGTCGCGCATGCGCACGTCTCATTTAACGCTTTTATTCCACGCATTTTTCTTACGGTTTTACTATCACATTTTTTTCAGTTCGGTCGCGCAGCAAAATCCCTATCCCCTCCAAGCCTGCCGTAAGGAACTTCGTTCCAATAAAACTCATAATTACTTCCAATTATAAGTGATTATTAAAAAAAAAAAAAATTAAAGAAAGAAATTAAGCACTATTTTTTAATTCAGCATAATTTATTATTGAAATCTGAAAGTCTGAGCCTTGAAGATACCATTTAGGTTAGTAATTAGATATACAATATAGATAAAGTATAACCTTAATTAATACACTTGTAATTTTTGCTCATAATTTAATGAATTTCAGAGTCTCTTTAGTATATTGTGTATAAGTTCTTTTGCGGGGTAGACAGATTGAACCATACGCCTATAGTCTATAGGCAATGGACTTAGATTTACCGGTTTGTAAACTGGCGGGACAACTGACTTTTTTTTAATATCATAAGATAGCAAACAAGCAGATGGGTCTCCTGATGGAAAGAGTCAACCATCACCTATAGACACGAAAGATGTTAATGGTGCGTTGCTATCTTGTGGCGAGGTCTAATGCCACATGCATAGCTTACCGGCTACCTCACCCTCCAATCCGGAACACGACAGCGACAAGCACTGTCGCTATTGCGGCAGGAATATGTAAGGCGGTGGTACCCGACCCGGGCGAGACAATGCAGAACTATACCACCTAGTAGCCACGATGGTAGTGACTCGATATCCAATCGGTCGCCTTTTACGGCCTGTCCGGCAGAACGGCAGTTGGCCTATTCTTCAAAGGAGGCCGGGACCAACACAGCGTACGGCCTTAAAACGATTATCGCTTATTCTTAGCAGTGATAATCGGGACTAACAATTTTACGTGCGCCCCATCACCAGATGACATCGAATCTATACATATAATAAAATCGTAGGAAAGTCAAATCTGTACATTGAATATTTTTTTAAAAGAATACTTGGGGCGTGATCTATAACACTGGTCAACAAAGAAACACTTTTTGTATATAACAAGATTTTTTTTCTTTTGATATGTTAAAAACAAGGTTAAGGATAATAGAAATGAATTCAGAATGTTCCAGATAGGAATAGTTTTTTTTTTTGTAATTAGATATTTTAATTATCCAGTTTTCTTATCACAATGAATTTATTTCCTTACAATGCAATTATGATATCAATATTAGATTTTTTTTTCTATGTTTTGCTTCAGAAACGTCTCGTTGTAATATCCAACAGTAATACGCGAGTATTTGTGGACTCCACTTACTTTGGTATCGTTTTTCTATTGTCGTCGAAATGTCTTAGTGGAATATTTCACCGAGTTCATCGCCGACGGCGCCCAAATTTTTGGGAAGCCTAATTGCGATTATAGGAAGTGTATTTTCAACGATGTATTACAGCCTGAAGTTTTATACGTTACGGCTTCGCTATACTACTTTTATAGTCACTCGATCGGTGATTTCCGATAAAATTTAAAGTAACTTTCATGAGGGATTCCCAAGACGATTTTTCCAAATCACTCCTTTCCTTTAAATATTTCATCTTTCATTAATTGCCTTATTTGAGGACCCACGAATATGTCATTTTAATTTTTGTATCACTCAGTTTGGGAAATTTTTATTAGCGAGATAAAAATAACAATCGGATGAGTGCTTCGCTGGTTCCGTCCACATCATAGAAATTATAAAAGGCATAGATAGAAATATTTTTGCCTATCCAGTGACCCGTCCAGTACACAAGTAACATAGCAGATATGTGGAACTAACATTTTGTCTTGTTGTCCGATGGCAAAACCAAAATACTGTTTTTGTAACTTAGTTACTAAAGGCGTCAAATTCCTATGTTGAGTTTTGAAAGTAATGTCATCAAATATAACATAACTAATCAGGATCATTTTTACACCTTCTTGACATTATTTAAAAATCACTTCACTTAACACAACTACCTTCGCCAAACAGTAAACACTCCGAATATGAAAATAAGTTCAAAGATGGCTAACAGTAACGTTGTGAGTAGTTATCTATAACACGAAAATGAGACCTAATAAAATCAAAATCAATATAGTTTTAGAATGAGGGAAGGTGGATAATTCAAAATTAGTAAGCACCTTTCTTGTTACAAAATTTTGTTGACTAGTGTAATCAATATCGAAGCCAAAAATATAGTTTTTAGAATTTTTGTCTGTTTGTCTGTTTGTCTGTATGTATGTTCGGGGTAGACTCAAAAAGTACTACATGGATTTACTTCAAATTTTGCATGAATTAACAGGTCGGGTCAACATATAGACTACATATTATCACGCTATCACCTACGGGGGAGGAGCAGTGCGGAGTAAACGAAGTCCGCGCGGTCGAAGTCACTGGCAACAGCTAGTCATTATATAAAAAAGATATTTGCATAAGACTCAAAATTCAAAAATTTTAAATATTTGTTCCCAGTCAAACATTATACCATCACTGAATAAAGTAAATACCTAGTAAGTAATTAGATACTAATCAAAAAACGCTTTTAGAGAGGGATAGTGATTAATAGACATGGTGTGAAAACTGTTGTCTAGTAGCTGTTATCTTCACGCCAATTCCATAACGAGGTAAGCAAAGAGAAGTGCTATACATAACGATCCAGACTTACTTGCCTTGGTTAATTCTAATTCATAACTCTGTTCATGCAAACACCGGTTTCGGCGATTTGCGACATCTCCATCAAACAACACTCGACTAATTTGATCACGCTACTTCAATCTTGGTCTCCGGACACATCCATCCACATTCGTATTGTATATCTGTTTTGTTAATTCGATTATCTGTTGTTCTCTTAACATGCCCAAATCAACGCCATTTCTCATTTTTAACCGATGTTGTCTTTCAATTCCAACCTCTCTCTTTCACCTTGATATTACAAACGCGATCCGCGAGTGTTCCGCCACAGATTTTTCATAACGCTCTCATTTCGACCGCGTTAATTTTACTTTCATGCTCTTTTTGACATACCTTGCTCTCACTTCCATATATTGGACAAGCATAGAATTATGAAAGACAAAACGAGCAACCCGACCAAGAATAGTGCTTTAATATAAATCAACATTTTTACATTTACCAGCCACACCGTAAATATATTTTACAACTTTTTAATATAGTTTCACTGACTTCAATGGCGCATTGACATCCTTCTTTAATTGACACCTTGTAAGAATTGCGATGTTACTGCTGCGCCGTGCCGCCTTAAAGTAATAAGCACCTACATACGGAGGATCATTAAAGATATGGATGCGCTCACTTCGTTAAGTTTGTTTTCCTTAATAAATCCGGTTTTTCGCAAGACTTTTACGGAAGGCTCTTATTACCTTCGCGTAACTTTCAAACTTTGTATTTAGTTTGCTTTAAGATGGAACTTATTTTTTATTATTTTAAATCTGTTGTTGGCCCGTGATGGCTATCTATAAAACTAAATTCACCCTTAATGGCAATATGCACCACAGCATTTTTTGTGCCTGTCAATGTAATTAATGTTTTAATGAATTATGCAGTACAAGCAAATGGTAAAATAAAGCTTTTTATGTTAAAGAATTTTGTGATAACTGCATTAATTTGTACTCAAGTACTCAAATTATTATTGTGATCTGATTGTGATACATTAAGAGCGGCTATATGTTTTTTACAAGTAACTGTCCCAATCTAAGCTCGCCCCAAAAAGAAAGTTGTCACATATTAAAACCGTCTCGATACATCTCGATGAGATACGACTCAAAAATACGCACACGTCCACACATACACACAAACACACACCCACATACACACACGAATATATATACACACACATGACTGATAAATAAATTTATGTTTCCTAACTTTAGATAAAATAATATTTTTCCGGTGTATCGATAGCCTTAATATAGATAACAATCTTTAGTTACGGAAGAGCGGTGCCTCCTAACACAAGTGCAAATGTATTATTAAAAGGAGACACCGATCGGCTCTCATGTTTTTATGTAAACAAGTTTATTAAAAAAGATTTATTGATTTTTGATTTTTTGAAACAAAAAATGATAGACAAGTAACTGCTCTAGTATATTCGCCTTCAAAGTAATGTACAAACATTAAGAATGGCTCTGTATTTATCTTAGAAGTAACTGCTTGAATCTTTATTTGTCTTTAAAGTAATATTATGATACATTAAGATCGGCTCTATGTTATATTAAAAATAACTGCTGTAATCTCTACTCGCCTTAAAAGTAATAATATGATACATTAAAGTCGGCTCTATGTTACATTACAAGTTACTTCTCTAATCCTGCTCGCCTTAAAAGTAATATTATGATACATTAGGATCGGCTCTACGTTACATTACGAGTAACTGCTCTGATCTCTACACGCCTTAAAAGTAATATTATGATACATTAAGAGCGATTCTATGTTGTATTAGAAATAACTGTTCTGACCTCTACTCGCCTTAAAAGTATAATATTATCTAATACCATTAAACGAGCAATTCTTGTATATATATAATTGGAATCTCGGAATCGGCTCCAACGATTTTCATGAAAGTCCCAAATTAGGGGTTTTTCGGGTCAAGGAATCGATTTATCAAGATTCCAGGTCAAAGAAAAGCTATAAATTTATTATAATTTATTATTAAATAATTGTTCTCTATATTAGGATTCAAAGGAATGTTGTGATACATTAAGAACAGCTATATGTTATATTACAAGTAACTGACTGCTTTTATATCTTCTTGCCTGTAAAGTAATATTTTGATACATTAAAAAAGTGTGATATTTTCTTACAAAATATTCCTATAGTCTATACTCGCCTTCAAAATAACGTTTAGACATAAGAGTGGCTCACAAATGTGTGTTGTGTGTTCTGCCAGGAAGGTCGTAAAAGGCGACCGACTGGCTATACGAGTCACTACTATCTTGGCTACTAGGCTGTAGAGTTTCACATTGTCTGGCATTGGTCTGGTACCACCGCCTTATCTCAGTCTTAGTCACTGTCGTGTTCCGGTTTAAAGGGTAAGGTGAACTTATGCATTAGACCTCGCCACAAGATAGCAACGCACTATTAACACCTTTGGTTTCTATAGGCGATGGTTGACTCTTTCCATGAGGAGACCCACCTGCTTGTGTGCTATCTTATGATATAAAAGAAACTGATATTAAAAGCACCTCTATGTTTTAACTACCCTAATCTATATTCGCCTTAAAAATAGTATAATTTATGAACTTTTAAACTAACGCGTTCTACTATCATTTTTAAAAATATATAAACGGGTCAAAAACGCGTACATATATAGAACTTACTTGTAAAGCTCGACGTTTCGGCCGAAGTTTCGGTATATTTTTAAAAATGATAGTATAATTTATAATACATTAAGAGTGAATCGATGGTTTGTTACAAAAAACAGTTTGTGCTCGCTATTTAAGAATTGTTGTGACACATTAAAAGCGGCCATATGTTACTCATTTTTGTGTTATAGCACTCAGCCCGTGCTTGGGAAACTGGGAAAACCTTAGAAACAACAAAGAAAAATATCGACACGCGGGATTTGAACCTGCGAATTCTTCTTTGCTATATGATCGATTACGCCTCGAGCTTGTCGAAACTAGCTCAATGGAAGAGCGTTCCGGCTTTAGAGAAATGGTCGCAGGTTCAAATCCCGCGTACCGATATTTTTCTTTGTTGTTTTTAAGGTTATATGTTACTCGTCTTAAAATTGATCCATACTAATATTATAAATGTGAAAATCTGTCTGTCTGTCTGTTACGCTTTTACGGCTAAACCGCTGGACCGATTGTCATGAAATTTGGCATTGAAATAGTTGAAGATCTGGGGTCAAACATAGGTTAATTTTTTTTCAAAAATCAACCCCTAAAAGGCTGAAGTCCATGTATACTAATATAAATGTGAAAGTCTGTCTGTCTGTCTGTTATGCTTTCACGGCTAAACCGCTGGACCGATTTTCATGAAATTTGGCATGGAAATATTTGAAGATCTGGGGTCAAACATAGGCTATTTTTTTTTTAAAACATCAACCCCTAAAAGGCTGAAATAGGAAATAAAATTTGTATGAAAATCTATTTAGACGACGTGTTACTCTACTCGCGGGCGAAGCTGCACGGGTAGCTAGTATCGTGATAAAGTAGGCTTAATATTTTAAAGTAACTTCTCTAATCTCTTGCTGTTGTAATTTTGGAGTTTTGTAAGAAATTAGGTAAATATATTTTACCTTTTAAGAAGATTTTTCATATAACGCAGTTTCATAAACGTAATTTGTATGTTAAAATGAATTCCCACAAAAAACTTCACACGACAACTCACAATGTACGCGTAATGTAATTAAATTAATTCCTAGGTGTCACTTTAATATAAATTTGTTAATAGCTAGCTGTTGCCCGTGACTTTGTTCGCGCGGACTTTGTTTACTCCGCTCCATCGGTTATAGCATGATGTTATATAGGCTATTATAACCTTCCTCGATAAACAGGCTATCCAACTCAAAAAAAAAATTCAAATCGGTTTAGCAGTTTTCGAGATTAGCGCGTACAACCAAACAAACAAACAAAGAAACTACAATTTTATAATATTAGTGTAGAAGGCTAAAACCTTCCTCGATAAACAGGCTATCCAACTCAAAAAGAATTTTTCTAATCGGTTCAGCAGTTTTCGAGATTAGCGCGTACAACCAAACAAACAAACTCTACAATTTTATAATATTAGTATAGATAATATAAGAAACATACTTTTCAGAAATTGATGTTGCTGATGTGAATTTGAGTCCGTATAAACACGGCGTGACTCGGCGGTGTCAGATTGCAAAGATAAATAAGATAAATACGTTTTAAAAGGTCACTAACACTTCATTCTGCGGTGATTACGCTGGGATGGATAGTTTTTGCACTTTTTTCACCGAGCCTTCATTTACTTGTCGGTTACATAAAGTTAAGGCGGTATGCGAAATGTTATCTCCATTGTTCGATATTGAGATATCCATGACATAAGCAAAATGCTTTTAAATTGTTTGTAAAGTGAAAGCCGTAAGTAAAATTCATGTCCAAAATGCAGATTCTGAATTATTCAAGTACTTCGAGTTATGTAAGTTCTTTGATCAATGAATACTATCGTGCCGGATTGGACAAAAAGGCAAATGGTATTTTCGTTTTACTAAAGCATGTTTATTTAGTTCTAATAATCCATACTTCCATAATATAATATTATAAATGCGAAAGTAACTCTGTCTGTCTGTCTGTCTGTCTGTTACGCTTTCACGGCTAAACCGCTAAACCGATTTGGATAGAATTTGGTACAAATATAGTTTGAGACCCAAGAAAGGACATAGGATAGTGCTTATCCCGGAAATCCCACGGGAACGGGAACTATGCTGGTTTTTATTTCAGAAATTTTTCCACGTGAACGAAGTCGCGGGCACAGCTAGTATATTTGTAAATGAGAGTCGCTTTTGTGGTTCCGGGACGGGTAAATAATTTAAAAATGTGTTTTTAGTTTTCTGATAAAAATAACTTTGCAGGGGATTGGGAAAGTGTCCGGTTGGCGATAAGTTTGCCACCTATCACATTGTGGGAATAAGTATCTTCGGCTAATCGTGGGTACCTCTGTCTACTCTGACATGAAGATACTTTTATTTTTTTGTAGAGAGAGAGAGAGTTTATTGCTTTTGCTGTATATTGCGTTGTTTGTAGGACTGGTTTGCCAAAAAAATGGATATGGTAAAAATTTTCAATGGACTACCCGAAAAGAAGAGGTTATTAATTCGATTGTGTTTTTGTTTTTTTTTTATTTACTTATTTATTTATTTTATTAAACACTTTATTGTACACGAAAACAGTTACAGTAAACAATAAAATTATATATATTTAGACAAAGGTGAGCTTATCTCATATTGAGATTTCTTCCAGCTAACTCTTATGAAGAAAACAATAAATAATTATAGACATTTGTGCACAACTTAAATAAAAAATGTGTCCTTGAGCTATTGACAAAAAAAAACTAACGAGAAAAGAGAAAAATACTTACACATTAAAATACGAGAAAACAAACTTTTTAATGTTTGTTACCGCAGAACTTTGGTCATTTACGAACCAAAATTTGTTACCTCAGAACTCGGTCATATATGAACCATTTTGAAAATATCCCACCTACTTTAATTTGGTGTAGATCTGATGCAAGGTTCCGGAGATACAGGATATGGGAAGTCGGTTACTTTAGTTTTACTGCGTTAATTGAGTTAAAAAAATTCACAAAAAAAATCAAAATTTACAGGAGTTTTTGTTGTTTTATTATTAACTAGCTGTTACCCGCGACTTAGTCCGCGCGGACTTCGTTTACGCCGGACAGCTCCTCCCCTGTAAGTGCTAGCGTGATAATATGTAGCCTATATGTTGATCCGACCTGTTAGTAATATTCATGCAAAATTTGAAGTAAATCCATGCAGTACTTTTTGAGTTTACCCCGGACATACATGACTTTCTTGCGTATTTATTATATGTATATAGATTAGGGACTATTTTTAAACTAATTTTACTTTTCCAAGGCATATTAATTTTACTTTTCACAGTCATAAACTGCGTAATAGTCAATTACTAGCGATCGCCCTGTGGTCGAAATTATAAATAAACTATAGACTAACAAATAAAATTCAATCTCAAACTCAAAAAAAGGCTTTTATTAGATAAACCTTTACAATGTTCTTTTGTAAAGGTTCATTCAAGAGTCGACATTTTTAGAATTACTACCGAATCGGAACGCCGACTAACTCAAATCTGTTTTTCAACTTAAATTCTCTTCTGACTACTGACTAGCAGTAAAGAAAATAATATTAATAGGTGATTGGATATAAATAGGTAAAAAATAGTATTTTTACGCCCATATCCCCGAAGAGGTAGGCAGGGGCACAATAAGCGCACCCACGATTAGCCCAAGATATTGTGTCCCACAATGTGATACGTGGCAAGCCTATCGCTAACCGGGCACTAAATAGGTCATGGAGGTAATTTGATGTATATTACTAATTAATAAAAATAAACACAAAAAAGAATGTTGTGTATTTGGGAAAGAGATAAAACACTATTCAGCCTAGATAGTGGCTTCATCACTTAGAAAGTTTAAAAATTCACAAAAAAGAGGTTGTTTAAAATAGCCTAATCACTTAAAAGAAATACTAATCATAGAAGTACCGAAACAATATTTTACATATCTAAATGTTCCGTAATGATTAAGTTTATGTTTTGTTGTATTCTGCTCTAAATACTAATGTACGTAAATTAATTACGTTTGAGTGTTACCTAATGAATATTTATTTTCGACAAGCCTTGAAGGTGCCGTACTGTGATATTTAATTAGGTTAATGAAATTAATTATAATGTCGTTTGATGTTTTTATTGCTTAAGAATATATTCTATTAAAATATTAGATGTAATTAAGCAATGAATATCTAATATAATCGATTTAAAACGCCGTTAATGAAAAAAGGATTTAGATTTTTTTTATCAGAGATTAATAAACACGCAGATGGTTATGCAGATAGAATAATATAAATGTCGCCTCTACACACCAAAGATGTAATGGTACGTTTCTGTCCGTGTATGGTATGTAATGCCACATGGGTAAGTTCACCAATTACCTTTTTTCTCTAAACTCCACCTCTAAAATTAAAAGTAAATTAAATTTTATTCTATTCTGTTTAGCTGTTTTTGCAAGATAGAGTAATAGACACCCAAACATAAAAAGATTTTCGTTTCTGACATTCGTTAATAATTTCATACAAAGACCTACAAAAAATATAGACGTAGCCAAGCGCTCGTATCGTGAGTCACGAATGTGATGACGATGCGGCAATATGAAGCCGGCGGCTTACTAGTCGGCCGCGAGCTAGAGAGAGAGAGAAACGTTCTTTTTGTGACAATATTTATTTTGAAATCATGCCATCCTGTGTGATAAACAATTGTTAAAACAATTCATGTTTTGAAAAAGTCTTCCGGGATCACTTTACACAAGAAGTATCCAAATTTCCATAAATTTAACAAAACTGAAATAATATTTGATATAATTTCTCAGAACACAAATTTGAAGCGGCATTGTGACAGTGTGGTAAGTTAACATACGAATAAATTTCCCCAAATATGGGGGAAATGTCCCTTTTATTTAGAAAATATATGTTAATGATAGACTTATTGTTTTAATTGGATTCACCGTACTATATATGTATATACTACATATATACATATTTATAAAACATGGCTCGCCGTATTTCATGCTGTTTCGCCAACTAGCGCTAGAAGATAACGTCATAAAATCATATACCACAACCAATCACAATGACGCAAACATATCAATATTATAACATTATAAGTCCTTGTTAAAGACACCCCTGTGTAACCATCAATATTAATGTTTGTAAAAAATTAAAACTTGTAAAGTTCGAATTTTGAACGGTAAATTTTAGTTTTTCATTTTTTTGTGCGTAATTTTTTTAAATCGTTTACTTTTTTTGAATAATTATTTATAGTAGTATATTATTTTCTTATAAATTTAATTTTATTGCAATTAATTCATTGTATGCCAAGTCGAAAATTATCTTTGTTTTTAAGGGACTGAAAAGACCTAATTAGTTGAAATTGATGTTTTTAAGCAGTTTTTTAGGAAAAACTATTTGTTATAGCACATCAAAAAATATATATGTTAATATTCATTTCATCATATTTCAAAGACCGTGGCCGGACTCGATACGTAATTAAAAAAAAATTGGCTCGATAGAAAATAATTGCGAAGATTGGTCTTAAAATCGTCATTAACGGTTCTATATCTTTATTTCTTTGACGCATGGGTCTGCAATTAAAAATATGAAGTCAGCATATTTATACCTAAGCCGCTACCGAATCATATTTAACAAATAATCTACACTTTTTTTTTATTTTAATATTTATTCATTTTAAGTCCCTGGCCGCCTAGTTACACTGATAGTGTGTTCTCGTTTACTGCGATAGAAATAGACAGAGTGAGCGATTTTGGTGTTGACAGCGTCTTAATATTTCCTTGTTACGGGTTGGCTGGAAGAAATCTCTATTACTAGAGATAATCTCACCTATTGTACTTGTTTTCTATTATTATTATTGTTATGTTAGTGTTTACTGTGTACAATAAAGAATTAAATAAATAAATAAATAAGCTCGTATTTTATTTTTCATTTTATTTGTTAGTATGCCAATTATCATTCTTGTGTGTACTTCCAGTTTAGAAAAGAAGTTATATATTACTATTAAAGTTGAGTATTAAGAATGTATAATAAATAGTTAGCATTATAAGTGAAAAAATATTAAAAACCTATTGAATTATTAGTTGTAATTATTTAGAATAAAAATGTAAAATATGCTGAAAAAGGTTCGTAAAAATATTATTTATATTATAATTAGTGCATATTTACATGTGTAAATATGCATTAACATAATGGCATATGTACAGTAGATAAAATAAATAAATTTCAAGATCTTCTAAATTTCTTTGTTTTTGACGTAAGAAATAGTAATACAAATAAAATACCAAATATAATTAATATCAGTAGAATGCATTATAATTTATAAAATGTAGTAAAATATTAAACCAGTAAATGGAAATTTGAAAGCCAATGCTTGCAACACTAATCTCTAGCACACGTACGTAATGTTTTACGATGCTTGCAAGTGTTGGCGTTGGCTTACGCACACATGTACAAAAGTTATCTTCACCGATTTGTTTCTAATTGTTAACAATGGCTACGTCTATATTTTTTGTAGGTCTTTGATTTCATACTATTCCGTTCAGCCGTTTTTATATTTATTATAAACTAGCTGCAGCGTGCAGCCCGCTGCAGTATATAGTTTTTTTTTGTGAATCCCGCGGGATCCTCTCATTTTTCCGAGATAAAAAGTAGCCTATGTGCTATTTCAGGTCATCGTCTACCTGTGTGCCAAATTTTATTCAAATCCATTCAGTAGTTTTTGCGTGATTGAGTAACAAACATCCATCCAAACATCCAAACTATCGCATTTATAATGCATTATAATGCAGCCCGCTGCATTATAAGAGTTTTTGGTGAATCCCGCGGGATCACAAAATTTTCCAGGATAAAAAGTAGCCTATGTGCTATTCCAGGTCATTATCTACCTGTGTGCCAAATTTCATTTAAATCCGTTCAGTAGTTTTTGCGTGATTGAGTAACAAACATCCATCCAAACATCCAAACTTATAGATTATAGCATCTACTTTACTATTAACTACTGAATTCCAACTACTAGTATATTTAAAGTAAATTTGTGTGCTCTTGTTTTTATCCGTACGTTTTTTTTCGCCGTGTTGGTCCCGGCCTCCTTTGAAGAATAGGCCAACTGCCGTTCTGCCAGGCAGGTCATAAACGGCGACCGATTGGCTATCGAGTCACTGCCATCGTGGCTACTAGGTGGTAGAGTTCTGCATTGTCTCGCCCGGGTCTGGTACCACCGCCTTACCTATTCCTGCCAAAATAGTGTCAGTGCTTGTAGCTGTCGTGTTCCGGTTTGGAGGGTAAGGTAGCCGGTAAACTTATGCATGTGGCATTAGACCTCGCCACAAGATAGCAACGCACCATTAACATCTTTGGTGTCTATAGGCGATGGTTGACTCTTTCCATCAGGAGACCCATCTGCTTGTTTGCTGTCTTATAATATAAAATATATATATAAAAAAAATGTGCGTCTTTTTCCACTAAAATACTGATTTTTACTTATTTAAGCATTCTCCGATTTATCACTGCTACAGTTTTATTTGTTATGTGTAGTGTGGTCTCATGTTTGATTAGCATTCTGTACACACTTAGTAGGCCAGGAGGACCTTACGCATCGCCTATTGAATGAGAAATTCAATACTTTTTCTTTGGGTCGTAAATGAAATATATTTTAGAATATTTCCTACACGGATGTTTAGTAATGGTTCATAGAATGCCTTTCAAGTAAATGGTGAAAAATGATTTCACAAAGCACCCAAACTATCTCACTGTGATAAGTGGGACTGAGCGATATATGTGTAAGTCGAATTCGCGTATGTTGGGGTATAATTTCGCATATATATTACTTTTAGTTGGGTCCAGAAACTGAAAAAATATAATGTAGATCAAAATGTATATTATAATCGTAGACTGTACTAATATAAAATCGCTAACCGAAGTTAATTCGATGTAGAAGACGTCGAAAAATCTAACAGAGTAAATGACGACTCGTAGTTTTTTTTTCCGCATAATTTCCTCATAGCATGTTAATATTTTTTTATTCCTTGTTTTCAAAAAGTAATGCGCTCTTCGCAAATACCTAAAGTTTATATTTTCTAAAATTTGTAACCCTTTTTTAATTGAACTGCGGCTTCGGTCAAATTTCCAATCGTTTTTAACATTTTACAGACAACAATTAAATCCATACTTAATATTATAAATGCGAAAGTAACTCTGTCTGTCTGTCTGTCTGTCTGTTACGCTTTCACGGCCAAACCACTGAACCGATTTGGATAAAATTTGGTACAAATATAGTTTGAGACCCAAGAAAGGACATAGTATAGTTCTTATCCCGGAAATCCCACGGGAACGGAAACTATGCGGGTTTTTATTTTAGATTTTTTTCCACGCGAACGAAGTCGCGGGCACAGCTAGTATATATATATAGACTTACAACGCTGTCCCTTACAACCTGCAACGCTGAGAGACTGTCTCTAGTTGCTATAAATAAAAGTGCAGTAAGTATCTTCTATTTAAATTGCGTTGTGAACAGGCATCCATATAGCGAGGATGTAATGTTATTTTAGTATCTTCACACCCGTATCTCCGCAGAGGTCTTCGACGATACGGGCTAAGAGAGGCAGAGGTATCACCAGAGCACTCAATTAGCCGAACACACTGAACCGATTTGGATAAAATTTGGTACAAATATAGTTTGAGACCCAAGAAAGGACATAGGATAGTTCTTATCCCGGAAATCCCACGGGAACGGGAACTATGCGGATTTTTATTTTAGAAATATTTCCACGTGAACGAAGTTGCGGGTACAGCTAGTAGAAAATAAACTGTCAAGTTTTTTATTATTTTGCACTTTTTTATGCCTTTCTATGAGCTCGTCAATTGTCACCGCCTGCAACAGTGGAACGTCACTATCGACTTCTAAATTTATTCGCTTATAATTTTACTAGGCTCTCTAGCGTCGATTTCACGTACCGATATTTGGTGAAGAAAAAAGGACTCAATGTTATCGAGATGCCATTTAGTGTTTTTTGTGAAAAAAAAGTTATCAAAAGTTAAATCTACGAGATTTGAATGTGGCGTAACTCCGAATTCACGCAAGTCGGGGTAACGTAAGTTGAGGTATACTGTAAATAAAACTTTTCGTAGAAAAGTGATTTTATACACAAAATATTCAAATTTGTCGCCTCTGTGGTCTAGTGGTCCAGCGTTGGCGTCGACCACATGAGGTCCCGGGTTCGATTCCCGGGTCGGGCACTTAAAAAAAAGTGTTTTTTCAGTTTTCTGAGAAACACAAAGTTGCTCGGGATTGGAAAGTGCCCGGTTGGCGATAGGCTTGCCACCTATCACATTTGTGGGACCAAGTATCTTCGGCTAATCGTGGGTGCACTTGTTGTACCTCTGCCTACCTCTTCGGGGATACGGGCGTGAAGATACTTTTATATTCAAGTTTTTGCCATTTAAATATCAAAATGAGTTATAAACAGATTACTTGATACGAAATTTGACTCTAAAATTAAATATAAAACTAAAATTGCAGATAAACATTATAGCTTTTCAACTAACGAAAAACGGAGGTTATAAGTTTGACATGCATGTAATATTGTTGGAATTGGATAATATTTGAGTATAATACATTTAGGCGTCCAAGTACGTGTACTAAACGAATGTGTATGTATGTTTGTTAACCAGTTTCTCGGGAACTAAGTTATATCAAGATAATTCTTTTTGACTTAAATCAGGTATATTCTGACTAAGGGAACAGACCAAGTTTCATTAAAATCGGTTTAGTAGTTTTTGAAATATAGGTATTGCTGACAGGTATTTAAAGTCGGTTTAATCATTTAAATTACTCTCATTATACAGGCCGAATATTTAAAGATTGTACATGGAAGGTATTCAGTATTCGATTCTGATTCCGATGTGAAAAAAATAGGTACTTACTTCAATTTTGCCCTAATCGATCTTTACATATTATAATAAAATCGTAGGAAAGTCAAAACTGTACATTGATATTTTTTTAAAAGAATACTTGGGGCGTGATCTATCGAAGCCAAAAATATAGTTTTTAGAATTTTTGTTTGTTTGTCTGTTTGTGCTATAACACAAAAATAATTAAAAATACGAAAGTCCTGATCAAAAATTATAAACGTGAATTTCATCTGTAACGATGAACTCATTTAATCGACGATCAGTACAATCGACGTAATCGATCATATAGCAAAGAAGAATTTCGCCACCTCGAGCCTGTCGACACTAGCTCAGTGGAAGAGCGTCCCGGCTTTAGGGAGATGATCGCAGGTTCAAATCTCGTGTGTCGATATTTTTCTTTGTTGTTTTTAAGATTTTTCCAGTTCACAAGCACGGGGTGAGTTCTATAACACAAAAATAGGCTACATATTATCACGCTATCACCTACGGAGGAGGAGCAGTGCGGAGTAAACGAAGTCCGCGCGGACGAAGTCGCTGGCAACAGCTAGTTTTGCAATAAAAATGTTTAGTACAGACACCCGCACACGGCCCATAGTTCATTGTTTATTGTTTACAAACGACGCTTAGGCCTCGGATACACTTTGATTGGTGCGAGTGCGAGTGTTTAATGCAGGTGCTTAGTATTAAGCAAAAAACACGTAACCGGGGTAAGTGTAACCGGGCCTTAATAAAGCTCCGATTCTTCCTCTCGAGATTCGATCCTCTCGATTAACAAGTGTTAGTACATCGTGCAGTGACCATACTTTTTGAATATTACTACACTAATTTCGTTGAGTGTGGTTAAGTGATATTTTTTATTATATTTTTATTGTTAACTTACGACCGAATACTAGGTAGATATCTTGTCCTTCAATATGTACAATGTTTTACCAGGCAGTCCGTATAGTAGTCTAAGGCTGGTTTTAGTGTCACACTGACCGCATGCTGATAGTCGGCGCTGATGGGTCAATATGTATGTAGTCGTAAGTAGCGTTTTTGATTTATGTAGCCTATGGCCGTCAGCGCTAAGCGACTACATACATCAGCGCCGATCGTCAGCGTGACAGTAATTAAAGCCTTAATAATAAAGCTGAGGTTTTTTATGTGTGAACGCGCTAATCTCTGGAAAAAATAATTTTGTGTATAATATCCGCATTTTTGAGAAAGGCTATAGATTTTTTTCTATCATAAGATAGCAAACGAGCAGATGGGCAAAGATGTGACATGTGAAAGACATGCATAGGTTTATCGGCTACCTTACACGCCAAACCGGATCACGACCGTGGCAAGCTCTAACGCTATTGCCGCAGGAATAGGTAATGCATTGATACCAGACCATCTAGTGCTCTACCACTTAGTAGTCACGATATTAGTTACTCGTACAACCAATTTCTCGCCTTTTACGACCTACTTGGCAGAACGGCAGTTGGCTTATTCTTCAAAGGAGCCCGGACCAACTCGGTGGAAAGTACATTTCCTTCACGCCCATATCCCCGAAGGGGTAGGCAGAGGTACAACAAGTGCACCCATGATTAGCCGAAGATACTTGGTCCCACAAATGTGATAGGTGGCAAGCCTATCGCCAACCGGGCACTTTCCAATCCCGGGCAACTTTTTGTGTTTCTCAGAAAACTGAAAAAACACTTTTTTTTTTAAAGTGCCCGACCCAGGAATCGAACCCGGGACCTCATGTGGTCAACTCCAACGCTGGACCACTAGACCGACTGAGAAAAAAGAAATCTTTTTGGATCACGCGAACGCAGTTTCGGTTATATTGCCATAAATCACTCAGGTGTTTTCCCCGTGTTGGTTCAGGGCTTCTTTGAAGAATAAATCAACTGCCGTTCTGTTAGGCAGGTCGTAAAAGGCGACGATTTGCTATACGAGTTACTATCATTGTGGCTACTAGATGGTAGAGTTCTGCATTGTCTCCTACGGGTCTGATACCACCGTTTTACCTATTCCTACGGCAACAGCGTCAGTGCTAATCACTTTCGTGTTCTGGTTTGGAGGGTAAGATAGCCAGTGAACTTATGCATGTGGCATTAGACCTCGCCACAAGTCAACAAGTAACAACGCACCATTAACCCCTTTTGGTGTCTTGAGGCGATATTTGACTCTTTCCATCAGGAGACCCATCCGCTTGTTTGCTATCTTATGATATAAAAAATAGGTAAGATACTACTATTGACATAATTGCACACACAGTTGCCAGTATCTAAGTTCCCCTATTCAGATAAGGCTTAGTTAATTTCGTAGGCTATAAACCGGTATACTGGCAGATATGCACGCCATCCTAACTTTCTCCACAACCGGTACAATTAACTGTGTTAGTTAATTTGTGCTAATCCGATAATGTTACATGGCGTTATGTGTCATTTGTATAAGTTGTTTTTTATTGGATACTTTCTGGTACCCGTGACTTTGTCCGCGTGATTGAAAAATTGTCACTTCTTAAGTATATTCGGGTTTAATCGTAGCTTGTTACTTCTGGACAGTATAGCTTTATAATAGTGTAACAATTTTTAAAGTCGGTCTAGCAGATTTTGAGTTTATTCATTAAAAGCAGTTACTCGCGACTTTTTTTTTATATCATAAGATAGCAAACAAGGAGATGGGTTTCCTGATGGAAAGAGTCAACCATCGCCTATAGACACCAAAGATGTTAATGGTGCGTTGCTATCTTGTGGCGAGGTTTAATGCCACACGCATAAGACTACCGGCTAACTTACCGTTCAAACCGGAACACGACAGTGACAAGCACTAACGCTATTGCAGTAGGAATAGGTAAGGCGGTGGTAAAAGACCCGGGTGAGACAATGCAGAACTCTACCACCTAGTAGTCACGATGGCAGTGACTCGCATAGATAATCGGTCGCCTTTTACGACCTGCCTGATAGAACGGCAGTTGGTCTATTCTTCAAAGGAGCCCGAAACCAACACGGGGATGGAACCTGGAACCAACACGGGGGTGACACGTGACTTCGTTCGCCTTCCTGAAAATCATTACTTCCCCTTGCTTAACGTACCTATTTTTGCCGCAATAGCGTCAGTGTTTGTCATTGTCGTGTTCCGGTTTGGAGGGTAAGGTAGGCGGTAAAATTATGCATGTGGCTTTAAACCTCCCCACAAGATAGCAACACACCATTAACATCTTTGGTGTCTATAGGCGTTGGTTGACTCTTTCCATCAGGCGACCCATCTGCTTGTTTGCTATCTTATGATATAAAAAAAATATGAACCCAAGTAGTTTGTAAATCCCAAGGACTAACGTCGTTTCGAGACATTAATTTTTTAAACGCGGTAAAACTGCAGCAACAGACTTTCATTTTCAGTATATCTAGTATCTGTATCACTCTGTATCAGATCTTCACCAAATTCAACTAGGATCACATGGAAAATATAGGGTAATATAGGTCATATTTCCCGTGTGGTTCCATTTAAATTTAGCACTCACTCTTTTGACACTCTTTTGATCTTCAAGTGGAATTGTACAGATGGGACACGTAGCTGAGAAAAAAAAGCGATCATTTTTTTACCAACGTTTCTCGCCTGTCTCACTTTTGTTGGCCTGTTCTCATTTTCAAACACACATTCATAAGATTTCGGTTTTTTTTCGAGATCAAAACAATTAATCCACGTTTCGTCTCCTCTGTCAATGTCATAACCAATATTAGAATGTCCGTGGTCGTACTTCAGTAGCATCTGTGAGCACCATTCCACGCGAGCCCGCTTCTGCTCCGCTGACAGTTCATGAGGGATCCAACGACAACAAAGTTTCCGAACTTTCAATTCTTCGTGTAAAATTTTCTGAATTTGGCTCATACCAATCCTCAATAGTCCTCGAATTGTCTCATAGGTAATCTGGGGGTTTTCTTCAATTAACCGCTTAACAGTAGCTACATTTTTTTCGTTGACGGCAGTTGAAGGCCGCCCTTTACGAAATTCGTCATGTAAAGAAAACTAGACCTCTCTCAAATTGAGCAAACCATCGCCTCACGGCGCTAAAACAAAGTGCTTTTCTCCCAAAAGCATTTTGAAGACGAGCGGCACAGTCTTGCGGAGAAAGAGAACTTTTAAAATCATAAAAAATCATCGCTTTAAAATCTTTTCGACTTAATTCCATTTTCGTTGCGTACTTTGATGTGTGATAAAAAAAAAGCAATTGACAAATCATTTCCCGCCGATTGTTTTTTTTTGTTACTAAGAAGGTTGCAACGTTTTAAAAATATAACATTCGAAGTTCAAATAGTTACGATTAGCTAGAAGTGCAAAACTTTTAGTGTGCCCCATGTATATATCAATGAATATAAATATTCACGGGACAAATTACACTTACTGATCTAAGCCCAAAGTAAGCAAACTATTTGCTTGTATTATGGGTGTTATGGCCATTTGTACTAAACATTGTCTTAGGACAACCCTAAATTGTATGCTGTCCCTTCTTGTCTTAAATGAAAAGAATGTGACAGCATACTATTTAGGATTGTCCTAATCTAAGATAATGTTAGTGCAATTGGCCATTAGTCAACGATGTTATTACATATAAATAAATATATAAATACTGGAATATATTTAATAAACACCCAAACCTGGAAATACAAACATTTGTGCTCATCACACAAATACTTGTCCCTGTCGGGGATTGAACCCGGGGCTCGTCGATTGCGTAGTCGGGTCGCTAACCACTCGACCAACGGGGTGGTCAAAAGGTTTCGGAGATACAGGAAATGGAAAGTCATTTGCTGCAGTTTTGGTGTGTTTAAATTATTTTATAACACACTAGCTGTTTCCCGCGACTTCGTCCGCGCGGACTTTGTTTACTCCGCTCCTACTGGTCATAGCAAGATGTTATATAGCCTATAACCTTACTCGATAAACAGGCTATCCAACGCAAAAAGAATTATTCAAATCGGTTCAGCAGTTTTCGAGATTACCGCGTACAACCAAACAAACAAACAAACAAATTACAATTTTATAATATTAGTATAGATTTATAACACCCATTGTTTACAATGACAATAAAAAAGGTGAGAGATATAAACGGAAGCGCGATGCAAGTCGGGCAGTACAAAATGTCAATTACACGAAATAATTGGGGTCAGTGTAAGACGCTGATGTAACTTTATTGATAGATCCGGCTCAGGCTTCCGGCTCCTACGTAATGTTATTGAAATTATTTTCTTTACTCACGCATTGTTAGACCTAATCGGACATGTTTGTTTAATACCGGCCATTGAGCTGTGAGTGTTTCACTAGTGAAGGGGTTATATCAGGGCTTGTTAACCGGTTAATTTTGAAAGCTAAAACAACGCAAGTACATAAGTAGCGTCTTGAAAAGGTTTGGCTCTACCTTAACCTCGAAAATACCGGTTTCCTTATGAAGCAAAGTTATAAAGGTTTTGATTCAATTAACCCGTTCATTGGGGTTTTTAAAAATATTTCTATAATTTTCGCCGCTTCCAATTTTCGTCAGTGCTGTACGTGTTTTAGAATTCTAGTCTAGTCGGTTTTAGCTTAAACTGTTTATATATGTTTATGCTCTCTGATCTCATATATGCTCCCAGCAAAACCTTTTATAAATAGGGATACAAACGATACATCGATTTTATCGTTCATAAACATCGATGTTTTAATATCGATGTTGCAACTCCAAACATCGACGATACATCGTTTTTCATGAGCGATGTTTTATGAATGATGTTTTATCATAGTACATATCATTTTCTCTCCGCCCTCAAGTACTCCAACAAAATATTCAATACAAGTAATTTATGTGGTAAAACATCGGCCATAATCGACATTGATGTATCGTTCCTAAACTCCGATGTTTTTAACATCGATGTTTTACTCGAAAAATCATCGATGTCCAGATATCGATATTTTTTATGAGCGATGTTTCATCCCTATTTATGAAAACCGCTAATACTTCTATTATACGGTATTATTAAAGCGTTTTCGGCTTTTGAGTTATATACATATCTCAGATCACTTACAGGGTATACGGGGTACATCTCTTTTTCTATCTTATTATCATATCTATGCAGATTTGTCACAAGACAAATTTGCAAATTTACTCATTTACTCTATTCGTACAAATACGCCGGTTGCGAAGACTGTCATTACAATATTCGGACAACACCCGATCCATCTGAGGTATAATAGACTTCTATAATTTTATTTATACAGACAATCGTTGATCTGCAACTTGCAAGCTATATCTTTAAAATTACGTATTCGTCACAGTCAAAATTTCCTGAACTATCAATCCCGCCTCCGTCGGTCGCGCCATGAATAATGCAACCGTTTCTGGCATCGTTTACTTTTAATGCGGCTCGATACTCTTGACAATTTATTGCCAGTTCACAACTATTCACCTGTTGCCAGTGTTTGAAACGCAGAACCGGATCTGTGGTACAGATTTTCATACTACTCCACTTATTGGTTCCGTTCTAAATATATATTTTATTTATATATATTTTTTTTCATTTATTTTAAACAAAAAGTATATAATAAACGCTACAAGAAAAAAATATAATTAAAAAATAACAAAATTTAAAGTAAAAATTTTAAATCGCGATATTACAATCATTTATCTTGTAAACAAGTATAATTACAAAACTTAACGCTTCTTTCTGGTAATCGCCTCTGTGGTCTAGGGGTCGAGCGATGGCGTTGACCGCATGAGGTCCCGGGTTCAATTCTCGGGTCGGGCAATCTAAAAAAAATGTGTTTTTTCATATTTCTGATAAAAACAATATTGTCCGGGATAAAAGTGACCAGTTGGCGGATAGGCTTGCCACCTATCACGTTTGTGGGACCAAGTATCTTCGGCTAATCGTGGGTGCACTTGTACCTCTGCCAACCCGCTTCGGGGATATTTGCGTGAAGATACTTAACGCTTCTCAGATGGACTGCGGTCCCCAGCTTAGTACACCTTGTCTGGCTGGGAAGATCTTCCTTTTCAACATCCTTGTGTGACGTCATCAACCTTCACACTTATCTCACTGTAACATTAGTTGGCCTGCTGGTTCCGTCCTGTCCCACGTTCTTTCAGTCAACATCCACAGTGGTGCCGTCATCTCGACGTGACGACCAGCGGCGTTACAACAAACAAGAAGACAGTTCTTCTAAAGAAGAGATGTCCATCGCCTATAAACACCAAAGGTGTCAATGGTCCGTTGTTATCCGTGTGAAGAGGGAATGCAACATGCATAAGTTTACTGGCTACCTGCCTTCCAAACCAAAACACGCAATGATAAGAGGCTTCCGGCGACTGGGACCGCATTAACTGGAACGGGCGGTCCCAGTTACCGGATTGATTTAATTTTAATATTTTTCTTCCAGCGACTCGGACCACGCATAAAATGGGTGCAGTCAAACGAAAAAATATTTAACATAAAATAAAATGAAACTCTTTGATTCATAAATATCGTTTATTTATATAACTTCAATAAATCACAATTTTTGTTATTTTGTATTAAACACGTAAATCATGCTAAAAATATTTAACGATTTCAAACAATTAACAATAACTAAATAATTCAACCGCACCGTTCGCATTGGTCGAGTAGTTAGTGATCCTAACTACGCAATCGACGGGGCTCGGGTTCGATTCCCGACAGGGACAAACATTTGTGTAATACGCATAGATGTTTGTATTTCTGGGTTGGATGTTTATTATATATATTTCGTATCTATATATGTATTTATAGGTATTAATATATAACTAATACCCATATCACAAGCAAATAATTTTCTTATTACACCAATTGATCCAACCCTTTGGGATTTCCATTCATGTAATTTGTCAAGAAATATTTATATTAATTATCTAAGACAAAATCAGCCTTAAAGGTGTATAATATCACAAAAATATCCTCTTGACTTACTTGCATGGTTGAATTACGTAAAAACCCGCTGGCTTAATCTATTGCTAAGCGCATAGTATAAATTAAATAGGTAAATGATATTAATAATACTTATAAATATTAAATAAAGTTATTGTTAATTGTTTGAAATTGTTAAATATTTTTAGCATGATTTACGTGTTTAATACAAAATAACAAAAAATGTGGTTTTCTTGCAGTTTTATAAGTTATAAATATAATATAAATATTCAGGGGACAAATTACACAGACTGATCTAACCCCAAAGTAAGCAAATTATTTGCTTGTGTTATGGGTGTTAGTCAACGATACTAATACATAGAAATACATATATAAATACTTTTACATACATAATAAACACCCAAATCCGGAAATAGAAACATTTATGCTCATCACACAAATGCTTGTCCCCGACGGGGATCGAACCCGAACCTCGTTGCTTGCGTAATGATATTTTTGAAAAATAAATAAATGATATTTATGAACCAAAAAGTTTTATTTTATTTTACGTTAAACATTTTTTCGTTTGACTGTCTAGTTTTAAATTGAACAATATATTTTTAAATTAATTTATGTGTGATCCGAGTCGCTGGAAGAAAAATATTAAAATTAAATTAATCCGGCAACTGGGACCGCGGTTTCAGTTAATGCGGTCCCAGTCGCCGGAAGCCTCAATGATAAGCACTGTCTATATTGCGGCAGGAATAAGTAAGGCGGTGGTATAAAACGCGGCCGTTACGTTGCAGAACTCTGCTTAACTGTCTAGTAGTCACGATGTTAGTGATAGCTACGTATGAGTCTTTTTCCGCCTTTTACGATATGCCTAGCAGTTATTGAATTGATATATTCTTCAAAAGGGAGCCCGGATTAATATGGTTAGAACACACACACAAAATCAGTATCTATACTATTACTAGGTGATATCCGCGACTTCGTCTGCACAACATCGTGGAACGTTTAGTGTTTATAAAAATCGTGGTTTCTGATTTATTAACTTATAAACTTTAATAATTTAATTTTAAATAAAGATATCGTGCAATTTTTATTATTAATAAGAACAAAGTATAATTAAGTGGAAAACAAAAAACATCGGAATTTATTACGCGGTTTGCGTGACGCTAGTGCTCTGATATTTTATTTATATAGATTGGAATTGACTTATGGTATTTTTTATATCAAGGAAAACAAACCTCCCCGTGTTGGTTCCGAGCTCCTCTGAAGAATAGACCAACTGCCGTTCTGCCAGACAGGTTGTAAAAAGCGACCGATTGGCTTTGCGAGTCACTACTCTGGTACCACCGCCTTACCTATTCCTGCCGCAATAGCGTCAGTGTTAGTCACTGTCGTGTCCCAGTTTGGAAGGTAGGGTAGCCGGTAAACTTATGCATGTGGCATTAGACCTCGCCACAAGATAGCAACGCACTCTTGGTTGACTTTCCATCAGGAGACCCATCTGATTGTTTGCTATCTTATGATATAATAAAAAAAATTGGTTTTACAAAGCTTTTTCGAATGAATCAATGCTAATTGTAATGGTCACAGTTACAATACTATAAAAAATATAATTCATATTCAAAACAAAACGCTAATTAAAGACGAATGTTAATCAGTGCGTTAACAGCTTTATTAACGATGTGTCAATAATTGTGCAGATTACCTTGGTGTTATTGTTGAAGTGTCGGATTAGATTGGGTATCGATAATCGATTATTTTGTACTTTGATTGTATAATTGATGTAATTCTGGTAGCTGAAATTTGTTATGACAAAATGAATAATTAGTTATTAGAAATCCCCGTCAAAGATGCCAAGGGCAAATGAATATTAAATTTCAAAAAAGTTGAATTAATATTATTTATTATTCTGACCGTGTTGCGACATGATGTTTATTAATTATATTTATATTAGCTTGGTACAGGCCACGGGCACTATTAAGTATTAACTATATAATTATGTGTTTTAGGAATAATCTCGGGTTAAGGAAAAAATAAAGTTTTGACAAGACTAGATTTGAATCACCTACAAATTACAATCTTGCCTTAAATCCAGGTATTTATTAATCTGCCATTCTGCTAGGCGGCACACAGGGTAAACAACAACAATAATGAACATACAAACCTCTATATTTATAAGATTTGTTGCATTTTCTGATATTTCGATATTTTCAATACGTAAAGCAATTGGGCCCAGTTATCGCAATAAGGAGCAATAGCCGTTAGAACTTGCCAAATACGGCAATGGAATCGCCAACTATTTCACCAGCTTGCAAACGGGAAATTCGTGGTGTGTGGCATAGTGGCACCCCACGGGTCTGAATTGCTGGGATTGTCGCAAGTTAGACGGTTGGTAGGATAGGGCGTTCGCGCTGGCTACGTTTCAGCTTTTGCGACCTAAATGTAAACTAGATCAGATAATTCATTTAAACAATTCAAAAAATTCAGAACCATCCTGATCCTTCTGGCCTATTCCGAGCCTTTATTTGAGCGTGTACCGACATTTATGTCAATCTGTCAACTCTATAGAAACCGGCGTGATAGTATACAATATTTATTGAACTCTAGTAATTTCTGATGTTTATCTTTAAATGCTTGTTACTTGTTAGAAACCATGATGTAGAGGTCAAGGAATTAAAGAAATAAAAGATCAGATGTTTACTTTCACTTTGAAGTCTTATCACCTATGGCCCGCGCGCTGCTACTACGTGACGTCCATTTTGAAGATGACCTCCTAACATACTATAGTGTAGCCTTCGTTCACGGCCACATGAAAGTGGTCACTGTTGGCCATTGTTCGATTAGTTTGGCTAAGTTTACGCTTTCGACGATGACCAAATAATCTAGAATGTATGTGAGTTGTAAATATATGTGAATCAGACAGTAAGTTGTAGTCCATTTTTATATAGCTGAATAAATTGATATATTCCCAAATTCTGCGTTCGATTCCCAGCTTTGCATTAGTATCACCACGCCTTTTGGAGTAGTTAGTGTAAATTAAACGTTACTAGATGTTCCAGTTAGCGATAAATCGGTAGAACGTTGACGCCTCTATATATCTATAATAAATATCTCAACTAGCTACTGATGTATGTACTTCAAAAAAATTATCTACTGAGCTGAAAATTAACATATTTTCTCATTTAGTGTACAGACGGAACTACGACGGACGAAGGACATCGATATATTCGCTTCACTACGTATCGAGAGAAGAATATTTCGGTTTTTTTAATAGTATGAAGTCGTGTCAGTTTAATTAAAACGCCACCATATACGCTTGAATATAATTAAATATATTTCATTGTATATAGTAGCACCCTAAAAATTGGTTTTCCTGGTAGTAAAGATAACTGCCGCGTGGACTGGTGGTTGTAACCTCCAAAGCCTACCAATATTTTACGTCTCTGCCACATAATTATCCTTTCCATCTGTGTGTAAGTAAAAAAATATTACGGTTCCCTTGCGGGGTAGATAGAGTACCAAGGTGCATCTTGTAATAACACCAGTAATATAATTCAAACTACTGAGTTGCGTCGGAAAGTTACTGGCACATTACAATCCTTAAATAGTCTACGGAACTTTTTACCTCTAAAAACCAAAATACTCCTAGTTCAAACATTAGTGCTGCCTATAGTCGACTACGGAGACGTCTGCTATTAGTCCGGGAGGAATCGGCGCATGAGTACCGAAAACTATTCCACCTCAATTTTTTTATGCGATCCTCTTCAAATTGCCCTACTGATGATATAAATGCATGTTGCCATGGGGCAACCCGATGCCATATTGTTTAAACCGAAATTTTTAAGCAATTGCAAGGAATTGTTATTTTTCAACCGGTCAATTTTTTTTATATATATTTTTTTGTTTTTTATGTCATAAGATAGCAAACAAGCAGATGGGTTTCCTGATGGAAAGAGTTAACCATCGCCTATAGACACCAAAGATGTTAATGGTGCGTTGCTATCTTGTGGCGAGGTCTAATGCCACATGCATAAGTTTACCGGCTACTTTACCCTCCAAACCGGAACACGACAGTGACAAGCACTGACGCTATTGCGGCAGGAATAGGTAAGGCGGTGGTACCAGACCCGGGCGAAACAATGCAGAACTCTTATATTTGAGAACAAAATGAGAATTATTAACATTATTAGATGTATATATTTTAAGTTTTTGTGATTTTTCGTTATAATAAATGTGAGTGTCATGTCGTTTTTAGTTGTTCCCAAGAAAAGAAAATATTCTGATGATATCCTACCATGTATTTTTTGTGAAAATGAAAACGATGTAGTGAAAAATCCGAAGCCTGATACATATATAACTGTACAACGTGCAGCTTATCGACGAAAAGATGCGGCTGCTATCCGATTTGAAAATTTGTTTAATTCTTCTCTTGACAAACAAACATTTTCGTGGCACAGAACATGTTATGCAAGTTACACAAGTGAAGAAAAAATTAGGCGAAGAGAAATACAACTATACAAACAAAATGAAAATCTTCAGGAAGTCCAGTAAGCGACGCATACTTGTGAGCGCGCGAAATTAACAATTAAAAAAAAGATATATCAATGTCATTTTTTTAAATCTCTATTAACAATATTATTAACTACTGTATAGAAGATTTAAAAAAAAATTACTTAAACATTATGTTTTTTTTTAATATATTTTTCCATGGGTCGAAAGTACCCAAATTTGAGATTTTTCGAACCTTTAAAAAACATATCTTTAAAAATATTAACTTTATCGTGAAAAGTCGTAGGACCTTTTTTATTGTTATTTCAATAAAGAATATAAAAAAAATTGTCCGGTTGAAAAATAACAATTCCTTCCTTTGAAAAATAACAATTCCTTGCAATTGCTTTTAAAATTTTGGTTTAAACAATATGGCACCGGGTTGCCCCATGGCAACATGCATTTATATCATCAGTAGGGCAATTTGAAGAGGATCGCATAAAAAAATTGAAGTGGAATAGTTTTCGGTACTCATGCGCCGATTCCTCCCATATATAGTATATTTTTACATCATCTCATGCTTCATTCATATCTAATATGTATATTTTATTTAAGTAAGTCTGTATGTATTTATGTATGTATCTATAAGAATTTGTGTAAGTTTAAGTTATGTGAATATATTATAAATTTCAATATTTGTTTACATAGTGTATGTAGTATATTTTAAGATTTGCTTAGGGCTACATAATAATATGTCATTACAATTTAGAGGCACCGCATGCCTACTTTCTGTTGGCCTAAAGGTTGACGCTAGGAGAATGCCACTAGGCATTAAGTTCGCCTTTTGTACAAATTATCCTAGGTGTACAATAAAGTTAAATAAATATTAATATTATAAGTGCGAAAGTTCGTCTGTCTGTGATGCCTCAGCCACACTTGCGTCTATGGTCACAAAGCTTCGTGCAATGACACGATAAATGTAGATGTGACCGGCTATTATCGGATATCGTCGCATACATTCCGGATTGCGTGTGCCTTAGCGCGCATAATATAACTTCGGGACGATAGACGCAAGTGCGGCCCCAGCATAACGGCCCAGTTCCAATATCAACATTACGACATAATTTAGCTACGAGTAGTAATATTTTCTACGAGGCGTAAGCTAAACCTGTTCCTGAAAATGTCAAATTACCAAATGGTCCTAGAAACTTATGGAATTAAGTGATACGGCTGATTATAATTAAATTGTTTGCTAATGGTTAGAGCGATTGATTATAGGGACCCGACATTTAAACCGATTTTGATGAAATTTGGCAAGGAGATAGTTAAATACCCGGGGTCAAACGTAGGTTTTTTTTAATATACTCCTGAGGGACTGAAATAAGGTATCAAAATTTGTATGAAAGATTATGTTGATGGCATGTTAATCTACTAGCGGGCGAAGCTGCGCGGGTCAACAAGTCCTACTTCCTACTAATTTTATAAATGCGAAAGTTTGTATGAATGATTGAAAAGATTTTTATAACTCTTCCATGTAAAAACGGCTAAATCAATTTGGATGTAATTTGACACACATATAGATGTTTTTTTAATATTATTGGCAAACAAACAGATGGCTCTGCTGATGGGAAAAGAAACCATCGCCTATAGACACCAAAGTTATAAATAGTGCGTTGCTATCTGTGTGGCAGGATGGCAATGTCACCTACATAAGTCTAATGGTTATCTTACCCACCAAAGCCGAACACGACAATTACAAGCAATGACGCTATTGCGACAGGAATAGGTGAGGCGGTGGTATTAAATACCCGGGAGAGACGTTGTAGAAATCTACCACCTAGTAGTCACGATGGTAGTGATACACAACCAATCGGTCGCATTTTACGATCTGCCTGACAGAACGGCAATTGGTCTATTATTCAAAGGAGCCCGGACCAACACGGGGGATATGATGAACTGGAATAGCTCATTGGAATTTTTTTGAGAAAAGGCCTTGTTCCCGTGGGATTCACGAATAGCTGCTTTAATGTAGCGGGCTGCAGGGGCCAGTCAATTATAAAAAAGTTTTTAAGTTTTCTTTCACCGCAAATGAATATCACCTTGTGATAACATGTCTAATAACTATAAGAAACATTCACTCAGATGTAAACGATCTTACCGCGTGCGTTTAATTTATCTTATAAGAAACATTTTTTTAAATCACTGAAGCATAACCAAGAACTGTTATTCTAAATACAACTTATTATGATGAGTGCCTATTATTACACCAGCGGAAATAAATGTATCTTAGGTAACTTAACTAAGGTCGAAAAGCGGAACTTGGTATGCGATTCGTATAGAATCATATCTTAAACATTACTGGTTCCACCGTACATGGCATTGCTTAGAGTTGATGGTCTCTTAAGTATTATGTCTGCTTTGTATTACATAAAACTTATTGTATTGTATAATGAAGGCACAGCTAAATGTAACATGCAACAAAGGCGAATGTTTGTTTTACTTTTTTAATCGACTTAAAAAAAGGAAGAAGTTCTCAATTCGCCGGGTTTTTTTATGTAGTAATAAAATAATAAAAATAAATGTTACACACACTATATTCATGTAAATTTGCCATCCGTCCGGGATTCCCCGGATCTGTCCTAGTTTCGAGGCGTCCGGGGAGCATCCGAGCAGGTTTTTATTTTGTAGTCCGGATTTTAATTCAAATTTCGAATCACGCGCGCGACTCGTGATGATAATCCCCTGAATTTAAGAACTCTGTTTTGTTTTTGTTTTTTTTAAGATGTAATTTGGTTTATTTAGTAAAATAAATAAAAGTTAATTTAAAAAGCATTAAAACTATATTTTATTCTACTGAATAACATAAAAAAATACTCTTTTTTTCAAATTCAAGTTCAAATTGTTTATTTCACAAAATAAAGTTAGTCTAATACAAGCTGTACAACTCTGTTCAAATGTTCGGGTTGTAAGCTCTTAATTCGGTGGTTACAGATTTTTAAGATGACAACACATTCATATGGCATACATGATAACTTAGAATAATAACGAAGTCTATGCATGATAATATACACACGTCACACATGTAGGTATACCATTTTCTTTACGGCTAAAGTCTGTTGTTAAATTTAAAAGAGATTTTATTGTTTAGGCCATTGTCGAATTTCGGCCACATGCGACCGATAGTAGTGGAAAAAACATAAATTTTCTCTTAATATATTTCCTTTTCTGTACCTAGGCTAAGACTCTTTAACCTTTGTGACGTCACATGGTTTACAATTGATAAAAAGCTGTTACATGTTAGCAAATAAAAACATTATTTAGGCATGTTGTTATTTATTTTTAAGATAAAAAAAATGGAAAATTAAAAAGTGCACGGCTTCAACGCTCATTTAAGTTAAAAATATTTTAATAATTTATTGACGAAATAATTTTCAACGGGTTAATCATTATTCATTACACTATATTCTATACTTTTCGTCGTCGGCACTTGGTGTGATTCCATTGTTATTAAACACTTATTATTTGCACTTGTACATAATTTTTTTTTAATTTTTAATATAAATTTAAAAAAAAAAAACTTTTAAACATATATTTTTAATATATTACTCGACCGGTTTCACTTTTTAAAGCATCTTAGGGATGTAATATAATAATCACTTAAGTGTATTACGTCCTGAAGATGCTTTAAAAAGTGAAACCAGTCGAGTATTAAAATATATATTTGGAAGTGAAATTGATGTACAAGTGCAATAATAAACGTGTCCATCGGCTCCAACGATTTTCATGAAAGTCACAATTTAGGGGTTTTTCGAGCCAAGGAATCGATTTATCCCGATCGATTTATCGGTTAATCGATTTATCGGTTCCCAAGATATGGGTATGTGAAAAACCGAGCAAAACTCGGTCAACCAGATATTTATAATTATACGACACTAGCTTAGATATTAATTTTCAATAGGAAGTAAGTTCAAGTGCGTAATCAATTGTGTGACAGGAAAAAATCCCGTGACGTACTGAAGTTTAGAAATTGTTTTAAAAGAATCAAATGCATTTATAAAAGAGTATTCTTTATGTATACTTTTATTATTGTAAATTAGTGAAACATGAGTACAACAAATATATTTTAAATCCAGAAAAATCCTCGACCTGTTCAGAATCGACCACTCCGCTTATGCGGCGTGCTGCACCAAAAAGAGTACCTAGAAATATTTTAATTACCGTAGTAGAACTTTAGACCATATGATGTTACGTACAGGTTACAAGACCGACAGCAATGCCAAAACTGTACACTTTATTATTCTTGTCAGTGCTGTGTCAGTGTTATCCTATACATTGTTTTTCTTGACCTTAAACACTTACCGGCGACCTTTTCATGGCGATAAAAGAGGAAAAGTCCTCTACTTTGGTGGATTTTATTTATTGTTTTATGATATTGAAATTTGAAATGTGTTGTCTAACATAGCCTCTTGATAAATTGTTGTTTTTTTTACATCATAATTCATCACCATCGCCTATAGATACTAAAAATGTTAATTCTGCATTACTATCGTTGTGGCGGGGTCTAAGTGTCACATGCGTAAGTTTACCGGCTACCTACTACGCTATTGTGGTAGGGATAGGTAAGGCGGTAGTACCAGACCTGGATGAAACAACGATCCCGAGACGTTGCGGACGAGACTCTGCTAGCCACGGTGGTAGTGACTCGCATAGCCAATCGTTCGCTTCTTACAAACTGCCTAGCAGACGGACAGATGGTCTATTTTACAAAGGAGCCTGGACCAACACAGTCCTGTTACACGGTTAGTATAATGTAAAATCAACACGGTCCGTGTTTATTTTAATTTTTACGTTATACTAGAATTAAACGATTTTATTAATAAACGAGTTTGATGAATATGTGCTTAATGAAGGCTCATTCTGTCTCGCTCACTGTCGCGTATTGCTACGTCATAGTTGGTGCGATAAAAGAGCGCTAACCTATACGCATGCTCGAATAGAATTGGTAATAACAACAAGAGTTTATAAATTTCTCAGCCATTGACTCTGATGACTCAGTTTCACTGTCAGTTTAGTTATGAGGTTGTTCTCAGAGAGCTTAATGTACTGTACATAGAAGTCTTTGGATGTCCTATATTTTTATATCAAAGTATAGCATACAAGCAGGTATGTATCCTGATTAATTCTTCCTATCCTAAAGTCCTTTATCGTTTTATGATAATCTAATGAAGTCGTAAGTTTCAGAGATGTATCGGATCGTTTAAAACTAGATCCGCGGATACGTATACGGGTATGGATCATTGTCGTTTAGATTCGCCAATACGGATACGGATCTCAACTTTCTTGCAATTATTATTTATTACTTAGACGAGAATTTTAATACTATGAATATCTAAAGTTTTGTTCTGATTATAAAGGTAATGCAATTAATACCTTGTAACTATCTATAATAAATATTTAGTTGTGTTTATAACCATATCACACAGATTAGTGATTGATCTAACTTTAAAAAAAGTCATTCAAATACCTTGATTCTACACACCATGTAAGAAACTATTAGTAACTCAGTACAAATAATGTATAGACATTTGATTTTTGCAAATCCAAGCGAAATGTGATCTAACAAAATAAAAATATACGTTAGATAGAAATTAATGGTATTTCATTTCTACCTAAACTTATATTTAAAATTTTGTTCATGTAGGTAATTAAATATAATAATATAACAGACTGTATGTAACTATATTATTTCTTACTAGCTGTTGCCTGAGACTTCGTCCGCTCGGACTTCTTTTACTCCGCACTGCTCCTTTCTTGTAGGTGACGGCGTGATGATATGTAGCCTATATGTTGACCCGACCTGTTAGTAATATTCATGCAAAATTTGAAGTAAATCTATGCAGTACTTTTTGAGTTTACCCCGGACATACATACAGACAAACAGACAACAGATAAACAGACAAACAGACAAAAATTCTAAAAACTTATTTTTGGCTTCGATATCGATTGTAGATCACGCCCCAAGTATTCTTTTAAAAAAATATTCTATGTACAGTTTTGACTTTCCTACGATTTTATTATATGTATAGATGTACACACAAACACGTTTTTTGTTTTTAAGTTTAGGGTAGCCAACAAGCAGATGGTTCTTATGATGTATAGAGATCGTATTCCTCTGCCCTATAGACACCTAAGATGTTGATGGGGAATTGCTATTCCAATATCAAACCCTGGCGACATGTTGCACAATTCTACTATCTGAAGTGATAGTAGTTAGTAGCAAGTTTTTCCTTCGTTCACTTTTCACGAACTACCTGGGTGGGAGTTCAATAGTAGATTAGTAATAAAGAGTAGATGCGACGAATATTCGGTTACAATTCGGTATTTGGCCATTTTCTTTGGTATTCGGTATTTAGCAAAATCACTACTCATAGCATCTCTAGTCTATCCGTCCAAACCCGGTACACGACGGCAGGAATAGGGAAGGCGATGGAACTAAACCCGTACGAGACGTTCCATAACTCTACCAAGTGGTATATTGGTAGTAACACGTTTACCCTTTGATCTGAATTGTCTAATTGGAAGACAGATAGTATACTTTTTAAAAAGAACCCAAACGCGCTCGGGTCTACGTAGAATTGGTACTATATAAAATATCAGACATAACTTATTCAAAGTTCATGGTCAGGAAAGTGGTGATCGACTTAGAGCATTGTTCGATTAGATGCGCTGTTGCCTCGCGAGTTGCGTGCCATTGATATGATAATATGCGTATGCCATAGTAATTACATTGTAGTCGGCTGTCAGTACCGCTGATTAGCTGTAAAAAGTTAATGTTAATCTTCACTAATATTACAAATGCGAAAGTGAGTTTGTTTGGTTCTTTATTTGTTATGCTTTCACGCCTTAAATAATCAACCAATTATCACAAAATCAGGTTAAAGAATAAGATATAAGGTTCCGTTCATATCGAAATAAAAAAGATGTATTCGAAGGATAGAAAAAGAAGTCTTAATGCAAGTGAAGCCGCGAACATAAGCTAGTGACGTTGTAATTAGCTCCACTATAACTTAAACCTTGTCAGATTTTACTCATTTTATGTTATTGATTGATATAACTTTTGAGGCTATGTATTTTTTTTATATCATTAGATAGCAAACAAGCAGATGGCTCCCCGACGGAAAGAGACAATCATCGCCTATATACACCAAAGATGTTAATGGTGCGTTGCTATTCTCGTGGCGGGATGGTAATGCCCCGTGGATTATTTTACCGGTACTTTAACCTCCAAATCGGAACCCGACAATGGAAAGCAATGACGCTGTTGCGGCAGGAACAGTAATAATAATATAATATAATGTAATATTCACGGGACAAATTACACTTACTGATCTAACCCCAAAGTAAGCAAATTATTTGCTTGTGTTATGGATGTTAGTCAACGATACTAATACATAGAAATACATATATAAATACTGGAATATATTTAATAAACACCCAAACCCGGAAATACAAACATTTATGCTCATCACGCAAATGCTAGTCCCTGTCGGGGATCGAACCCGAGCCCCGTCGATTGCGTAGTCAGGGCCGCTAACCACTCGACCAACGGGGTGGTGGTACCAAATAACTAGACTAGACGTTGCGGAACTCAACCACCTAGTAGTCACGATGTTTGTGACAGGTATAGCCAATTCGCCTCTTACGAACTGTTTGGCAGAATGCTAAGTAACAATAGTGATTACACGAAATAGCCGAAACGGCGCGGCGGTCATCCGAAATATCTTGCGATAATTGACAAAGGATAACATTTTGGAACGAAGTTCCTTACGGCAGGCTGTTATAGTAAAACCGTAAGAAAAAATCCGTGGAAAAAAGTGCGTGGAATAAAACCGTTAAATGAGACGTGCGCAGGCGCGACAGTCGCATACACAAGCCAGTAGTGCCGTTTAGCTGAAGGAACTTCGTTCCTACCTGGTGTCCCACGACACCACATCATTTTTTATTAAACTCACAAACTATTAATTTCTAGTATTTAAAAAAACATATAATCTGCAGTTTTTATAAAACACAGTTTATCTAGTTAAGAACACCTACAATTAAATGCGACTTTGTAAAGTTTAATACTCCATAATCAATATATTTCCAGTAAACTATAGGCGTAAACGTCATGGGTTCGACGTTTATCATCAATTCCGATCTGCGCGAGCGCAACAGTTCACTAAATGTCGGATCTAAAGTTCACCCGAACAATACCGGATTGTTGTGTGTGACGAAATCGTTCCTTGATACGGTTAAACGATCTTTACTATCAAATTTAGCTGGGATTTCGAGGTCTCAAATCTCGACTGGGTAAAAGTGTTACTGCTTATAACGCAGTTGAAATAACAAGTAGTCCGTAGTCTATTAAATACAAATAAGCTTAGTCAAAGGACCTTTTAAAGTTGCCTGAGATCGACAAAAACCCTACTGTGTTAAAATAATATACGATCTTTTTTATTACACCACAAACTAGGTATAATGTTGTTACTCTTTGCTGTGCATGATCCTGAAAAGAACACTTACCTGAAATAACGACAAATCCGTATATGACTTGTCACACGGATGACTGGAGATGGCATATTATGAATGGGGGGCAGGCTGATGGAAACTGCTACAAACACGGATGTCTCATGTCGTCATAAAAACCTAGGAAAGATCAAAGAAGGCCCGCTTGTTACGAGCGTGGCAAGCAGCAGGCAAACGTACGCTCACACACTTGCGCACACGCACACACACATTTGCACACACCCACGCACACACCGACATACACTCACGCACACAAAATTGTAATGATTTCACTTGCATGCGCGCTAATGTCCATTATATAGCAATCTGATCGGATTTTAGCTGCTTGCCGAAAAATTCAATTTCGTTAAACGTTTATATGTCGTAATAATATATTCGCTTATCAATCTTAAGATTTTTTATCACTTCCTTCAATGGTAAAGATCGAGATAGCTACTGTTTCCTTTTTTATCGTATTGAATCGGCAATTTTTACGAGGCAAGATCCTAAAACAGAAGTTGAATATTACGTGATTTAACTTTTTAAAGTCTATGTGATATAACCTCAAAGATTGCATGTATGTATGTAAACAAGGAATTAGCCAAAACCTATACATATATAATAATACGTGAAGCAAATGCTTCGTACCGATTTTTATGACAACTATGCTGGGGCCGCACTTGCGACTATCGTCCCGAAGTTATATGCGCGCTAAGGCACACGCAGTCCGGAATGTATGCGAAAATAGCCGATAATGACCGGTCACATCTGCATTTATTGTGTCATTGTACGAAGCTTTGTGACGATACACGCAAGTGTGGCTGAGGCATTACACGAACGGAAAGTATGTTTCGCGCAGTAAAGTTTTGTGAAATACTGCAGAAACTTAATATCTTACAATAATATGTATTAGAAATACATTAAATTGATAAAAATAAACATTACACACAATATATTCGTGAGATATTTTTTACGACTAAAGTCTGCTTTCAAATTTAAAGGGCCTGATCGACGAGCGACCTTATACCCCGGCCTTATGGCTCGTCGGTAAAGCTCGCCCGTGTATCATCACAATACCGCGATTTTATGTAGCGACGAGCCCGGCTCGCGGCTCGTCAGCCCTGATCGACGGGCGAGTAAAACCGCGGGCTATGGCTTGATGGTACCTGCGTATTATTTAGGGGTATAAGTCACGCAACTGCACCGTTCTGCGACTATTAGGTGGTAGGAGTTCTACAGCGTCCCGACCGGGTTATTATACCACCACATAACCCATTCGTGACGCAATAGTGTTGATGTTTTTCTCTGTTGTGTTCCGGTTTCGAGAATAAGGCAGCCGTTAAACTTATGCATGCGGTATTTTGCACCGGCTGTCGTCCATTAAACTTAAGAATGAGGCCGTAAAGAAAATTGTAGGTACAAGTCATGTGTGTGTCATATGGGTCCGGGCTCCTTTGAGGAATAGACCAACTGCCGTTCTGCCAGACAGTTCGCAAAAGGCGACTGATTGCCTATTCGTGTCACTATCATTATGACTACTAGGTGGTAGAATTCCGCAACTTCTCGCCCGGGTATTTGGTACCACCGAATTACCCATTCCTGCCCCAATAGCATCACTGCTTTTCGTTGTCGTGTTCCAGTTTGGAGGGTAAGGTAACCGGTAGAATTATGCATGTGGCATTGTCATCCCGCCACACGGATAACAAAACACTATTGACGTCTTTGGTGTCTACAGGCGATGGTTTCTCTGTTCCATCAGGAGAGCCATCTGTTTGCTATTTTATGGTATAATAAAACGTGATAAATTAATGGCCCCACACACAAAAATACACAAATATATAATTACGTAAAGTCGAAATACCCTGCCTACAATTGGACCATTTATCGCGTGGTTTATTAACATCGTTTATGATACGTTCGCATTCCACGATACACTTCCTATTTTTGGTTGCGTCAACTTGTGGAATGAAAGTTAATCGACAACGGTTTTCCGTGCGATTAGTGACTTAATAATTAAGTACCGCGTCACGACTGCGTTCTCAGTGGGAAGGGACGAGATTAGCTTTTCGTTTTTAATGTTATAACGGCCTGTATACAGTAGACATGGATCATTTAATAATTAACATGTTAAATTTCGTAATAAACCCTTATTAATAATTAACATAGATACATATCGCACCTCCGCTCAAATAGTGTCACAATTCAGAAAATCGTAAATTTCGTACCATTTGTATCGTAGTATGCCATAGTTTTATCTCGAATGGTGATCTAATACTGTTTTCAATGATTTCACCATTGATATAAAAAACCCAAGATGCATAATCAGTGTCCCAAAAACGTCCTCTTCAAATGAGCGCATAATTTTAAATTGTGCGCTCATTTCAAATAGAATTGCTGCGATCGCGACACTGTCAATTTTATTACTTTTTGTACATTGCTTTTTAAATCAACTATAAATCTTGCGTTCGTTTCGTCTCAGAATCATAGTCCAAATCCATGGTTTCGGTTTTCGGTTGACCGTCCCTTACACACTGTATAAATTAATTATTATTATAGTAACTTTGAAATTAATGAATTATTATATTTTTATAAATGGGGTGTAAAGCCATTTATAAAAATATAATAATTCATTTATTTTCTTTATGTCATTATAATTTCTTGTATGTCATTGGATAGAAAAAACTAAATAACTCTCCTGATGGGTAAAATCGTCAACGATTTTTCCCATCACGAGCGGAGCAGCCTGTCAGTGATAATTTATGATATTAATAACGATAAAATTAATTATGAAGCAAGACATTGAACAAGACATTAAAATGTTACGGTTTCAGTTCCGGTCGGAACTGGAACAGAAGCAGAAGTTACGGTTTCGGTTTCGGCTGAAAATCCAGTTTTGGCCAGTCACTATATTATTTGATTTGCTCCCCCCTGGCCCCGAACCTGGGTAAGCCCATGATGATATAGTACCAAATACTAAAAATATATAATGTTTGTATTGGTTTGTACATGTAGACTGGTAAAAGATAGTACATACATAGAGTGTTCAGTACTGGATTCTGATATTGTATATGTGTAAAAAATTGATAGCTACTTAACTATTGTCCTAATTTTCCAACAAAAATATTAAGTACGTACATCCGTGTATACATATTTATGCGCGTGTGTCCCCATGTGTAAATATTAAAGTTCATTGTTTACAGACGGCGATTTGCCAAACTGCTGTAGTTAAGCTATATCCTCTTTTTATTATTTACCTCTGTGGTCTAGTGGTCCAGCGTTAGCGTTGACCACATGAGGTCCCGGGTCGGGCACATAAAAAATAGTTTTTTCAGTTTTCTGACAAACACAAAGTTGCCCGGGATTGGAAAGTGCCCGGTTGGCGATGGGCTTGCCACCTATCACATTTGACCTATGACCATTGACAATCGTAACCTTCAATATGTAGTTATCATATTAATACAAAACCAATTAAATATACAAAAAAATAGACGGATTGGCAAATATTTCGCTTCGATAAGCATGCGAGTTGCACAAGATATTGAAATTGTATGCAAATCGGTTTAGTGTAACAAAATTTGCGTGTAAACAATTAGACTGAGATGTCGGCCTCGTGGTTGCATTTGTCGTGAGGCAACTGCATACTTTAGGCGTACTATCTTTTTCACTGCAATTTGTGCAATCTTGGAGTTCTTATTCTAACAGCTATATCTAATACCTTTAAACGAGCAATTCTTGTATATATATAATTGGAATCTCGGAATCGGCTCCAACGATTTTCATGAAAGTCACGAATTAGGGGTTTTTCGGGTCAAGGAATCGATTTATCAAGGTTTCAGGTCCAAAAAAAGCTCTGTTCCCAAGATATACGTATGTGAAAAACCGAGCAAAGCTCGGTCAACCAGGTACAGAAAAAAAATTATTTATTCTATAGGAATCGATTTATCAAGGTTCCAGGTCCAAGAAAAGCTGGGTTCCCAAGATATGGGTATGTGAAAAACCGAGCAAAGCTCGGTCAACCAGATATTATTAATTAATACGCGAAGGAAAAAGTTTAAAGTGACCCCTTTTAAGGCAATGGCGTGAACGCTGGAAAATGACATTTGGCATAGTTAAAGTTAACTTTGCGGAGAATTGCAGAAAATTATTTTTTTTAAATAAAATGCATTAGAAATACATTACAATAATAAAAATAAAAATTACACACACTACATTATGTGACATATATGATATTTTACACACACTAGCTGTTGCCTGCGACTTCGTCCGCGCGGACTTCGTTTACTCTGCACTGATTCTCTCCCGTAGGTGATAGCGTGACAATATGTAGCATATATGTTGATCCAACCTGTTAGTGATATTCATGCAAAATTTTAAGTAAATCCGTGCAGTACTTTTTGAGTTTACCCTGGACATACATACAGACAAACAGACAAACAGACAAACAGACAAACAGACAAACAGACATACAGACATACAGAAAAACAGACAATTCTAAAAACTATATTTTTGGCTTTGATATCGATTATAGATAACGCCCCGAGTATTTTTAAAAAAAAATATTCAATGTACAGTTTTTTGACTTTCCTACGATTTTATTATATGTATAGATGAATACCGTTTTCTTTACGACTAAAGTAAGTTGTCAAAATTAAAAGAGATTTTATTGTTTAGTGTATGGTCGAATTTCGGCCACAGGCGATCGCTAGTATAAAAACTTTGACTATTTGTACTATTTTATACGATCTAATTAGTCTTTAATCATGATAGACCGTGGTTCCTGGAACATTTTTATTTTTGATTAGTAACAAACTGAATTTTTGTAAACACCTCCGTTTTGACGAGACGTCCATCTTTTTTCTGTTCCAAAAATATCGAATCGGGTAGCTAATAAAGTTAGGTGGCTTCAAATATATTAATTTTGTGAAGGAAAAATATTGATAAATAAAAATAATTAGTTTTTTTACTTTAATCGATTGATTATTTTATGAAAAACAGGAAAAAACTTTTGTCCTACACATTCGATGGTTTTTTGACGAATCCCCCACTCTAGAGATAACGAAATTATGAGATTTTTAAATTGATATTAATCAATTAAAAAAAAAACCTAATTTTCGCACAACAGCTTGTTAATTATTATTATATTTCAAGGGTAACTTTGTCCTACATGTGAAGCGGAAACTTTCCATAGTCCAACACTACAGTTATCTTTTTTACCTGCCTTTACTAGTTAGGGGCCATCCTTAAATTACGTAACACGAATTTCATGATTTTTTGACCTCTCCCCCGTCCTTCTCACAGCTGGTTACATTTGTGAGACCACTCTCCTACCTAGTGTGATGTCACATATTTTACAATTTTACATTGGAATAATGATCTCATTCGATTATTTTTTATCTCTACAGGTGGCTTTTTAAATTCACTGTTGTAATACTTAGATATAAAATATTATATTTAAAAAAAATTTGATGTCACAAAATTTGGAACCTCTCCCTACCCCTTGTCACACAACGTCACACTTCGTCGACCCCCTCCCTCCCCCTTAACGTGTGACGTTATTTATGGATGGCCCCTTACCCGATTCGAGATTTTCGATGATAGAAAAGATGGACATTTCATCAATACGAAACTGTTCACAAAAAATCAGCTTGTTATTAATTAAAAATAAAAATGTTCCTGGCACCGCAGTCTAAAATGTGCCCGATTGCCGGATATATAATAAAAATATTATTGGGTGTTTTCTGAGGAAAATCTCAATAGTAGCCACACAGAAATAAATCGAAATATTTCTGTAAGTAGCCCGGAATGTGGTGTTGTGTTTTCATCCCGTGCTTAGAAGACCCACGTACAGCTGGCTAAGGTTGTTCCGGATTGTTGGATCGGGCAAAAATTATTATGGGGTCATTTTTCAGAAAATAACTCAATAGTAATTTGGAATTTGATGTTTATTATAAACTTGTGCCTCAAATAAACGTACAGCATGCTTAGGTCATTAGCTTCTGGATTGTCGGATCGGGCATAATATACTATTTTATGAATGTCGACAAAAACTCAGTAGGAGCCCAGAATCTAGTGTTGTATTTCTATTCCATACCTCGGAACCTTGTGTTGTCATCCTGTCCTACAAAAAACACGGACAGTTGACTTAAGACATTAGTTTCCTGATCGGGCAAAAATATGGTAAAATGGTAATTGGTGCTTTTCGGGAATAAATCTCAGTAGCACCGGAATACCTAGAATCTGGTATTGTATTTCATCCCGTGCCTTTGAAGAAGCACATACAGCTGGCTTAAATCATGAGCTTATATATGGCCGAATCGGGCTAAAAATGTTATTGGGTCTTTCCCGACTTAAGAAATTAGTTTCCTGATTATCGGATCGGGCAAAAAAGGTAATTGGTGTTTTTCGGGGATAAATCTCAGTAGTACCGGAATACCCAGAATCTGGTATTGTATTTCATCCCGTGCCTTCGAAGAAACACATACAGCTGGCTTAAATTATGAGTTTCCATATGGTCGAATCGGGCAAAAAATGGTATTGGGTCCTTCGGCCTTCCCCACTTACGAACTTTAATTTGCATGAATTCATACTCCTCCGTTCGCGTGATTTGTCGATAAAAGGGCTACACAGTTTTATGCTTTATGTATTATATAAACATCTTTACAAATAAATAAAATTGGAGTGTCTGTTTGTAAACTTAAAATAACTGCTTTTTACTAATTTCATATAGAATGTATACACGGTGCTTATACAACTTTTTTTTTTTTTTTTTACAATATTTGTCTGTATGTCTGTTTGTTCCGGCTTATCTCTGAAACGGCTGGACCAATTTTGACGCGACTTTCACTGGCAGATAGCTGATGGCTGGCTGGATGACTGGCTGATAATAAGGCGTAACTTAGGCTAATTTTATTTTAGAATTTTTTCCACGCGTACGAAGTCGCGGGCACAGGTAGCAAATAATAAATATAGTAGATATAGATAAGAAATATGTAGATAATGTATTTTTCTTTCACAGGGGCTGCCATCTTGGTCGCGCGGGCTGGAGGCTGCGGAGGCGGCCCGCGCGCGCCTTGTGCGGTGGGCGTGCGGCGACCCGCCCGCAGAGCCCGACCCGCCTAGGAAGAAGATGCCGCATGCGTTGAGACGCAGGTGGCCAATGTGCCCCTGCTTACAAGTAAGTACATATCATATTACATATTAGTATTTATCTGCAGCAATAGTTCTTAACCTGGTCTGCGGACCACTAGTGGTCTCTGGGAAGCACCACAGTAATCCTGTAGAAATGTTTTTCGTAGCTGTAGAATATCCATTTATGCGATTACTATCTACATCTATATGCATATTATAAATGTGAAAGTTTGGATGTATGGATGGATAAATGGGTGGATGAATGAATGGTTGGATGAAAATGTTACTCAATCGCCCAAAAACTACTTAACAGATTTGGATGATATTTGGCGCACTGGTAGGTGATGATTTATCCCGGAAAAATGATTATTTCCCGCTAAAAACTTATAATGCAGCGGGCTGCACGGTGCAGTTAGTATGTAATATGCGAGAAACTTAAGCAAACACAAGAAGAATCGTTTTAACTGGTTTAGATGGTAAAAGTGAATATCATCACGCTAATTCCCTTGTAGACTGAACCTCATGTTTTTTTTATAGTAGAGGGGGAAACGAGCAGGTGGTGCACCTGATGGTAAGTGATCACCGTCGCCCATGGACAACTGCAATACCGGGAGTCTTGCAGCTACGTTGCCGGCATTTTAAGAATGAACAAGCTCGTTTCTTGAAGGTCCCTAGATCGTATCCGTTCGGAAACACCCCCGAGGGTAATTGATTCCACAATGGAGTAGTGCGAGGCAAAAAGTACCGACAAAAGCGCACGGTTGTGGATTTCTAGACATCGAGGTGGTGAGGATGGAACTTTAAATTTTGACGCGATGTCCAATGATGGAATTGTGCAGGAATGGAATGGCTGCAGAAATTAGTCCGAATAACTCTTCGGAACACTCCCCATGATACATACGGTAAAAGATGCAGTGCGAACCTACATCTCTGCGTAACGTCAAAGAGTCGATCCGATTAGAAATAGCCTGATCGTCGACGATTCGAACCGCTCTATGTTGAATGCGATCAAGAGGATGAAGCTGGTACTGAGGAGTTCCGGCCCAGAGGTGAGAACAGTACTCCATGTGAGGTCGAATTTGGGCCTTGTAAAGTTGAAGGCGATGGGCTGGCATGAAGTACTACTTTGCTCTACTGAGTACGCCAAGCTTTTTGGAGGCTAGTTTAGCCTTTCCTTCCAAATGACCGCGGAACTGAACGTTGTTCGATATGTCGACTCCCAGTATTCCAATACTGGCTGAGGCTGATGTCGATATACTTCCCGAGTCAACAAGATTCACTGGTTGGCGAGAAGGTGGTGGTGATCTCCATTTATGCATTTTACTGACCTGATAATAACCATCACTTATTTCGCGCGATAATCGAAACCTTCAACTGTTGTGGGCATGGGATTGTTAGCACGATTTTCGAGGCAAAGAATCTAATTCAAATTCAAATTTCAAATTCATTGGCCCAATTTGGACTGGGCCAATGTCATACCTGATCGATCGTACCTGAGACATTATTATATGGCCCGAATAATACAAACTGGATCGATCACTAGACGGTACAGAAGCTTCTATGACGTAGCAATATGTGATAGTAAACGAGACAAAGCGAGCGCTAACTTACGCACACGATCAAACTTGTTTAATAATGAGAGTAATAGTGTTTGCCACTGTTATATTAGTTAATTGATGCGTATCGCGGTGTAACGTGTCGATTTATCCTAGCGATCACGTAACTCGATGCCGGATATCAGGTTCAATAAGGTCGCAGGTAGGTCAGCCTGTGCTACTTTCACCTTTCCACTTGATACTCCAGTTTAAACAGATATCATAACTTTTGAAGGTCGAAATATTATTTTAAAAATATTAATATAATATTACACCGATTCTCTCGCGTCTCTTGCACCTCAGTTTGAACAGTTATAAACCATAACTTGTGAAGGTTTAATTCAAATTTTAAAATATTCATATAACGTTACACTGATTATCTCGCATTTCTCCAATTTGTACTTCAGTTAAAACAGTTAAAAAAAATAATTTGTAAAGGATGCATTCACATATTAAAAATATTGATATAATATTACACTGACTATCTCGCTTTTCTTCACTTCTTAATTCAATTTAAACAGTTATAAACTATAAATTGTAAATGTTGAATTACTTCGTACTTCAGTTTAAACAGTTATAAACCACAACTTGTGAAGTTGACATCACATTTTAAAAATATTGAAATAATGTTACACCGATATTATCGACACCCTTCACTTCGTACTCCAGTTTAAATAGTTATAAACCATTACTTTTGAAGGTTGAATTCATATTTTAAAAATGTTGATATAACGTTACACCAATTATCTCACATCTCTTCACTTCGTACTTCAGTTTAAACAGTTATAAACCATTAAACTGTTTGAACTGGACAGGACTGTTTCTGATAGGTTTGATTCTTTGGCAATACGTAGAGATGTGACTTCACCCTGCATTTTCTATCGGATCTATCATGGGGAGTGTTCCGAGGAACTGTTTAGATTAATTCCTGCCGCCATTTAAAATTTCATCCTCACTATGTCGATGTCTGGAAATCCACAACTGTGCGATTCTCGAGGCACTTTTTTCTCCGCACTACTCCTCTGTACAACAAATCACCGGCAGCGGTTGTTGTAAGAGACCTTAAAGAAAATATTATTTCTTTTGGTTAAATCGCTGCAGCAACCACCTCATCCACTGTTTCGAAGATGCAGCAGTAGTTTTTCTTACACAGAAATTGATGATCTTTCAGATGAACTTTGGTTGGCATTGATAAGGGCCAGGATGGGGACATGCAGCACCGCATTTTCGTATAGTCCTACCCCTCCCCTATATCGAGGAACAAACGAAATTCGGTAGTCTTATCGTACCAGAAATCGAATTTTTTTCATTCTTTTTTCTTTTTTTTAATAGCGCCACCCGGTTTTTCGCATTGCAGCATAGCCATTTCGTATTCTCCAATTAACGGGGTGTTTCCGAATGGATACGACTTAGGGACCTTCAAGAAACGAGCTTATTCATTCTTAAAAGGCCGGCAACGCAGCTGCAATACCCCCGGTATTGCGGATGTCCATGGGCGGCGGTGATCACTTACCATCAGGTGCACCATCTGCTCGTTTGCCCCCTCTACTATAAAAAAAAAACGACGAATATAACTATGTATATACCATTCGGTACTCTTATGGGACAAGGTTTAGTGTCGTGGGCTCCCATACTATTTTTTAAAATGCCGGCAACGCAACTGCATGTCTTCTGATAGTGTAGGTGTCCATGGGCGGCGGTGGTCCCCTCCTGTCCTCATTCCTTCTTTTCTATAAAAAAAAAACTCGTGAAGGTTGAATTCATATTTTAAAAATATTTTAATAAAACGCTACATCTCTACATTTCGTACTCCAGTTTAAATAGTTAGAAACCATAACTTGTGAAGGTTGAATTCACATTTTAAAAATATTGAAATATCTTGCATCTCTCCTCTTCGTACTTCGGTTTAAACAGTTATAAACCATAAGTTGGCTTATATAAAACCACGATCTGTTCGAAAGTTACATATGAGATATATAGCTGTTTGGAAGATAGATATATATGAGATGGGAAGATAGATATGCAGGAGATTGGAAGTCGGTTGTTGAGTTTTACTGCGTTTTTTTCTTTGAATTGAATTCTGATTAAAACTTGTTTGTCTGAGATTTTTTATGGCCACGTCACATTGAGCATAACTTAGCAGTTTTGTACACTACATTATGATAATAATTGCGGTAGATCTAATGACCTTACACCTTTAGGAAGCAAGACTACTTGTGTGCATCAAGGCAGTCTGGATTTTTGTTCTGCGTTCAAATAGCTCAGTTAGCACTGTTGGAATACGTGCTATAGTTATAGTAATTGTGTTATAATTGCGTGCCATTAACAATATTATACTATCTAAACGACTAAACGTATATAACGTAACTAGCTGCTACCAGTGACTTCGTCTGAATTGTCAACACGTCGCTGCACGCATTATAATTGTAAAAATCGTAGTTCTTATCTTAGATCAAATATACTGTATATTTGATCTAAGTTTCTCAATAATAGTTTGGTTTTTTATATTATAAGATAGCAAATAAACAGAATGTTCTCCGGATGGAAACAGACAACTATCGCCCATAGACACCAAATATGTTAATAGTGCGTTGTTAACCTCGTGGCGGGGTCTTAGTTTCACACACATAAATTTACAGGCTACCTTACCCTCCGAACCGGAACACGACATTGACAAGCACCGACGCTATTATTTAAAAAAAAGACCAAGTATTTAAGAAGTAAACGACGGCAAGCTCACAAAATGACAACTGCATACACTTGAGCATCGTCATAAGATCTCCAGCTTATCAGTTTGTTGCTGTCTCCGATCTTGTTGGACATTTTCATTTTTTTATCGGACTACTAGATGCAGGCAGAAATGCCATCCATTCGTTATATACCAAAAAAATTAACAAAACAGTTTGACAACTTTTTTTGGTTCAAGTCGTTTTAATTTATTATCGTTTTATTTATCATCTTTTAAAATAAAGAATAATCGTTATCAAGTCGTCAACCAACAAATCGGTGCATCGTGTAGTGAACCAGAAACTCTATAGATGTACGGTTTACTCTGCCTACACCGCAATAGAACCTGCGTGATGATTTTTTTTATTTACTGTATACGTATTTTTATAATGCAAAACCTGGTCTAAATACAAAATTCCGACCAAATTATTATTCGTTTCCGAAATACGCGAATATTATTTGAAGAAGACCGGAGTACGGACTGAGGCATTGAAATCCGTTATAGAGATAGCAGCATACCATTAACTAAAGGTGATGAATATCTCTTTTTCTTCAGAGAGTTATCTGCCTGTTTGATGTTCTGTGATATAAAAAGGGAATTAATTAGTACCTTTTTACCTACTGACCCAGCCTTATATATAGGTTTAAGACATCAGATTGTTTACACACATCGGCTTTGGGGTAGAGCAAAAAAGAACGGTTGCAAGTAATCACCTGGTGCCCAGGTGCTTTTAAACGCCAACTTCGAAAAACAATTTAGAAAGGATAATATAATTCCGATGGCGCTTATTAAAAAGCTTAGGGCTTTGTTTTATATAAATAACTAGTAGTTACTCGGGAATTCGATCGCGTGACCAAAAATCATTACTTCTCTTTGCTCACTCGAGTAAAAAGTTGCCCGTGCCACCCCTGGATCATTATCCTTTCTATGTAGGTTTCTAAAAGTGAAAGAATTTTTAAAATCTGTGAAGTGGTTTTAGAAATAAATTGTAACAAAACAAACAAAAAATCAAATCGTCTCTATAATATTACTAGCTGCAGCGTGCAGTCCGCTGCATTATAAGTTTTGTGGATAATCCCGCGGGAACAACTCATTTTTCCGGGATTAAAAGTAGCCTATGTGCTATTCCAGGGGGCCAAGTCTGCTATTTAAGTAAAATTACGATTTAACTGCCAGGCTATTACGACGCGATTATGATTGTGACAAATTTGGTATTCTGCTAAATGTTAACCATAATCGTAATAGTATCACAATTGGATTGTAATAGCATCTCAATGACACTATTCTAAGTGTTACTTACTAAAATCTACCATTACATTGAATTAATACATGAATGATTATTTTATTTTAAAACGACGACTTTTTTATTTTCTATGATCAAATTCGAAGTAATTATTATTATATTGAATGTCTAGTCAATAGAACATAACTATGGGTTATTTAAAAACACTTTATTTATAATACGTTGGCTGTATATAGTGATTATCTATGCCAAATCGAAAAATTGAAAAGTAAAAAGCCAATCGATCATCTGTTTTGGAAAGGTCAACCTAAGTAAATATTTAAAAACAATAAACTTAAAACATAGATTAAAATGTATATTGCCTTAAAAGAAATATATTACAGCGTAATAATATATACTGCGTATATTTCCGTGACTGTTTTATTATAAATCATATAATGTACTTATACAAAATAGGCCTGCCAAGAATGAAACTGCACCGAAGAAAGATTACTAGAAATCGAATATAAAGTAATCTGTCTATCATAATCTTCAAAAAGAAAAGCTCATAAGACCATATGGACGTGAGAATCCTCGAATGACGATACCAACCAAAAACTAAAACGATTTCAAACGAACTTACTTAAACTTAAATATGTATTATAGTATTATGCATACGATTCAAGTCAAATCACAGATACAGGGCTGCCTTCATCTTGAAAACAGAAAAAAATATTTAAAAAACCCATTCAAGTTACTCCACAAACAGACGAAGAAATTTCAAGATATCTAGAAATATCGTATGGCACAATCGCCAAAATACGGTTATCCACCAACACGATCAAGTTTCAGTCCAAATTTATTATAATTATGTAGTTTTGTTCTATCGAAAATAGCTTAAAATATAGCTGTAATACATAGGTAGATACTATAAAGGCAGCAAAGGAAATGCTACACTATTTCATAATGTTTGAAAAAATAACACGAATAAGAGACAAATGATGAAGTCCAATCTAGAGTAATGAAGAATGAATTTATTTTATTGTACACATGAATTTGCATTTTAGTGAATAAAGTCTTGCTGAACGATGATTTGTGTATTTAATATATAGACATAAATGATTTGAAATTTATTAAATAATGTTTGAGTGAAAAATATTATATTTTTTAAGTGGAAGTGTTTTCTTACTTTAAAATAAAAAAAACTTTATTTGTTTTTATGACTACTTCTTTAGGCATATTATAGTGAATCATTTTCTGCAATAGAAATGAGTTTACTCTGAGTTTTAAGTTTTTTTGACTATTTGGGAGGACAGTTGAAGCTATTTATTAGTTTGTGCATGCACATAAGTCATGCAATAAAATAAAATGTATTCAATACCCAAAATTAGTAAACAATCACCAAATAATAAGTAAATTTTTGTGTTATTACTACCCGGTACCCAAATATATCACAACTTTTGCTTTAAAATGTACTACCTGTCTGTTTAAAATGTGATTTCATGATTTTTGAAGACTTTTTTTTCTTAAGATCTTCATTATGATTTTAAAATAATTATAATTAAACAAAGAGGACTGAGTATTAAAGTTTTTGAAGATTGATCCTTCATTAAGATTTTAAAATTACAAGGAAAGACTTCCTTATTAAGTTTTAGGTTCATTTTTAAGTAACATGTTGACTGTTGAATTTATTAATAATTTGAAAAAGATTTAATAAATACTTGAATAATAATATTGTTTTAGTAGCCATTATTTTATTTAAAGCTCTAAGGTGGTGCGTGGTGCTCTAAGGTGCGCACTTAAGTAGAAACTTGAACTCCCTTGAAACTTGGTTTGAGATACATTATGAAATGCACTCTTGCCAACGGACATTTAGCAAGTGCCAGTTACTTAAAATGTTAACATAATTGCTTAGCATAGTAGTAATAGGCTTATGTTTAAACAATCACTAGATATAATTAAATAAAATGCCAAAAAAATCACTATAAACTACTAAAAATAGTAATTACCAAAATTTAAAGCTATATATAAATTTAAAGCCTGCTAACTTATATCCAAAATAATTCTGTATCTCCAAAGTAATTGCTGAACAACCCAGATATAGTAAACAATCACCAAAATATTACCGCATTATAATTTGAAAGTTTATCCAAGTATGTGACATATTTTTTATCCTACAAAAGAAAACAAAATCTACATTTAATGTAGATAAATAATTGTTTTCTCAAAAATTTTAAATGATTTTCTAAAGTTTAACTTATGGTACCGAAAATGTCTATTTAAATAAAATAATTGCTACTAAAACAATATTATTACTCAAGTATTTATTAAATCTTTTTCAAATTGTTAATAAATACAACAGTCAACATGTTATTTAAAAATGAACCTAAAACTTAATAAGGAAGTCTTTTCTTGTAATTTTAAAATCTTAATGAAGGATCAATCTTCAAAAACTTTAATACTCAGTCCTCTTTGTTTAATTATAATTATTTTAAAATCATAATGAAGAATCAGTCTTCAAAAATTATGAAATCACATTTTAAACAGACAGGCAGTACATTTTAAAGCAAAAGTAGTGATATATTTGGGTACCGGGTAGTAATAACACAATGCTTATTATTTGGTGATTGTTTACTAATTTTGGGTATTGAATACATTTTGAAGCACAGGCATGACTTAAATAGCTAGATAGATGTTATTTAAGGTATCTTATTTTTTGGTACAGATTTAATTTTTTTGGTGAGACATTTTATGATTACAATTTTTTTTTGGTGGTCATTATATTTCATCTTAAGTAATAAGTATAATATTAGGTATCTGAAATGGAAAATCAACACAACAAAATCTGTTCAGAGTATCTTCTGAGTGGCAAAGATTATCAGAATAGATAGGGTATGATTTTGTCTTTTGATCCGAGTATAAATACTAACCTGCTGATATTCACACCATTGTGCAAGATTTTAATTGAATTTTGGAATTGTTTGCTCTGGAAGTTCTTTTCCAAGTGGGAAACTTTACCAAAATGCTACTACAAGATTGTGAAAAGCATTTACATAAATTCACAATTTAACAATTACACCGTGGTTTTGGAATTAACCTATTTAGCTTATATCTTGGGTCCTTTTCTCGGGTCGGGCAAAATTAGTGTAAATGAGATATTTTTGGTAGCTCAGAGTCTGTTGGTGATGTGGTAGCACCACCGTGTTTTGGATGAGGCGATACTCCGTTATTACGTTTATAAAAAAACAGCAATGAGGATCACCATTTATCTTGCTAGTTGCTAACAGGCGAACTGGTGAATCGTGGTGAACTGAAAATTTTATCGACCTCTTTGCTTTCCACATTAGGGATCTTGCATGAATATGTGTGTGTGTGTGTGTGAATTATTCTGCAGTCTGCAAAGGAACTAGCGTGATAATACTTAATCCGACGGAAGATTTACCTATCATGCTATTGAGCTAAAATCTACACCAGAGACCAGAATAAACCAACATAGGCTTGGTATTAATGGACTCCTATAAGAATAATAACAATAATAATAATAAGCCATTTATAATTCCTTAACACTAATAGAGTACATTTTTTTATAGGAAGATACATTATTGTTTATTTATGTTACTGCATTTTAAAGAATTTATTTTTCACTAGTTTTTAAAATTCTTCTAATTATTTAGGACCTCTAGACGAATATAGACCTTCTCCATCTCTCTCCACTTTACTCTGTCTTGAACAGGGGGGGGGCAGCCCATGTAATGATTTTTCTAGCCCATCTCTCTTTATTTTGACATGTTACGTGGCCAGCCCATTTCCATTTTAATTTCTTACAGTGGGTCAAAGCATCTATAACATTGGTCTTTTTTCTTATTTCACTATGTCGTTTTTTGTCTCTTAGTTTCAAATACTTCTCTCCATGGCTCTCTGACATGTTACAATTTTTCTTACCGTGTAATTATTTTGCTTGCATGTGAAAATGTAGTCACATTTGGCTTGCATGTGAGAAGCAAGGTAAGATACACGAGTCAGACTTTCTTTTTTATTGTTAAGGGTAAATCATATTTCAAGACCTCTTTGTTATGCCAAAACAAGAACTTATCTTCTCTTCAATTCGTCTCAGTGTCTGGATTTTGAAAAAGATGTTTGTTTACCTAAGTTGCTAAGGTAGCTTCCTTCAATATTTATGGCTTTATTTGACCACTGAAGTTGTTTCATGGTGATTTGCAGCACAGTTATAAATAATGTGGGCGATAACGGGTCTCCTTGTCTTATACCTCTAGAAATGTTTATTTCAGGGCCGGTTTTGTCTAATTTCACTTGGCTGACGTTTTTTTGTATATATCTTATGTTAATTCAATTGTTTCTAATTGCACATTACATTCTCTCATGTATTTTGCTAATAATTTCAAGAAAATTCAAAGAAACAATTCTAAAAAAGCTATTGTTGTTGAATTGTACTTCAATAGTAAGATTGTCACTGAGAGGCAATTGAAATAAATGTCAAACATACGTCAAATACAGAGCAGACTACCGTTTAGTGCGCGATCGAGGGACAACTGTAACGCGATTGAAAGGTAGAAATGGAGCAGAATAGCGAATTTTTCAATAGCGATTGAATCGTATTTGGATGGTGTGTCAATGAAACGCAATTGGTCTTAAATAATTAACAGAATACGAAATGTGTCAAATTATTCAAACACGACCCAATTGAGATGCTATTGATCCAATTTTTAATTAGCAGACTTGGGGCCCAGGTCATCATCTACCTGTGTGCCAAATTACGTCCGTTTAGTAGTTTTGGCGTGATTGAGTAACAAACATCCATGCAAACATCCAAACTTTCGCATTTATAATATTAACTAGCTATGATACCCGGCTTAGCTTAGGGAGTTGATATGAGATTACGTGGTAGTTGAAATATAACAAATGTAATTTAAGACTATTGAAATTGGAATTTTAAATTTCGCGCCATTACTACACATATAAGTCCCTTTATCGTGTCGGGACTCCTTTTTAACTTTTATCGGCACACACATTTTATCAACCTAGTTTTATAATATATTAGCTATGATACCCGGCTTCGCTCGAGAGTTGATATGACATTACGTGGTAGTTGAAATATAACAAACTTAATTTAAGACTTTATTGAAATTGGAATTTTAAAATTCGCGCCATTACTACACATGCTGCAATTGCTCGCAGCGCCTTTCGAAATGCAACCCAAATAAATTGTTGTTCTGAATGAAGTTCAAATACTCCACAACAGATGGCGCCTATACACTTAATTTCCAAGTTGAAGGGTTGGAAAAGCCCTTATATCTTCTTCTAAACACGCCCTTTAGGTTAAAACGGGAACTTTTTATCAACTTAGTTTTATATATATATATATATATATATATATATATATATATATATATATATATATATATATATATATATATATATATATATATATATATATATATATCGACACGACATCACGCCTGAATGGCTGGACCAATTTCGGTAATTTTTTTTATTGTGTTTGTAATTGTAAGAAGAAGGTTATAACCATTGCCACCATATAAAGTTTAATGCCATTTTGGCTGCGTGGAAGGAAAATCCCGTAGACTTATATAAATTACGTGTCACGTTGTTTGTCCGTTATCGATTCTTAATATGAATGGCAAAACAACTTTTCCGGGTCAGCTAGTTATATATAATGATAATGATACAAATAAATGGTGAAACCGCTGAGCAAAAGGCGCTGAACGTCAATCTTGCTCTATCCTGATTCCCGTACAAAGACTAGGGGCGGAGCTGTAAATACTTAATTGCATAAAAACTGAATAGTCGGTGGATAGATTACCATAATTAGTGTTATTCAAAATACTCGCGTTTAAGTGAGTTACCCGCCGCCGGCGTCAAACGAGTTCCGATAGGATGCGAAAGCCAGCTTCGATGTCGGTCAGCTAATACGTAAATATTTATTAACAAGAAATCTGATCTGTGATTAGTGGGACCATAGCACGCGCCCTTTCACGTCGTGTTAAATCGATTTGAAATCGATATCTCGGTAATGTTTTAGCTGCTATAGGCTAAAGGATTTGAAATTGATAATATACTAGTTTTATTCAGATTATATAGGCTAACTATAGCAATTTGATTTTTAATAGTAAGCCGATTTTCGAATTTTTAAACATATTTAAATCGAACGCTATCCGTTGTTGTAGTTTATTTTCGATCCAAGACCCCTTTGAAGAGTGGGCTATTATACTAGCCATTCTGTAAAATGCAAACGATTGGCTAAACGAGTCAGGACCATCATGACTACTAGTTGATAGAGTTCCGCACAGTCTCGTACGGGTATGATATCACCGCTTTACCTTTAACTGTTGCAATAGCGTTAATGCTTATGATTGTTATGCTCAAATTGGACGTTAGGACTATCATCCCGCCACACAGATAACAACGCACCATTAATATCTTCAGTATCCCTAGGCGATATTTGTCTCTTTCCGTCAGGAGAACCATGTGCTTGTTTACAAATATTTTAGTTGGTATTTTATTCTACCCGCCATTTCATAGAATACAAACGATTGCCTGGCACTGCTATCATGACTATTAGTTGGTCGAGTTACGCAACATCTCGCCTGGCTTTGATACCGTCGCTTTAAGGTGCCCCCTCACCGGGAGCATTCGCGTATAATGTAACATTATAGAGTCGTCTTTGAGCATTATATTACAATAATACCTTTCTGACTGACGAGCATTCGCGTGTAATGTAAAATTATAGATTCATCTTTTGAGCATTACATTACAATAATAACTCCCTGACTGGCAAGCATCGCGTCTAATGTAATAACGAGCATTCGCGTGTAATGTAAGCATCAGTTGATTCTATAATGTTAGACGAAGCGGTCGTTTTGCTGAGTGCGGCAATATTAATTCGGCTTTGTTATTTACGTAAAAAAAACGCAGAAGAAACGATATTGGTGTCATGAATTATTTTAAAAATGAACGGGCGGGGGGAAGTGGAGCGCATTGATGTTACAAGTTGTATCAAGATATTACACATTGTTACAAGGTGCGAATTGTAATGCTCGATTATCCTCCTTCACTGATGTAAGCCGGTTTTGTATCATTACAAGGTGCGCATTGTAATGCTCGGTTCTCCTCCTTCACTGATGTAATGCTCAAATCTGTAACGTTACATTACATGCGAATGCTCCCGGTGAAGGAGCACCTTTACCTTTAACTGCCGCAATAGCGTTAATGCTTATTACTGTGATGCTCAGGTTGGATGGTAGGATTGCCATCCCGCCACACCGATAACAACGCACCATTAACATCTTCAGTGTCCCTAGGTGATAGTTCTCACTCCGTGAGAATAATCCGTGCTTGTTTGCTATCCTATAGTTAGTTTTTTACTCAAAGGGGGCCGGGACCAAAACATAGTAAACCTGTATGACGAGTTTTGTAGAAATCCATTTCGCCGTTTTGGCGTGCTTTAGAAAGAAACATCCAAACATCATAACAAACTTTCACATTTATAAAACGTAATAGATAATTATGTAGAATGATTAAATTTTTTCTTCAATGGTCTAACCGTAGTCAGCTCTATGAAGCAAGGATTTAAATATCGATATTTTGTGGTAACGTTATTGCTCACGACATGATATAATGTTATTTTCAAGCATAACGTTATCCGAAAATGAGACAGAATTATTATTATAATTACTATTTAATAACGTTATTCATTACGTTCTGTTATACACTACGAATTAACGTTACGGTATATGGTATTATGATGTTGTCTTCTAAACAATTTCTTTCTGTTATTTGAGTAGTACTGAGAGAAAGTAGTTGGTATCGAATCGAATCAAACTGAACTAATAGCAAACAAGCAGATGGCTCTCCTGATGGAAAGAGAATCCGTCACCTATAAACACCAAACATGTTAATGGTGCTTTGCTATCCGGGTAGCGGAATAGCAGTACTACATGCATAAGTCTACCGGCTACCTCACCCGCCAAATCGGAATATGACAATAACAACCATTGACGCTATTGCGGCAGGAATATGTAAGGCGTTGGTACCAACTACCAATTACTCGGGTTAAACGTTGCGGAACTCTAGCAAGTACAACCTAATAGTTATGACTCATTATGGTAGTGATACGTATAGATAATCCATCGGCTGCCTTTTACGATCTTCCCGACAGAACGGAATTTGGATTTTGGTCTGTTATTCCGAGGAGCCCGGACCAACACGGGAGACTTGTTAAAGAAAAGAGAATATCAATCGGCCCCATGAAATTTATACTAAAAATAAAAATGTACCTATCGATACTTTAAGGGCACTCATATGAGTAGTATCGAAAACTGATTTAAGTAGGTATGTACTACTTAAATGAGTAGGTATCGATATCTTATGGTATCGGAACATCCCTAAGTGTGACTTACATGCGGTGATGTCACTGGTGTGAAGTCCCATGATGGCTTGTTTATTGAAAATTGGGCAAAAATGCAATCCCGAGTTATGTAGCATCGTTCATCACGTAGGTTCCATTGCAATTTGGATAGAGTGAACTTATAGTTTATAAATTTCCGGTTCAACTCGACTGACGGTTGGCGAGATTTGTTTTTAAGCCATTGCCTTATTTTACCCATCTGACAACGATTACAGCTTATTTTTATATTTAACCGGGACCGACAGCTTGACGTGCTCACCCGAGGCATAGCAGTATTCACACACCACGACTCGACTTCGAGCTGTTACTGTTTTTTTTGGGGAAAATTCTCGAAAAAACCTATATATGTATAATACTTTAGCCCGACCCTAGGATAAAACCCTGGATCTCGTGATAAAAAAAATATTTATAACAATTTGTCCGTCCCCGTATTCGAATCCAGAACATCATTCATTTATATAAAAGCCAGACCACAGAGGTGACTGTCCATTGTATGTGATGATTTAAACATCTTGTATAATTTTCAAAACAATGAATGATAACAAATGATAATTACTATGAATCATGACCTTCTAACTCTTGGGTTATGAAATTTGATCGCGTAAATGACAATTAACATGACGGAGACTAATGACGAACTTGTTTTATGCGTTGAGTGACAAGAGCTGACGACTTGAAATACGAATCTCCATACTAATTAATATAAATGCAAAAGTCTGTTCATCTGTTATACTATTATGACTAAACTGCTGAAGCGATTTTGATGGTTAAGGAGATAGTTGAAGACCAAACATAGACAAACTTTTAAAAAAAATAACACAGAAGTTGCTGAGATAGGGGATGAAAATTTGTATTATTTTTATATCACTAGACAGCAAACAAGCAGATGGCTCTCCTGATGGAAAGAGAAACCATCACCTATAGACACCAAAGATAATGGTGCGTTGCTATCCGTGTGGCGGGATGGGAATGTCACGTACATAAGTCTACCTTACCGTCCAAACCGGAGCTCGACAATGACAAACATTGACGTTATAGCGGCAGGAGTCGGTAAGACGGTGTTATCCTAATAACCTTGCGAGTAGGCATGGAAATTATTGTTAAATCAGATTAACTATTATGTTGTTAAAGTTAATTAATATTTAACAGTTATTTATTTATGTTATATCAGTAGCCTATATGTAATAAGTATTAGAAGCAGTAAAAACACGAAGCTACGAAAAAAAGTCCTCTAGAATAGTTTTGATAACTTTTAAAAGTTATTATTATCACGGTCACTCGAAATATTTTTAATAACAGTATTATTATAAATCAAGTTAGCGAGCAAAAAAATCGCTCTCTCAAATATTTTAAATAACATTATTATCATATATCAAGTTATTGGTAATTATAATAATGCATAAAAATTACTTTTAACAGTATTTGCTAATATAAATAACAGCTATGTTAATTATTAAAAAAATTAGTACGAAAATTAATATGTTAACTGTTAAATTATCCATGCCTACTTGCGAGCCGTTGCAGAACTCTACCACCTGGTAGTCAAGATGGTAGTTACACGTATAGCCAATCGGTCGCTCATTACGACCTGCCCGGCAGAACGGCAGTTGGTCTATTCTTCAAACCTTGGCCTGGACCAACACGGGAGAAAAAATTACATTGATGGCATGTTACTCTATTTTCGGGCGAAGCTGTGTCCTTCAGCTAATTTTGTATAAATGCTGCTTCCGTGATTTAGCTTTGACAGATATGATTTAGCTTTGATAGGTAAGTCTACAGCGCAGCGCATGAATAATACATATTTAGATAACGAATACATTCACTGGCTCTTTAAATAGTCGAATTAAATAGTACAAAAGGCTCAAAGGCTATGGATAATTGTGAAGCCTTTATAATTGTTGAACAATGGTTAAAATTATGATCAATGAGAAATCAATTGATATTGTTATTGAAAACATCTAAACATCTTTTATCTGGGTTACTCTTGATGTTTGAAGGGCCCAGATGACGAGCGGGTCAAGGTTTATTTGTATGGTCCCATTACTCAAGAGTCAAGTGTTTATTTATTTAAACGCGTCAAGCAACTTTTGATAGAGACATAGTTATGGGTTCGTGTGTGTAAGCACAATAAACTTTTTAATGAAGAAAAGTTTTGAGAAGCCTGGATTTGAACCTCCTACCATCTTGTCTTAAATCCAAGTAAGGTCCAGTCTGGTTCATTTTTTTTATTTAAAAAGTTTTAAAATTTTCACTAGCACGGAATTAGTGTTAAAACACAATATATTATATCATTAATTTATTGTATATTGTATTTTTAATTAGTTTAAATGTTGTACACTTTAAGGTAGCGTAGCGTAGGATATTATTTAAGGTTTCACTTCTTCCGATGATTCACTTAACTGCATTTTTTTATTCATTTTTTTTTTTATTCGTTTAACTCCTGTGCCACATGTAACTAACTTCTTTACATATATCACCCCTGATCCCTTACGGAATATCCCTAAAGATTAAAGAATTTTGTCTTGTATCTTCCACATTCATGAGTCTAATTATAAAAACACGTCGGTTACTAAGACTCTTGATACACTCTTCGAATATCATTTAGTCAATCTGGTTATATTATGCCAGTCTTGCTACATCGTTTCACATTCGCTTTTATATCTGTCATGTTAACCTTTCACCTGCCTTTTTATCTACATCTAATTTAAAGTTCCATCTTCACCACCTCCATGTCTGGAAATCCACGGTTGTGGAACCGTGGATACTACTCCTTTGTGGAATCAATTACCCTTGGGGGTGTTTCCGAATGGATACGACTTAGGGACCTTCAAGAAACGAGCTTATTCATTCTTAAAAGGTCGGCAACGCAGCTGCAAGACTCCCGGTATTGCAGGAATACGTAAGGCATAAATAAGGCGGTGGTACCAGACCCAGGCGAGAAAATGCAGAACTTTGCCACCTAGTAGCCACGATGGTGGTGACTCGAATGGCAGAACGACAGCTGGTCTACTCCAAAGGAGCCCAGACCAACGGGGAATAAACGAGCCTGTACCAACACGGGGAAAATTCGATACTAATATTATAAAAAGCGTTTGTTTTTTTGTTTGTTTGTTTATAATCGACATACTCTAAATGTAACCGATTTTAAAAATTCTTTTACAATCTATACATATAATAAAATCGTAAGAAAGTCAAAACTGTACATTGAATATTTTTTTAAAAGAATACTTGGAGCGTGATCTAAAATCGATATCGAAGCCAATAATATAGTTTTTAGAATTTTTGTCTGTTTGTCTGTATGTATGTCCGGGGTAAACTCAAAAAGTAATGCATGGATTTTCTTCAAATTTTGTATGAATATTACTAATAGGTCTGGTCAATATATAGGCTACATATTATCACGTTATCACCTACGGGGGAGGGGCTGTGCGGAGTAAACGAACTCCGCACGGACGAAGTCGCTGGCAACAGCTAGTACAATATAAAGCTGCATTAGCTTTGAGAAACATTGAATTTTAATTAAAATAAAATAGAAATTCAATTCACGCGAATTAATCTATGGGGTTTAGTAAATACGACGTCGTAGTCGCGAGCACTTTAAAAGCATGGGAACGTACCTATTTATATAATAGTTTCTGGCATTGGGCAGACCTACCTGTTTTTAAATTCTGACTAATCTTCTTTTCGTCCCAATAGTTCGGTGTCACTATAGAGGAATGTATAAGAAGAATTGGCATTGAAAAAAATCAAGTCCTCAAATTTTTAGACCAGTATGTTAATGCACATTTTAAATAGAAATGGTTAATTACGTAAAATTATCGTTGATATAAAAACCCTAGATGCACAATCCCGAACAAAGCTGACACTCAAAACTGTCGCTAATTTTACATAAGTAGTTACAGATATGGCAAAAAGTATGTTTTTGGATATCCAACCTTAAGCGCAAGATTTATAGTTGATTTTAAAAAGCAATGTACAAAAAGTAATAAAATTGACAGTGACGCAATCGACGCGATTCTATTTGAAATGAGCGCACAATTTAAAATTGTGCACTCATTTTTGGAGGACGTTTTTGAGACACTGACTGTGCGTCTTGGGTTTTTTATATCAATGAAAATTATATAGATACACACATACATACATATCTTCACGCCAGATCCCTTACGGGGTAGGCAGAGAGAACCGAGTGCCATACATCACGACCTTGCAGGCTTATCTCGCTTCCTCCACATTCATCACTCTCTTCATACACACACGCCGGTTGCGAAGACTCTATATAGATAGTACTGGACGTACCTACAGATGTCTCTATAAAACGAATATTGAACAAAAGAACTGTAACAATCCGTCGAGAATCCCAAAGCATTACGTCTACAATTAATGTAAACTTAATTGTTAATCAAATTAGACCGAGACAATAGGTCCGATAAAGACGAGGAAATTACCAGCGGCCATAATTGACAGAGTGAGCTGGCAAGGAGATACAGGCATACGTCTGACGAGTGTTCCGTGTCTCGGTGACAAATTTCATGAGTAATGTTTTAATTTTCCACGTACACAAAATTCGGAGTAAACTTCGGTTACGTTTTTTTTGTGTATTTTTCGTAAGCTCGTTTCGTACTTGTATACGAATTTAGTTAAAATTGTGTTTTTTCGTATACCGTGAATAATTTTCGTATAAAAATTATAAGAGTATTATATTATTTGGATTAGATAGACATGAGTGAATTGTCGAGTGTCGTGTATTTAAATTTATAAACATGTAGAAAATTCGGAGAAAAGTTCGTTCAATTTTTTTTATATTTTTCATAAGCTCGTTACATGTTCGTTTACGGATTTCGTTAAAATAGCGTTAATTCGTATAAATCGTATGTTGTACTCGAGCATTGTACTAGTTTTTTAATGTAATTATCGCATAAAAATTACTAAAGTATTGTACTATTTGGATCAGGTAGACAAGAATGAGCTGTCGAGTGTTGTGTATTTAAATTTTTAAATGTATATAAAATTCGGTGTAAAAGTTGACTCAACTTTTTGTGTATTTTTTGTAAGCTCGTAATATGGTTGTATACGATTTTCGTTTAAAATAATTCACGAGTTGTACTGGTCTTTTATTGTAATTTTCGGATTAATATTACAAGAGTAATGACTTATTTGGGTTACGTTTAGATAGACATGAGTAAGCGGGCGAGTGTTATGTGTATTTTAATTTTTAAACGTATTTTAAATTCAAAGTGTGTGTTAATATTTATAGTTTTACGAATATTACAATATTTGGAGTAAAGTTCACTTGAGCTTTTTTGTTTAATTTCTTTTAAAATGGTGTTTGTGCGTAAGCTAAAATAAAATAAAGCTAAAATAATTTGTCGGTCATACCTACTTGTTTACATTGCAATTTTCTAATATAAATTACAAGGGTTATAAAGTATTATTTGGGTTAGATAGGTGAGCTGGCGACATTACGTGTGTTTTACTTTTAAACGTAATCGAAATTCGCAGTAGCATTCGCTCGCGATTTCTTGTTTATTTTTCACAAGCTCGTATTTATTTTATCAGAATTTTAGTTTTCATGTTCGTACACGATCTCGCGTGCGATTAAAGATAATACAAATTAATTAAGATAATACGTTTTTCACGTATTATTCGGTTTATATAGGACATTAGTAAGTTGATAGAGAGATAGATATAACCACACATGCTGGCACATAACTAATCTAATAAACAATTTAACCCGTTATGTGCGTAATACAATATATAATCTGTGGTAATACGTAATAGGTAGGTTACGTAAGTAACATAGGGTGTGTACATTAAATGTTTGTATAAAAATTAAAGAGAGTATAAGAGAAGTTAATAGGACTAAAATAACAATTTTTAATATTTACCGTTTGCTAGTTCCCGGGAATCTATGAAATTACTGAATGCGCATAAATGAGTAGGTATATCATTTCTGGCTTGGAGCTTGAAAGTTTCATTTATTGTTATTTAATTTAAATAAATTAAAAGCAACTCTACAACAACACTCACTGCCAATAGCCAGTAGTACGAATGATACACAAACATAGTTAAAACAAACCATCGTTATCCTGTTTTGGAATACTCTTTCTATTTGTAACCGAGTAAATTCGTCCTGTAGTTTCCTGTATCGATATTTAGTCATTTCTCGGCATATTTGGAATGTAAACGTGTGTGTCGTATGTAGCTTTTTTACAAAGGTGCGTTCGATTATAATCTCTCGAAGAGAGTATAAGTGTTCTGTGATTACAATGAACTGAAGTGTACTCTCGCTTTCTCAGTGTTGCCTTGTGTTAAAGTGAATTAGTGCAAATGTGAAATAGTGATGTTAACCCTAAAGAGGAGTAAATCGTCGAAACGTTCTAGTAAACGTGTACGTATTTATTAATAATACGTGTAGTATTATTACTTTGTCCTTTAAGGACTTTATTTTTAAAACAGTGGAGACACTTAATTTTTTTATAATACATAAAATAGCAAACAAACAGTAGGTCTCCTGATGGCAAGAATCAACCATCGCCTATAGACTCCAAAGATGTTAATGGTGCGTTGCTATCTTGTGGCGAAGTCTAATGTCATATGAATAAGTTTACCGGCTACCTTATGTACAAAAATGTTTTTCTGATCACAGAGTTCTTCGAACACCTCCCATGATTACGCGAGTTATTCCAAACGGGCTAGTTGATAAGTTTTGAAACTGTGTAATTTATTTTGAGATTCAAAACATATTTGAAATCACGTACTAAAACACGATTAGCTATCATGGCGACCTTGATGACGTCACGCCGTGCCCAACAAACATATTTGTCAACGACGTTTGAAACGAACGAACAATTAAAATTGAACTAAATATTTCTACAAGGATCAAAAGTACCTAATTACAAAATAATGTTTCAGAACCTCATGCGCTTTGATGGCGTTCGTTTTCGTTCTACACGTGACTAAGGCATTTATTTTTATGTTATTTTTTGCCGTACAAAAGCATAATTTGTGATCATATTAATTTATCATATACTAGCTGTTGCCCACGACTTCGTCCGCGCGGACTTCGTTTACTCCGCACAGCACCTGCCCCGTAGGTGATAGCGTGATAATATGTAGCCTATAAGTTGACCCGACCTATTAGTAATACTCATGCAAAATTTGAAGTAAATCCATGCAGTACTTTTTGAGTTTACCCCATGTTTTTATAATATTTCGCTTTTATAATAGTTACTATTAGTAGTTAATAGTTTTTGGCGAATTCTGTGGGATCACCTCATTTTTCCGGGGTAAAAAGTAACCTATGTGCTGTTCCAACGATCCATCCATCCATGCGTCCAAATATGTAAACTTTCGCATTTATAATATTAATATAGATAACTCAGCAACACAACATTAATTACCGCCCCTCAGGCCCCGTTTACATTTTGACTAATGCCTGGGCGACTGTTTAATGCAGGTGCTTAGTATTAAGAAAAAAACACGTGTAGGCAGCCGTTGATTAGTGCCAGTGATTTACAATCGACAGGGCTCGGGTTCGATCCCGAGAGTGACAAGCATTTGTGTGATGAGCATAGATGTTTGTATTTCTGGGTTTGGGTGTTTAGTATGTATGTAACAGTATTTATATATGTATTTCTATGTATTAGTATTGTTGACTAACACCCATAACACAAGCAAATAATTTGCTTACTTTGGGGTTAGATCAGCAAGTGTAATTTGTCCCGTTAATATTTTTCCGTCCCGTTAATATTATTATTTATTATCTTTATTGAACCACATACAGAATGTATAGGGTACTGATGGCGAGCTTAACGCATAAAGCAATCTCTACCAGATAATCATACGGTTAACCAGCAAATCACACCGAGTGGTTTTCGTAATACTCTTAACTTTCGTTGAATTTTTCAAAAAATTTTTGACATAAACATATTGTAGATAATTGTAGCAATTACTTTTAATTTAGTCTAATAGATAATATATACTTCAGTATTTTTATGTGTATTTCTTTGAGTTAATAGTCAGTATCTTTGACTAATACCCGTACCGTAAGCAAAAAAAACATATTTTGTTAAGGGTAAGACAATATAATTATTTGGCCCAGTGATATTCACTAATTTATTGTAATTGAGTACATAAGACGCTACCTGTATTGTCTTAGGCTCCATTTAAAGAATTGTCCATTTAACTTCCAGGCGGGGCGTTAAAGGCAGGCAAAGGTTAACCATTCATTACCATTATAGTCTCACTCTATAAAAATCGCTGCACAAATTGAAATTACACGAACTGACTTAAATCGCAAAGTAATCAAGTACCTAGGTAATTTATTTGTGATATGTATGTTAAAACAGTATTATTAATATATAGAAATTCATACTATAAAAATATACAAAATATGCAATACTGTTACTATATACTATGTTCCGAATATTTACTATATATATATATATATATATATATATATATATATATATATATATATATATATATATATATATATATATATATATATATTTAGTATTATAAATACGAAAGTAACTCTATCTGTATGTTTCTGTATGTCTCTTCTTCACGTCTAAACCACTGAACTAATTTGAATGAAATTTGGTACAAAGATAGTTTGAGATCCGAAAAAGGACATAGGATAGTTTTTATCCCGGAAATCCCACGGGAGCGGGAACTATAAGGGTATAACCCCTGGACTGTCTATCTTTTAAACCACGGGTAACTTTATTTTAGAAATTATTTCACGCGGACGAAGTCGCGGGCAATTCTGGTATGAAATAAATAACAATAAACACCCTACCCTAGAAATACACACCCTAACCCAGAAATACATAACATAAACGTTTGTCCCTGTCAAAAATCGAACCGGAGGCCCAATAATCGCGTAATCAGGGCCGTTAAGGCGAGGTATTTCGACGAGCGTCAATTCTATAGACAATGGATGGCGCGGTATGTTCTGAAACCGCTGGGAAACGTGTTAATTTTCGGATAAATAAATATAGGACATCAGCTGAAAACTAAAATTTAGCACATTCTTTTTTGCATTTACAACTAAATATCACCATATAAAAATCATGTGGAAGATAAGAAATATTATTAACAAATTATTTGTTTTAGAGATTTTTTAGCCAGTTTTCGGATTTTTTTATGGTCGAGTAAAGTAAATTCTATTCTATCATGTAATATGGTTAGCACATTCTTTAGATAATATCTTCAGGTATATCGTGTAATTTTTGTAAAATTGTTATTTAACAATCAATACAAAAAAACATGATTAAACAAACCAGTTTTTTCCCGTTTGTCGCGATGCCTCGCCTTAACTACTTGACCAGCGGGGTGGAAGATATAATCAATTATTTAAATCGCTCTTACAATAAATATATAATACTTTCAACTGATAACACTTATCATCGTCATAACAGGCGAGAACAATCACCGGTTCATTAGTCCAATATATTCTCATTATACTGCATTTCTCGAAGATCGTAAACGTACAAAAGGCACACTGTTGGACATAAATAAATGGTTCACGCTGCATCGGTGAAGTCATCGACGAAAATACACGTTGTCCTTATACGATAGGGCTGACGGACGGCCGGCTGTTTGTTTAAGATAGCCTAATGTGTGTTAATGTTGGTGCAGCTTCAGATTAGAAATATATTATGTAGATATGCCACTAATAGTAATTTTTCCGAATACGTAATATCCGGCTAGGCTCTTGGCCGAACACCGAATATTCAGCGATGTATTTGTTTTAGTAGCGAGTTGTACCATTAACCCCAATTTTTTAATAGCAATATTAGTAGTTCAATAATTTATATGACAAAACAATGTTTGCCGGGCCAGCTAGTCTTCTAATATCTGAAAACCTCATGTCACGGTGTTTTTGGTAGCCCTCCCCGAAACAACTCAAACGATTTTTAATTATTATTTTTTGCATATTTGGTAGGGAAGAGAAATAGGTCATAAATCATATTTTATACCGCTAGTTGATTAGGGTGTCACTACTCAGAAAATATTTTTCTATTTTTCGTCGTCATTATTTTAGCATCAAAATACATCAAAAAAATTTCACCTTTCAGCCCCAACCTCCTATTAACCCACACCCTACCCCCAACAATTTATTTTATATACTCATTTTGAATAAAAATATATTCTATTCTATTCTACCAATATATTCACTACAACCAATACAACACTAAAATATGGTAGCTAACGGCAGCTAAAATTTATATGACGTTTGCCAGAGGTGATTAATTAAGGTGTCTGTATATAGTAAATGTTTTTTCTATTTTTGTCGAATTTTTTTTTAATTGACATCAAAAAATGTAGCAAATTTATATGGCATTTACCGGAGGTGACTAGGGTGTCTCTATCCAAAAAATGATTTTCTATTTTTTTTGGCCTTTTTTTTATTTGGCATCAAAAATACATATAACCCCAAACTTTTACCCTCCTACCCTCACCTTCCATTAACTCACAATCTACCAAAATATTCACTACAACAAATTTATATGGCAGCTTAAATTTATATGGCGTTTGCCGGATCAGCTGGTATAGGTACAAAAATATTAATATAAGTACCTAGCAATGTCAAGCAAGTTTTTTATATATCTTAATATAGTAAAAGGGTAAATCTAAATGATTACCACAACCTATTAGTTACTATGGTAGTGCAAGTTTAGTCAATGGTTTTCCTTTAATGCTGGTGCCACACTTGCGCCTATCGTCCCGAAGTAATAAGCTTTGTACTTTGTACGATTGACACTACAAAGTTATCGCGATAGTAGCTATGCCCATATTAGCAGCAACGATATTTTGCACGAAATATCGTGCAATAATCTAAGATGGTTGGAAACATTTTCAAACGTGGAACTGTGGACGACGACTATCTTTACTTCTACATGTGTGCTAACAATTACTAAAATGTTTTTTTTGTGATTCACATTTTTTGAATCCCGGATCCCGTGTGATGGGCTCAGCTTATCATTTCATCGTTCCACTCCTTTTTACGCAATCACACGCACACATCTGAACTGATCGAAAACAATGGCTGACATGAACCACGCTAGTTTAAGAGCCATTTCACAAAATGACCCAACTGAAATTTAGTTATTTTGTAATCGATTCGAGAGCTGGACGTCGTCGTCCATATAGTGCACCTAGTGCTGGTAAAATGAAAATAGTATTGATACTTTTAATAGTTTAATTATTACTATGCGGTTTTAATTTTGGCATACGGACGTAGCGGATTTTATACTATACTCTTTTATTTATTTTTGAAATAAAAAATAAATGAATATTGTTTAAGTGACTTATTTTTGCATAAGAATAGAATATATTTTAATTTTATGCCAATTTCTATAGAAAAATGACATTATTTGTTAACAAAAAACTCAGTTAATATTTCGTTAATTTTAGTTGAAATAGGTATGTTTGTTTAATTAATTAGATATTAGATATAGTTATAGATCTTTTAAGAAAAAAGTAATCCATTCAGGCACAATTGTTGGATGTTTCTAGTAATTTAATATTTTTTCTAATTAAGTTTCTTGATTCTAGCAGTAACAATACCTTTTGGAAAAACAGATACAGCGTAATTATCGAAACTTGATTTCGAAGAACATTTATTATAAGAAATACAATTGCTGATTGAAAAACCTGTTTCATTAAGGCAATATTTAAAAGATTAAACTATCTAATGGTACCATTTAATTAAATAAAAGTAGCTTATAATATGAAATATTAGGAGTTGGAAAATTATGATTTCTCGTCAAAAGCTGGTCTAAAGTGTGAACTGCCTCTTAACCACGCAGCGCGATATGTTCGCGCTAACACCCTTAGACGTACCGCCCATTGCGTGGTACCCGATAATATCTGGTCACATCCGCAAGCTTTGTCACGATAGACGCAAGTGCGGCGGCATCATTACGAACTATCAGGCAGTGGTGCAGTTAGTCCATTCATCAAAATCGGGCTTGGATAGATACACCTTTTATCATAAAATATCATATGTCGGTTGCTTAATTCCGTTTGTATGTGTTGGTAATATTATTTTATATTATCGTGGTATTGGCGACAAGAAAAATGTGTATTTCCCTCCATCGTGGTTTGACGTCAGTCATCCTCGTGTTGATCCCCCCTTTTTGTTGTTGCAGTTGGTCTATTTTTCAAAGGGGGCTTGGACCAATACTGTTTTGATGGATCGCAATTGAAAACCGATTCCAATTTCAACTTCTTGCCTCGGGTCTATCATATTATATATATAATGTCTATCATATTTTGTCAGGATAAGTTATTTTTATAGAAGCGGAGGTAAACTGACAGGAGGCTCGCCTGATGGTGATTACCACCGCCCACAGTCAACTACACCAGGGCCAGCGTTGCCGGCCTTTTAAGAATGAGTAGGCTCTTTTCTTGAAGGTCTCTAAGTCGTATTCGTTGCTGCCAATAACTGGTTCCACATAGGATAGGACTGGTTCCAGTAGTGCGGGGCATAAAGTGCCTCGAGAATCGCATGGTTGTGGACTTCCATACATCGAGATGGTGAGGATGAAACTTTGAATTTTGTCGCGATGTCAGATGGTGAAATGCGGTGGTAAGAGTTAATCCAAACATTTCCTCGGAGCATTCCCCATGATAGAGCCGATAAAAGATGTAGAGTGATGCCAAATCTCTACTTAACGCCAAAGAATCAAGCCGATTTGAAATAGTCTCGTCATGGACAATGCGAGCCGCTCTACGTTGAATGCGATCAAAAGGAAGGAGCTGATACAGAGGAGCCCTCGCCCATAAATGAGAGCAGTACTCCGACCTGATTGGATAAGGTCTCTATGGCGACATTTACTGTTTGTTCATATTTTAAATATTAGTTTATCGTGTTATTTGCGCTTTAATAAAGTGTTGAACTCCGTTTATGTACATTGATATTACAGTTTTATTTTATCGTTGCACTGACGACAAGGAAAACGTGTTTGTGATGTGTTTGACGGTCTTATCTGGTAAGCATACAGTGTACGTATTAGTCACGTGTTTCAATGTAGAACTTTATTAATAAACTAATTGCCCGCCCCGGCTTATATGCCGCCGGCTAATAATGCAAATAAATACTAATATTGCGAATGCTTCGTTGTCACACCTAGACTATTTAACTCATATCATGAGGTTCCAAGTTCTTCTTAGACCTCAAAAAGACACTTCTCGGCTCGGATAAGTCTTTTTGAAATTTTTCTCGAATATCCAAGATTTCAGAAGCAGCTTAGTGTCAGACGAGTGGTGTGTTATCACCCTCATGCCTCGGCATGAGCACGTAATGTTATCGGCCCAAATTATGATATACTAGAAATAGGCGACGATCACCATATCGGTAAACTACTACGAGAGGATTATTATTTATCTCACCAACTAACCAACCGGTAAATCGTGGCGAACCGGAACGTTTAAAACGTTCGGTTGACTCTGCCTACCTCCCGATAGAAAGGGCGTGATGTTACATATTTTGAAATTCTTATGCCGCATTTACAAATTCGTGCGAATTGCGAGGCGATTGGCGAGGCGAATAACGAAAATGCATAGATATGTAAACAGTACGCTTGCTATTCGTTTCGTGTAACGATTGGCGGTTCGCGCGCTCATTTTAGGAGCAATTTTTTGGACGCGAATGAAAGGGCACGAATAGCGAACACGAACTTACTGTTTACAACATTCGCCAGCATTCAGTGACAGCTAGCGTCCGACCCAATAAGACGTGTGACAAAATGGAGTAGAGCAATGTGCGAATTTTAGAATTACTAGAACTCATTTGGAACCCAAATTATCGCAGTCATAAAAATATACAAAAGATAAATGATGCATGGAACCGTATATCAACTAGTATATGATTGCTAGTCACCAACTTAAAATTAAAGAAGAATTCATTTATGGCCTGTTTTCTTGCCATTATTTTCACGTCCTTCATGTTCTTGTGCGAACGTCAAAATAATTCACCCCGCGAATGTGTGAACAGTAAGTTCGCGACGGCACCCGTGTACAAAATATGTTTCGTCGAATGTTCGTCGAGTGATGAGGCGAATGGCAGACACGATTGTGGAAATGCGGTATTATATTCATTATCCATGTCTATTATCAATAAATTTTGCTATTTATCTGTTTATTATCAATAGGTGTAAAAAGTTCACGACAAATCAAAGGTATTTACAGACTAGTACATAATACTTTATAATTTGTGTTTACAGAATTTAGAGTGTGCTTTTGTGCTTGATGCTGGCGTGGGGCGTGGATGTAAAAGTGTGGCGGATGTGGGCGGATAATTGTACCGCTGGGGTCTTTTTTTTATCCGGACCATCGGTGAGTCTTATCCATTCGTTAAACCGACGTCTTTCTTTTCGGTACCGTCGCGGAGGATACATAGAACAGTTCGCGGATAATAGCAAATTTAATTAATTTCACCTTTTCAATTTTATTGATTTTAGTTACGACTGTTACGAGCAACAACATTTTCTACTTCTTCTAATAAATGTCAAATTACCAAATGGCCCAAAATTTGTAGAATTACGATATGCTTTGTTATTATTGAATCTGCTGCTAATGGTCACTGTTACGAATGTCGGATCGTTGATTATAGGAAACCTGCATAAATACACTTAAAGAATACTTGTAAGTTGTAACTTGTAAAATACGCAATAAATAATTTTAATTCCATATTTTATTTGCCAGCCCTATTTGTTATCAATGGATGTGAAATGTTCGCGACAGATCGAAGTGTATTTATTTACATTGCAAGCGCCGACTTCATCTTTGGTGATGGTTATGATTCATACGTTACGAATAAGTAACAGGGCTTTTTAATAAGGAATGGGGAAGTAAATTTTGTTTTAAGCTATTGAATAGCTTCGGGCCTTGAGCGTGGAGACCGGATCCAGAAATTCCGTAACGAAAAACCTAACACGCCCCACTCCGACCGGCACAGGGGTGATACTTTTTAGTTTTTCCATCTATCGATAAATACCAGAACTTTTAATGACTTTTTGAAATATCTCACTTGTCTCTTTAGTTCAGCAACCCGCCTTTAGGTGGCATTGGTTGTATTCGAAAACTACCATAATCAGCTGTTTGTGAGAAAGTATGTAGGTGTATAGGTATTTATCATCTACGTACAACAGTGATATCTGTACTCGTATAATTTGTGTACAAAGTGTTCTAAATATGAATAAACAAAGAAAAAAATACTGCATAAATAAAATAAATATATAATTGTAATTGCATAAGTTGATAAAAAATGCTATGCAATAGCTTTACCGCGGCAGTCTCCGAGTGCCACACGTCTTTTATTTTCTTTTTTTTATAGAATAGCATCCAAGCAGATAGTTCTCTTGAAGAAAGGAGGTAAACATCGCCTACAGATACCAAAGATGTTAATTGTGCATTACTATACTTGTAGCGGGATTTAAATGTCATATGCATAGATTTACTGCTACCTTTCCCACCAAATCAGAACACGACAGTGCTAAGCACTGACGCTATTGCGGCAAGAATATGTAAGGCGGTGGTATAAAATCCGTTCCAGACGTTGCAGAAGTCGACCACCTAATTAATATTCATGATGTTAGTGACTAGTACTCTCGCTTTTTACGAGATTCCTAGCAGTAAGTTGATCTGTTCTTCAAAAAACGTCGGGATTGACACTGGGAATTTAAATTGAGGAAGTTATTTTAAAGTATCATTACGCCCGGTTCACTTGCAGTGTAGGCAGAGTAAACCGAACGTCTACAGATTTTACGGTTCACCACCATTCACCGGTTTATCGGTTGGTGCGTTGAGTGGTGATCCCCATCGGCGCGTTTTCCCGACCTGATAGAGATTATCAACTATTTCTAGTGATAGCCGTAATTGACGGCTTTAAGTGCACATCCGAGGCATGGGAGCGTTAAGACACCACCCGCCAGACTCCGAGCTGCTGCTAAGATTTTGGATTTTCGTAAAAAACCTCCAAAAAACCTATTGAGATTATTGAACACACATATCCTTCATATGTGTGTTTTTGAGATTTTTTGCTATTTATGTATGCACTACCTGTGGCCCGCGACTTCGTTTGCACGGATTTCGTTTACTCCGCACAGCTCCTCCCCGTAGATGATAGCGTGATAATATGTAGCTTATATGTTGACCCGACCTGTTAGTAATATTCATGCAAAATTTGAAGTAAATCCATGCAGTACTTTTTGACTTTACCCCGGACATACATTGACTTTCCTACGATTTTATAATATGTATATATAGATTTGTTATCAATGGATATTTTGTAAGTTTCGCGACGGATTCTATTATCGTATCTCGAATCTCGATCTCTGTGGTATGCCCTCTTATTGCGGGTAGGGTTGTCATCTTTTAAAATTAAAAATTCTGACTTTGCGCTGTATTACGCCAGACATTTGGCCCTAAAAGTCGGACCTTAATATCTTTAATAGCCGAATATTTTCGGCATTTTTACAACACATTTCCTTCCAAAAATTCCGGACACCTTTGATTGAAGCCGGACACATAAATATTTGGCCGATCTTGACCCGGCCTTAGCCGGACAGATACGCCCTACACTAATTGCAGGCGCCACCGCCGCTTTTCATCCTCAACGGTTACTATGACTCACCAATTACTGGTCTTCTTGTAGTCCGTGCTCCGCTTTTTGGAAAACAACTCCATGTTTAAGTGTTTTTTGTAGTATAAGATAGCAAACAAGCTGATGGGTCTCCTGATGGAAAGAGTCAACCATCGCCTATAGACATCAAAGGTGTTAATGGTGCGTTGCTATCTTGTAGCGAGGTCTTATGCCACATACATAAGTTTACCGGCTACCTTTCCCTCCAAACCGGAACACGACAGTGACAAGCATTGACGCTATTACGGCAGCAATAGGTAAGGCGGTGGTACCAGACCCGGGCGAGACAATGCAGAACTCTACCTAGGTGGTAGCCACGATGTTTTTGACTCGTATAGCCAATCGGTCGCCTTTTACGACCTGCCTGGCTGAACGGCAGTTGGCCAGTTCTTCAAAGGAACCCGGGACCACCACGTAGATTTTTTTATATGTAATAGGATAGAATATCATAGGATAGCAAATAAGGTGGCTCTCAGTTTATCAAAATGAACAATTATAGCCTATCGACACTTCCTAGAGCTTATCCAGTGTTTTTGTTCCACCGACTACCTTCTTCTGCCGCAAATGTATCAGTTTTTGACACTGTCATGTTATGGTATGGGTATTAAGGTAACCGTTTATCAAATGATTATGGCATTACGTTAAAAATGCAGTCAACAAGATTTTTCTCACTTGGCATAGCCTAAGCGGACTGCTTGGAATTTTCGGCAATTGTACGCGATTCCGGTCGTGGGTGTCCTCTAGTCTGAAAACAGTATAATTATGTAGTTTGCTGTTAAATGCCATTATGCAATCACATTATTAACAATTTATTGCCGTATAAAATGACAAACACAACTTAATGTCGAATTTAAATGTGACAAGGCAATATTCGTGCGCACCTACAAAAACAGTCTGAACATAAATTTCTGAATATCATTTTGTCCTTATAAATTCCACATAATGGACGTCGAGACAGCTCGTGAAGATATAACTGAGGAATTTTAATTTAAATTGCTGATTTAAAAAATCGTGTGGCTTGTATTGAAGCGACCTTAAAAGGTGTGTCTGTTTATGAGGAAATAGCCTGATATGCAATGAAGGTTGGCCTTCTGGTCTCTGACAGGTTTAAAACAGATGCACTTGGTTTATTAAAGAAAACTTTTAATAATCCACTGAGAAAGAATCGGATATATTGTAGATTTTAATGATTAAATATGATTGGAGATACCAAAATAATTAAATATTTTATAAGAGATAAGAATTAATAATACAATATTTAGGATATAAATTCGGCAAATATGGAAGCGCTACGTCACGCCATAGTAAAACGTTATCTTGGTGTCATTTTCATAGAAATTAAATTATAATTTTCTATATATGTAAAAATCAATTTCTGTTCGTTAGTCTTGCTAAAACTCCAGAAAGGCTGAACCGATTTGGCTAATTTTGGTTTTGAATTAATTGTTAAGTCCAGGGAAGGTTCAAAAGGTAAGAAAATATAGAAAAAAATAAGAGTAATTAAAAAGGCAGAACAACGTTTGCCGGGTCAGCTAGTATTCAGTAAAAATTTCCACAGAGTATACAATGTTATTTTACCAGGGCGTGATGTCATTAGGACGTAATGGCAGTCCAGAGCTTTTAATTTCAATTTCAAAACGCGAAATTTTTATTATAAATAAACGTTATTTAACAAAAAATAAATAGTTTTTTGGTTAATAAACCTAATAAGCAGTAGGTATTAAACAGTTTTTCAAATTTGGTCTAGACTATTATTCCACATAATTGACACACTCTTACATTTAAATAGTTTAAAAAAGTCTTAACTATGGTTGTGTAATGGTAAATCTAGCTCTGATCATAAGGTCCTGGGTTTGTTTCTTGAATCGGATAAAGACTTTAAAGATGTATCTATCTTCTATCTATAAAAATCCCAGTAGCAGTGGGGAGTTGAGCGTATTGTTGTAACACAACATCCTTTGCTTTAAGCCCCGTTTTCACTTTGATTAGTACGAGTGTGAGTGTTTAATGCAGGTGCTTAGTATTAAGCCAAAACTACGCTAAGATATCCGTGGACCAGTGCGAGTGATTCGTAATCAGCGTAGTAAAAGTGAATAGATGCTGATTACTTATCACTCGCACTGATTAACGCCTGTCTTCACGTATTTTTATCTTAATACTATGCACCTGCATTAAACACTCGCACTCGCACTAATCAAAGTGAAAACGGGGCTTTACTTTAGAAAAGCTCGTTAAGTTGTTAGTGCCGATTATCGCAAATAACGAGCGATATTAGTTGTCAAATGCGACGACGTAGATCACCACACATTTCGCCAATCAACAAACTGGTGAATTATTCTGGTCCTGTGAGTCTATTTAAGTTCGTTTCATTTTATTTATCTCGCAAGACTTGATATTTAATTATTATTAGGGCTTTGTAGCCATTAGACATACCAGTAATTTAATCTTAATCTTATCAGTTAGTTCGTCTCTGCATGTATATACCATTTGATTTTTAGGCTAAATGATTGAATTGAGACCTCCGCGTTGGTCGAGTGGTTAGCGAACTGACATTTGTGAGATTTGCATAGATGTTTTTTTTCTGGGTTTGGTGTATTTCTATGTATTAGTATCGTTGAGTGACACCCATATTACAAGCAAATAATTCGCTTATTTTGGCGTTAGATCAATTCGTGCCATCGTACCGAGGGGGGGGGGGGGGGGTAGGGAGGGGCGGCTGCCCCCCCCCCTGGAATTTAGTAAACCTTCTACTAACTATGTACTGTTGTAGATAAAAATATAATATAGTCTTTAAATGTTACGGCTGCCCACCCCCTGGCCCAGAACCTGGGTACGCCCATGATTGTAATATATATATATATATATATATATATATACATACATATATATACATATATATATTTACTAATTAATTTTTCGTACTATAATAATATAATAATAATTCGTAATTATTTCGTACAAAAAGTAAAGTGAAAATAACTGTTTTATTAACTGTATCTGTGTCTCTCTTATATCTATAGTTTGTATTTAATTTCCGATACTTTTTACAGAACGATGAGCCTCCAGAGATCACGTATTGCGTGGTGGGTGGTGAGGGAGGCTTGGCACTGCAGGCAGTCACACCCACGCATCCCATGCCTCCGCAGGATGAACTCGACGCTAAGTTCGCTGAACTGGTGGTGAGTATTTTACTCTACTTTAATCAATTACAATTAAAATACATATCGTTATATGTAAATCGAATATCTAATTCACTCGATATCGAAACTTCTACAGTAGTAAGTCCTTAAACAATGTTTTTAAAAACAAAGCCAATACACCAGATCTAAATCAAAGTGGGGTATCCAAATTGCAGTGCGACGATTGTAAGGCCGACGATGTAGGTCTGGCAGATCTTTTTCGACGAGAATTAAGGAACACCTATCATGTTCTTAAATGGTACTCGGGGAAAGGTTTCCCATTTGCCGGGATGCGACCCGGTACCGGGCCATCAAAATAAAATACCGATCCTACTATCGATCGACGATTGATAGAGTTTTGTCCACCTATATAACTTTTAATGCCTTTTGTCCTAACTTATAAATGTGAAGCTGGTTTTTCAACACTAGTTTACCTTAAAAATAAATATACAAACCGACTTGAAATGGAACCAGTCCTTGGGATAAAACTTTCCTTATTTTGCAACGCGCGGACTTGAATTCTTAAGTAAAAAATAACCAGCAGCTCCATTCTTCGCACTAAAATTTTGTGACTAAATAGACGATACCAAAGTATGTAGTACTCATATATATTTTAGTTTTTTACTATTAATAAATGTTTATTATTTTACCTAATGGAACCAGCTTGGGTTTAAAAGTATTAAGTGGGTCACGAAGGGACATAGTGAAAATTTAACGGGCCATGGCCGAACAAAATTTTTGAAAACACTGGTCTTCATCTCCGAGTGGAAAGACAAAAGTTTAAAATTACACGTAATTTCGTATGTCTACACCGTTGTAGCAAAGGAAAGCAAAGGAACTAGATGACCTTGAAGCTTAGGAGGTAAACATATGACAAAACGAAAAATCACTACTGAATTACCGACTTCGGAGGTAAACAGACGAAAAAATGAACTCGCACTACTTAAATGACCTATTGGAGTTAAATAATTTGCGTCTATTGATTATGTCCAATTAAAAAAATATATATTTTTTAACTAATTATATTACCAAATTTAGTTTAATATGTTTAATTTATTTTAATATTATTTTTATATCTGATATTTTTTTTAATTTGACGGTTTGACATTTACCTAAATTTATTTATCTTTTAACATACAAACAAAAATGTCATAATAGGTATGTAGAATATATTGATTATATTTAAATATAAAATGTATGTAATTCCAATGTGTTGAAATTATTTTATATTATTTAAAAAAATAAATGGAACAAAAAATATTTTGCATGTATATGTATGTATGTATAGATAAAATAACCAAGCAATACAATATTACCAATATAATAGTGTCTTACTTTTTGTGAAAAAATATCATGTTGGTAACGCAGCTCATATTGTGTACGTTTTGTGTCAAATTGAAATATTTCTCTACTCGGCAGTAGACGGGTATCTACAACTAGTATTTATATAATATAGCTAGTAACAATTTACAATTTGTCTAAAGCCGGCCATATACGCTAGAATTTATCGTACAGGTTTGCCTGTACAGTTTAAATGTACAGGTAAACTTGAACTAGATAAGTAGAGAACAAAACGTGCACAGTTGTGTGACAGTACACAATACCTCTTCAGTTAAATTTTGCAGATAAATCTGTCAGATACATCCTAGCGTGTATGGCTGGCTATTATGATTGTGCAAAACATTCCTGATGATGTTGTGAATGGTGAAGCCGGGTGTGTAAAATAATATAAAATAGAAGTGAACTATGCATCTATTCATAAGACTATTATCGATATTTCGATACGCGCAAACGCAGGAGCTCAACATTTAGTGTATTTGTCACTAAAAATTGTGAAAATTGAAAATTTTACAGTTAGTACATTTGTAACTTCATTTAACTTCATTTAATTTTAATCAAAAAAAAAATTTTGTTTGACATATTATTCTGTAATCTATGGGACTTGGAACCTGAAATAAAAAATTCATTCATTCATTCATTCGTGAACTAAGGCCTCGATATTTTAAAATGCAGTTTCACCAAGAGCACTCTGCTCGTCCGAAACGGCCGGTATCGCAGTAGCGCTCATTTGGACCAACTGATAAATCATTTCGAAAAAACAATCTATTGTATAATTGAGTCTTAGTTTGTTTATCCTATAAATACAAACAAACATATTTTCACGCCAGATCCCTTACGAGGTAGGCAGAGAGAACCGAGTACCATACATCACGATTCTTGTAGACTTGTCTCGCTTCCTCCACATTGATTACTCCCTTCGTGCAAACACGCCAGTTGCAAAGACTCTTGACACCACCTTCGGACAGTACTCCACCAAACTGATCATGGTACGTCAGTTTGGATGTTTACCGGCATCTACGTCTTCGCATATTTTTATTCGAATTGTATATCTGTTTAGTTAACCTTTCATCTACTATTCTTTCTACATGTCCGAACCAACGGAGCATGTCCTTTCTCATTTTTATACCAAAACTTTCTTTCAGGCCTAACCTCTTTCTCATTTCAATATTACGAACCCGGTTCGCACAAGTTACGCCACATATCTTTTGTAGCGATTTCATCTCGATCGCGTTGAATCTATTTTAATGCCCTTTCTGACATACCCAAATCTCACTTCCATACAACAGCGTTGGGATAAGTATATAATTTTTTAGGGCAAGGCGGATGGGTACCTTCACTTAAAACTTAAAAACAAAACTTGAATTTTTTTTATCCTATAATTTGTATAGTAGATATTTGTGTTTTAACATAAATCCAGTTTCGACCAACCGATGAATGGTAGTTTATTTCAATACTACGCTCACATAACGTTAGAGGTTCATACTCTCATATTCTACATCAATATCGAGCGTTAATGTTAGCTAAATGAAGTTTCACCAGCGAAACTGAACTGGTTATACTTAGCGATGGCGCCAAATAAATTAAGCTACTAGTCTAATTGAACTGCTTTCCACTGCCGAGTGCCGACTGGATCGAGTGAAATGCCAATTGAATTTGTATGAGTATAGACACAATGTTGTATGTACAATGAGTAAATTACCGTAATTACGTCGGAAATGGACCTTTTTTGTACCACTAGATTGCAAACAAGCAGATGCTTTTCCTGATGGTAAAAGAAACCATCGCCTGTAGACACCAAAGATGTTAATAGTACGTTGCTACCCGTATCAGATTGATCGGGCGCAACCGTCGTGTTTGTATAAAGAGAGTAATAAATGTAAATAAGGCAAGACAAATATGCAAGGATTGTTACATATAGCACTCGGTTCTCTCTGCCTACCCCGTAAGGGATCTGGCGTGAATATATATATATATATATATATATATATATATATATATATATATATATATATATATATATATATATATAGTATATAGTATATTTATACAGTATAATACCCGAACTTACGCGATAGGTGGGAATGACAACCGCGTAAGTCGGAGTATAATTACCCACATAAATACATATAAAATATTTTTGATTGGGGCTTCTAAAACGTAGACAAAAAATGTTTAATAAGATTTCAAATTATATAAACTAAAGATCGCCTGTGGCCGAAATTCGACCATAGCTAAACAATAAAATATCTTATAAGTGCAAAAACTGATTTTAGCCGTAAAGAAAATATAGCATACATGTGTATTGTGTATATATTATCACGTATGTCACATGAATGTAGTGTGTAATGTATATTTTTATTAATTTAACGTATTTCTTATGCATTTTATTTAAAATATTGGGTTTCTGCAGTCTTCCGTAATGTAAATTTTAACTGTGCCAAGTTTCATACTTCATCGTTCGCGCATTTGTCTTAAAAATGGGCCCAAAGTTTTTCCTTTACGTATTAATATATAGATATAATATCTTCGGCTAATCGTGGGTGCCATTGTTGTACCTCTACCTACCCCTTCGGGGATACGGGCGTGAAGATACTTTTTTTTATATAAAATCGCCAACCAAAGTTATTTTGATACAGAAGGTTTCGTACAATCTAACAAAGTAGTTTGACGACTTGATTTTGCTCCCGCAAAGTTTCTAAACCTGATTTGTTTATTCCTTGTTTTGTAGAATAATAGGCTCTTCATTGAAGTCCATATTTTTTACAATTTGTCTTTCAATTGTTTGAAAACGTACATTGGCTAAGCAATAGTATGGAGCCATTAAGTCAAATTAAAAATCTCGTAACTCCGATTTCGCGTAAGTCGGGGTAGCGTAAGTCGAGGTATAATAAAAAATACTGTAAAGAGTACTGTATAATAAAAAAATACCATACAACTTTTGTTAATTTCGAAAATAATTAATATTTTTTGTATCGATTTTCTTTAATTTTTCGTTATTAACTACCAACTATCTACTAGCTTTTGTCCGGATTCGGTAAACGACTTCTTTGTACTAACATGTACATAAGCTCCTGACTTCCGCCATGTTATTTTTCTATCCTTAAAGGGCTTAAAGCCCCAGTTACACTTTGATTAATGCGAGTGCGAGTGTTTAATGCAGGTGCCTAGTATTAAGGTAAAAATACTTGAAGACAGGCGTTGATCAGTGCGAGTGATTAGTAACCAGCGTAGTAAAGTGAAGACGATGATTTTTTGTTATTTTTATCGCATATTTCTCATTTTTTGTACTTGCGCGGACTTCAACTCACATTTAAAAAAAAGCTGAATTTGTCTAACCGTTTTCGAGTTTTGTGCTTAGCATCACATTGATTGATTTTTGTTTATATTATCCCGAAAAAATACATTCTTCGCTTGAAAATAAAAAAAATATCACGCTGTAAGCTATTGAGTGAAGCTAATAATTAATTTATATTCTAATGTAAGTTGTTGTATCGCTAGTTGTCCTCTAAAAGTTTAATTAATAAACACGTCTAATGCTAACGTGGACTTGTCACCTGACGGTACTCGTCTGATGACCTCTTGGTGCCAGATAGCTATAAATTACACTCCACTCCATACAAGTTATTTTTCTGTTTGCGGTTTTGCAGTTTGCATACGACTCGGTGGTAGATCTCTGCGATGTTTTTCCTGGATTTCTTGCCAAGTTTTTTAATGAAATAATAATACATTTTACACTTTATTACGTTTAGCTGTAAAAATACTTTATTTATGCTTGTGTAAGCGAAACAGGTTGGAAATAAATTAGAACTGTCTTGTTGCCACCGGTCTAGTCGGAGAGCAGAGTGCTAGGCCAGTGTTAACCCGGCGACACACTTTTGGATACTCAAGCGTCCAGCCTACAAAGTGACCGTTCACTTGCTCCCCCTAAGCGCTGTCTCCTGTAAAACCCGATCACGACTTACAGCGTTTATGGCCAATTGCACTAACATTACCTTAGCTTAGGAAAATCCTAATTAGTATGCTGTCACTTCTTGTCTTAAATGAAAAGTCTACTAGGTGGTAGAGTCCTGCATTGTCTCGCCCGGGTCTGGTACCACCGCCTTACATATTTACCTATTTCTGCCGCAATAGCGTCAGTGCTTGTCGCTGTCGTGTTCCGGTTTGGAGGGTAAGGTAGCCGGTAAACTTATGCATGTGGCATTAGACCTCGCCACAAGATAGCAACGCACCATTAACACCTTTGGTGTATATAGGCGATGGTTAACGTGTGAAAATCACTGGTAAAAGTTTATATAGTTTACCAGCTTGGAAAATAAAAGAATTACAATAAGGGAGCGTCCATAAATTACGTGAGGTGTTTTTTTAAATTTTCTGTTCCTCCCTCCCCCTCTGGTGAGATGTCGTGAGATTTTATTCAACCCCCTCCCCAATCCCCGAATCTTACGTGAGATTTTTCAAAATGTAGGTTTCTTTAATATGTAAACACGTTGAATTGTTATTATGAAAAGAAAAAAAATTGCTTCGTGCTTTTATTTACGACTAGTTAAGAATGTATAACGTCGAAGTATGAATGAAATTATTTTCTTTCGAACGAATTAGTGAATGACCTTAATTGTATGCTTAAGATTAAATCTTCAGCATGTACAATCTGGATAATGGACCAAAATAGTATAAGTTTTTTGTTTTTGCGTGATATTTGCCGGGACCCTCCCTCTCTCCAACGTAAGATTAGATGAGATTTGACTCGACCCCCTCTCCCCCTTAAACATCTCACGTAATTTGTGGACGCCCCCTAAGTATTTTTTTATATTTCATACTTTTTGTCATCGGCACTTTGTAAAACTTATTATGTTGATTGCACTTGTACTTTTTTACTTTATTTATTTTTTATTGCCAACCGGTTTCTCCTTTTACGGTATCTTCGGGGCTATAATACAGTATAAAATTAATATTAAATCTAGAGTAGTTCCTTCTGATTGGATACTATTTTAATCTGTTTATTCCCGAAATGTAAAATGTGAATACGTAACAGTAGTCGTTTGGCGCCGGACGGCAGCAATTACGAAGAGCTCCGTTGATAAGATTACGTCGGCAAAGCTCGCGTGTCAACAGTTCGTTATATGTCACATGTATAATTTCTCGGCGACCTTACGCTACGGAAGTTAGGTAAACTTAGAATGATTGAAATTAAGAAACGGGACCATTTTGTCTTAATGATATTGTTACGTACTCCGGGTTCGTAATTGTAAGAAAACGTTACTTATATTAAACCGTGTATTTATAATACATATACACACAACACAACACGACACAACACACTGTAATACTTAAATACTCTGAATAACACTAGTCACTCACTGTACTAGTACTGAACTTAACCACAAAATAACGCAGAAGACAATCTAGATACACCTAGTCTTCGAGCAACGCACACATAGACAGCTCTCACGGACGCGAAATCTTGGTAGTTTCGGTACAATGCGAGAGCGGATGTAGCTAGTTTATAATGTAATTGATATTCTCCGCCGCCGTTAACAAACTGCCGCGGCATATAGTTTAAATTATTTTTGGTTTGTTTGTGTGTTACTTATTTTGAACTTCGATTTTATTATTATTATATTATATATTTAGAACGCCATTTATGTCATCAACTCAAAAACAAATAAAATACCATTGTTCACAATTTTTGTCTGTCTGTCTGTTTGTTCCGGCTAATCTCTGAAACGGCTAGACCCATTTTGACGGGACTTTCACTGGCAGATAGGTGATGTAATAAGGAGTAACTTAGGCTACTTTTATTTTAGAACTTTTTTCACGCGAACGAAGTCGCGGGCACAGCTAGTCTATACATACAAATAAATAATATTGGAGTGTCTGTTTGTAATATTAAAATAACCTCTTTTTACTAAATGCATATGGATGTATACACAATACATATACCAAAACAGCATTTTTTACAATTTTTGTCTGTCTGTCTGTTTGTTTGTTCCGGCTAATCTCTGAAACGGCCGGACCAGCTAGTCATTTATAAAATCATTCATCTTAAAGTTAAATACCTCTCTAACTCGGTTAATTTTGACCAGAGGAGGAAAAGTCATATAACCTTTTTAATGTAAAGTTATAAGTTCTACGCATTTTATTCAGAACTTTTTCGGAAAAGCAAAAAACTATTAAATTTTTTTTCAACACTTGCCGGTGGTTGCCGACAAAATTACCTTTACACATCATTTTCATATCATTAAGACAACATTATATGCAAAATGTAAAGAAGAGTGATATATTTTGATTTACAACTTTACTTGTAAGATACTAGTGTGTTTTTTTTTTGCATAAGCCAAAGTGGTAACCCTAGCGCGACCGCCGAGTTTGGGCATAAAAAGTGAAGTACATACACAAGATCGACTTCTGTGTTATTTTGTGACTTAACCAACTACTTTTAAAAAAACAATTCTCGTATTCACTTAAACTGGTCACTTCGCTTCGTATTGGTCGTTTTAAGTGTCGCTCTCGATCGCTTTATAAAAACTGCCCTGTATTTGTCAACACATCTCTATTTATACCTAGGGTAAAGTTCTACCTGGATCCAGAAAACTCTAAATGTATCGGGTAAACAATGAATCACTTCTTATTGTAAACAACATATTATAGTACACGCTATTTTCACCCTTATGCCATATACCACAAAGTCCATTAAGGATTACCTATTCGGATAACGGCCAACTATTTGTTTATTAATAGGAGTAGCTATCTCTTTCTTTTATTTCTAGATCCCTCCAGCGTTCCAACTCTTCACGTTTCTAGATTATTCGTAACAATATTTTCAACTTTTTTAATATATAAAAATTGTATACTACCTCAGTTCCTTAGCAGAGTATGCAGAGTACATCGAACTGTATCTTCTTTTTCCATGTTTTAACGACTGTCGTTATTTACATCTTATAATTTGTGATAGCTAAAACCAATACTTGTATGTGTTTATTCGAGAAACGTAGGTCAAAGCATACCACGACTAGACTCTGAGCTATTACTGAAATTCCGATTTTTAAGAATAACCCCAAAAAGAACTCAATAATATTATTGCCAAAACAGAAATTGAAAAATATGAAACCTGGAACCATCATCGCGAGGTTCCCGGAGTCAATCTGCCTGACCTCATGATTTTGGCCGAATCGCCTAATAATATAATTTTTGGTGTCTATAGTGACCTGATAGATGAACATTCTTCACAGATTTATTACGTAAGTTCACATAACCAGTATTTAAAAATAATAAATATTGCTAATATTAACATCCAAAGGCAATTGAACTAGAAAGTTGGCAATAATAATGATTAATATAATGGAGAAAACAGCATACACCTTCTAAGTTCATTAAGAGAAATCATTAATAACTCGTATGGACCACGGGTGCCAATCATTCTGTCACCGTGTCTGTAAGAATCGGTGAAAGTAACGGTGGACTGCCCTTCTTAAACAATGTGTACGTGTAAATCAAAGCTGTTTGTTAAGTGGCGGGCAGACAGACAGGACTTGTTTCTATGTTATAATATAGGAGCAAGTTCTAAAATTGGTCGGTTCAGCCTCCTTTGAATTGAAGAATAGACCATCTGCTATTCTGCTAGGCAGTTCATAAGAAGTCGGAACAATGGTGTGTTTGTGTAGTCAAAGTTGCCAACTACTCAACCAAAGCAAAATGCATTAATTGAATAAATGCGCGAATACAAAAAGTGTAAAATGAGTTGAAATTAATTAAATTTGCTACTCTCCGCACACTGTTTTATGTGATCTTCGCGTTGCCGCCGAAAACAAATATGCCGGTTTAATAAATGGATGAAATTCACCGATGGTCCGGGCAAAAAGAAGATAGCACAATTATCAACCCGCATCCACCACAATTTCACCCTTGTCAGCAGCAAGCACAAAAGCACACAATTTACGTACTCAATACACGTTTCATTTCGAAACCGAAGCATCTTCAGGAGAAACGAACACTCCTCCTACATTGATTAGTTTTATCCATTTTACCGATGGGAGAGATGCGCTGTACCGCGCTCCCGGCTGCTTGGATACCACCATCTTGCTTATTTCTCCCGTGAAACAGCTTTGCTTTATTTCGGAGAGAAGGGCAAGACAGGCAGTGTAATTACTGGAACCGAGACTTAACATCTTATGTCTCAGGATAGGCAACACATGAATGGTGTACCTGGACTAGATCAGCTCAGGTATCCCATTATGTTCATTGGCGACGTCGACCACTTACCATCGGGTGGCACGTCTGCCAGTTTGCCTATCTCACTAACATAAAAAAAAATTAAACCGCTGTCTTTCTCTTCGGTGGCATCGCGGAAGTCTCATAAAACAGTTCGCGGAGGATGGCAAATTTAATTAAGATAAGATAGTATTTATTATTATTATACAAGGAGTAAGGAACAAGTTAAAAACTAAAACAAGTAACCAAATGTAAACTTATACTGCTTTTTTTATAAGTGACGTGATGCCAAAAGGATGCTCATCTCAGCATACGCTATAGCAATATTTGCTACTAGCTGTGCCCGCGACTTCGTTTGCGTGGAAAAAATTCTGAAATAAAATTCCGCATAGTTCCCGTTCCCGTGGGATTTCCGGGATAAGAACTATCCTATGTCCTTTCTTGGGTCTCAAACTATATTTGTACCAAATTTTATCCAAAATCGGTTCAGTGGTTTGGCCGTGAAAGCGTAACAGACTGACAGACAGACAGACAGAGTTACTTTCGCATTTATAATATTAGTACGGATAACACTGATTTTCAGTGACTCCTCTATGATTAAAATTAATTTCATCTTTTAATTATGGTTTTCCGCAGAGTAACGCTTGAATGAATTGAATACAAATAGAATACAGTAAATAGTAATTGTGCTCTTTAAAATAATATCACTCATTGACAAGAGATCAGATATTTTTTAAGAAAAAATTCGCTATTATAATAATAAAGGCATTTCGAGCTTCTCTCTGAAAGCTAATAATAATGTTTAAAGGTCTCGTGTTCGTTTGTAATGGAGCCATTTGTAAACGGCTGTTTAGCATTTACAGCATCGTTGTCAATCGGTGCGGTTTACTGGCAGCCTTGACATGGCCGGTCACGATCCGTAGCTTGTGTAGGCTGTGTGCTGTGTAGGTCGACATGTCCACTGTCCACTGTCCATCTCTTTAACCAGGGACTCAGGAATTTATACAAAACTAGCAGTTACTCGTGACTTCTTTCGCGTGACCCAGAATTATTACTTTCTTCTGTTAAGTTGGGTAATAAAGTAGCACAAATTACCTCTGAACAGTGTAATTTTTTAATAGTGAATTTTTTAAGATCGATCCAGTAGTTTTCGAATTTATTTATAAAAATACATTAAAAAAATGCCGAATTGAGAATCTCCTTTTTTGAAGTCGGTTAATAATAGCCCATATCACTTATGGATAGTGTAGCTTTTTTTACGATCGGTCCAGTAGCTTTTGAGTTTATTCGTAAAAAGGAAGTCTATGTCGCTTCTGAATAGTGTTAGTGGAGCTTTTTAATTATTGTTAAAATTTTTGAGACCGGTTCATTAGTTTTTAGGGTTCCGTAATTAAAACGTAATACGGGACCCTATTACTAAGCCTCCACTGTCCATCCGTCTGTCTGTCGGTCAGTCTGTCGGTCACCAGGCTGTATCTCATAAATCGTGATAGCTTCTTCACCATTTTTGTGTCCAAATAAACAGAATGTATAGGAGAGCTCCCAAACAGGAAAATATTTTGCAAATCTGTCTACATATGGCCGAATATACGTCCGTATTGAAACATTTTTTTTGAAAATATATATTTTTTTAATATCATAGGGTTAAGACACCAAAAAAGATGACTCCAAAAACTAGTGCAGTCATATGTAAATAATATACTGCGTATGGTTTTCTTTACAACGATAATATAATAAACACAAATACAATCGACGTAATCGATCAAACAGCAAAGAAGAATTTCGCCACGCCGAGCCTGTCGACACTAGCTCAGTGGGAGAGCGTCCCGGCTTTAGGGAGATAGTCGCAGGTTCAATCCCTGCGTGCCGATATTTTTCTTTGTTGTTTTTAAAGTTTTTCCAACACAAATACAAGCCTGCTGAGTTTCTTAGCTACACTTCTGATGTTCTTCCTAAGTTACCTCCTCGTGTTTGTCCGGGCTCCGCGTTGGTTTATAATTTGCCTTTCTACCAGGCAGTTCGTAAAAGGTGAACGATTGGCTGTACGTGTTATTACGATTGTGACTACTAGGTGGTAGAATTCCGCAATGTCTCTCTCGGGTATATGGTACCACCGCTTTAAAACGTCGCCACACGGGTAGCAACGCATCATTAACATTTTCGGAGTCTATAGGCGTATGGTTCTCTTTTCATTATAAGAGCTATGTGTTTACTATCTTGTAATATTAAAAAAGCTGAAAAAAATGTTGACGAGCAAAAATGTTTTACGTTTAATTGAAGAAAGGGTTTCCGAATTCTGCTCTCACTTTAACCATAGTATATAGACACCAAAGATGTTAATGATGCGTTATTCTCCATTTAGCAGTACTCTTTTTACGAACTATTTGGTAAGAAGTTAGAGAAGCTGTTTAAAATTACTGGACCGTCATCGGAACTATGTTGAGTTTTAGGATAATTAGCAATTAATATCAAATCGACACGTGTTTAGTCACATAGACCATTCTCTCATCTGAAATGACCACGTAAGAAGTTAATTGTTGAGAAAATACTTCGCTGTATGAATTTCAAACAAAGCTTACTTAACATACAACTTCAAAGAAGTAACAGCAGCTGTGTATAGGGCTGCCAACTGTGCTATATAGATAGCATATATGTATTATTATATTTATTATTCTACTACTCGTATGTCTGTTTACCGAATAGTCAGAATTAATTATCAGTGAGTAATAATAGTACCATAATAAATTTATTAAATAATCTTTATATTATTACGTGAAGAAAAAACTTTGGATCCCATTTTAAGACAATTGCGCGAACGGTGAGGTATGAAATTTACTTACATAAGGCAGATACACTTGTACGAGCGAAATGGCATTAGCCACCGACCGCCTCATCGCCATGGTTACTGATAAACAAAGAAAATCTTATTTTTAAACAAATTTAATGTTTTAGCTGTACAATGGAAAGTAATTCAATGTGTCTTATTTTTCCCTTGAGTGATTATAACACTGGGTAAATACACAAGAAGGCATTTTGATGCGTGTTTAATGGCAAAAACAATCTGAAAGTAGAAGCGTTTCATGTTACGATGTCCCGCGTATGACTGAGTGGCATACTACAAACACTGTGTACACGGACCTAGTTTTGTAGGACCAGGCGCTGTGACTAGGTAATATATCTTCCTCTTTTTATATCAATGGTGAACGCACACTTATCCGAGCCGAACGCGTCGAACGAAACGAATTTTAGAATTTTGTATGTAAAATCTCAAGAATTCGACGTAGACTCGACGCGGATAAATGTGCGAGGTTTCATACGATTTTAACTTTGTCTCATACTCATCCGTTCTCGTATTTGACGTAAAACGGGACACAAAAATTGGCTTCACGTATTAATAATATAGACATACATACTATATTATAGTGTAGATATTTTTCAAAGGGAGTATGGACCAACATGGGTGAAAAATATGGTGTTATATTATTTTTATTTTTTGTATTTATTTATTTAAACATAAAATGATACATTTTCAGTGTTGACAACCCTTATTAAAAGTAATACGTAGTAAAACCTCACTAGGCCATTAACACTAAAGTTTACACGGAGTTTCTCGTCCAAGTGCGAGTTTTCTACAGAGCTTGTCATGTCCACGGGTCGGTGAGCCCGAGCTTTCGTCTTGCCACTGTGAAATAGAAAGTTTTTGAAGGCCACTTGCAGGTCAGTCTTGAGTGGTCAAAATAAATATGATTTCTCTGTGATATGCGCGTTCTTGCGTGAAAACCTATTGGTATTTTACTTTTCTTGGGAATATCATCTTATAGTCATCATAATCGTCGCGTCATTCGCGTTGAAGTCCACTTTCCTTATTTTATATGACCTCGATTTCGAGGGTCCTACAATCAAGAATAATAAGTAAATAATAAATATTCACGGGACTAATTACACTTACTGATCTTATCCCAAAGTAAGCAAATTGTTTGCTTGTGTTATGGGTGTTAGTCAACGATACTAATACATAGAAATACACATATAAATAATCGTATATCTATACATATAGTAAAATCGTAGGAACGTCAAAACTGTACATTGAATATTTTTTAAAGAATACTTGGGGCGTGATCTACAATCGATATCGATGTCAAAAATATAGTTTTTAGAATTTTTGTCTGTTTGTCTGTATGTATGCCCGGGGTAAACTCAAAATGTACTGCATGGATTTACTTCAAATTTTGCATTAAACAGGTCGTGTCAACATATAGGCTACATATTATGTATATGGAGGAGCTGTGCGGAGTAAACGAAGTCAGCGCGAACGAAGTCGCGGGCAACAGCTAGTATTACATATAGCAATAATTAAATTAAAACTGTCCAGGCAGAACGGCATGACCATGAGCTTGCACAAATATAAAACAGATACATGTCAAGTTTTGTTTACCAACACGGGGGTAATAATTTTGTAACGCAGTAAAACTGCAGCAACCAACTTCCCATTTCCTGTATCTCCGGAACCCCTACATCAGATGTTCACCAAATTAAAAGAGGAAAGATACCCTCCCAAACAAAAGAATAATAATTCAAAATTGGTTCATCAATGGCCGAGTTGTGAGGTAAAAAATATTTTAAAAAAACATATTCAGCCGAGTTGATAATCCGCTTCTTTTGAAAAGGTGCCCAGATCAACACGGGGTAAAACAGACGGTACCAGAAACAGGGTAGATATAAGATGAGATTAATTATTATTACTACTTAGATCAAAAGTACAGTACAGTCATAGCTTAAATTACTATTGGACTCCACACTAGGCAACGCCTGTGGCTTACAATTAACAAAAATTTCACGGGAGTTAATAAAGTTATACAATTAAACAAGAAGAGAAAAAAATTTAAAAAGGAAAATAAAAATTTGATAACATCGAAATAAATGCTCTTTACTTTACTAGAACTCTTTACTAGACTGCCTCATGGTCCAGGGGTTTAACCTATTCGACTCAAATTATGAGGTCCCGGGTCCGATTCCCGAATTGGGCAAAAGTGTTATTAAGATTTTTCTCCAAAATCCCAGTAGCAGCTCCAAGTGTGGTGGGTGGTGTCCTACCACACCTGTGCCTCGGATGAGCACTCCAAGCCGTCGGTCTCGGTTATCGCAAGAAATAGTCGATAATCGTTATCAGGTAGGTGAAATGCGACGACCATGCGGTGAATGGGATCACCACTTATCTCGTTACCCGACAAACTGGTGAATCGTAGTGTTTATAGACGTTCAGTTTACTCTAATAACCCCGCAAGGAAACCGAGCGTGATAATAATTTTATAATACTCTTTGATTTTTATCCATTTATGAAGCTGTAAACGCTATCCAGGGCTTGAAACCGGTTTAAAAAATATCGGTTAATTGAGATAATCAGCGGTTTTTTATATAAGGTTTCGCACGGAGCGTCTCTGAGATGAAAGTGTTCTACTATCATTTTTAAAAATATGAACGGGTCAAAAACGCGTACATATAATATAGAACTCACTTCACAAGTAATTTCTATATATGCGTTTTTTAACCCATTTATATTTTTAAAAACCGGATTATTAATATAAACCCTTATAATTTTGCTTCATAAGGAAACCGGTATTTTTGCGGTTAGAGCCAAAAATTTACAAAGGACTTCTGATATTTTCGCGCTGATGCGCATATATATATATATATATATATATATATATATATATATATATATATATATATATATATATATATATATATATATATATATATATATATATATATATATAAATGTGTGTGTGTGTTTTTGACCCATTTATAATTTTAAAAACCGGTTTATTAATATAAACCCTTATAATTTTGCTTCATAAGGAAACCGGTATTTTTGCGGTTAGAGCCAAAAATTTACAAATTTATTTATTTACAATGGAACACCAAAACAAATACATATTATAAATAGAACTTAAGGTCCAAGTCTAGTGTACCTGCCAATTACAGGTGAACACATAAATCATACAAAAACAAAATAGTTTAACAATTTAACGAAAAACTTACAAACAATATACATTAACATAAAAAACTTCTAATAAAAAATAATAACTAACAAGAGAAACTGTTATGTTGTATAAAAAAAGATATTAACGAACAAAAGAAGTGTAAAGAATAGGCGTTTTTGAGTTCGAAGTGTTCGAATGTTGGTTCGAAAATTAACCGGTTAACAAGCCCTGCTATTATCAAACAATAATGTAACCTTGTAAAGAATGGTGGCATTAGTGGGTAATGAGATAACTCGACTATAGAACGGTCCAAGTAACAGTTGTTAGTTTTTGTTGTCAACGACTGCATGCTCTGTTTGTTTACTAGTTTGCTCTGAGACAAATCTTCTCACAGAAATGTAGTGATAGCAAACGATTTCTGATTGCATTTGCTAGTATTGCCTATGGCGTAGCTAATAAGCAGATGATTCTTATGTTGATTATTTTAAGTTTAAGGCGAGGCACCGAGACAAACGGAAAAAATCTAGTTTGCTTAACCAAATTTTTATGTATTGATTGTTAAATATTGTAGAAATATACGATATACCTGAAGATATTATCTAAGGAACGCGCTAACTCATTACATGATAAAATGTTCTATACTCGATCATATTAAAACTCCGAAAACAGGATAAAAAATCTGTAAAACAAGTATATTTATTCATAATATTTCTAATTTTGCACATGATTTTTATATGGTTATATTAGGTTTTAAATACAACAAAGAATGTACTAAATTTTTGTTTTCAGCTGAAGTTTTATTAATTTTAAATTTAAAGTTTTTATAAGCTATATTTATTTATCCGAAAACTAAACCATTTCCCAGCGGTTTCAGAACATACCGCGCCGCCACAGTTTACTAAATAGTTACTTTAAAGCGTATTGGCCCGCGTCTAAATACCTCGCCTTAACACTTGTGCTGTTTCACAATAAAATTCACAAACTATACAGTGTGTAAAAAACCCTGCCCGATCCGAAACAGGTATACAGGTAGGTCAATGGCATTATTAAAAAAAATATTTTTTTATTAAAATTTAAAAAAATATCGTATTTAAAAGTGCCTCATTTTAGTCCCCTTAAAATTCAGCCAATATTTTGAAAATTCATACTTCCATACTAATGATATAAATGGGAAAGTGTGTTTGTTTGTCAGTTTTTCACGGCAAAACGGAGCGGCGAATTGACGTGAATTTTTAAGTGGATATATTTGAAGGGATGGAGAGTGACATAGGCTACTCTTTATCTTTTTCTAATCCACCGCTTCCCTAAAATTAATTTAATGAGAGCGAAGCCGCGGGCAAAAGCTTATCTATAAATGTCTATTAAATAACATGATTGTATTAAGTTACCAAAAATGTAATTGACGATCGTACAGGGGATTTTTTACACAGGACATTTGTTTTTGTTTTAAAAATGAACTAAATACAAATATATAGTTTGTGAATTGTGAAACAGTACAAGCGTTAAACTTAAAATCATCATTATAACGGTGTTTCAACCAAGTGTTGACGATGGAGAGAGATTCTTATGTTTTTTCTTATGTTGATCCGTGCTCGCTTTTAAAGAATAGATCTACTGGTACACTGGTAGGCCTCTCGTAAAAGGCGAAAGAAAGTTAATATGTATCAATTTTAGTTCTGAAACCTCACGACCATATATGGTACCACCGCCGTATCTATTAGCATGCCGCAATAGCATCAGCGATTATCACTTGGTAAGGTATTCAAATTTTGGGTGACATCTTAATCGCATGTGGAATCTCAGTCCCTTCACATGGTTTGCATCACACTATTGACATCACTGGTCTCCATAGGCGATGGTTATCTCTATCAATTAGAGCCATCTGCTTGTTTGCTATCTTATTCCGGGCGACCCATTCCGGCTTCGCACGGGTAATATATATAAAAAAACCATGTCAAATTATACACTTAAACTTTCCTCATAAATCCGCATGAAAGGAAACGCGCTTGAAAATCTGTAGTAGTTTTTGAGTTTATTGCGAAGTGACAGACAGACTTTGTTTTATAATACGTATAGGTAGATAATGTGCAGATGATGATGATGAACGGATAGATGGCAACGCACCGTCAGTATTTATAAGCAACGATTATCTATTTCCATCAGGATAAAGAAATGAAAATCAAGTCGAACAATAAAAAATAATGACGCGTTGGTTTGTTGTTCCGACATAAGAATTTCTAATGAGCCTTTTTAACTCGTAACATGACGAGATGATGACATAATTGCGTTAATTACAGCAAACGCGGTGTTTATACGCTCGCTTTGAGATGAATAATTAAGAGAAGCAATTAAAATAAATTTCTGCATAATGATCCGAAAAGATATTCATCTTGCTAACTGGTTTTGGATTTTCGCAAATAAATGTGATTGAATCGCGTTAAATGAAGCTTATAATATTGTCAGCTGACGTTGATCTAACGAAAGAACAATGATGGTACTTCTTAATTACTTAAAGTTTTTTGAGTACACGCGACATCGTTCGCTTAAAAATATAAGACTCTTACGCCCCGATCACACTTTGATTAGTGCGAATGTGAGTGTTTAATGCAGGTGCTTAGTATTAAGCAAAATAATACGTGAAGACACGTTGATCAGTGCAAGTGATTAGTTATCAGAGTAGTAAAAGTGAATAGACGCTGTCGAATAGAAGTGAATAGTCGGGAAAAAAGGAGAGTACTACTTTCCTTTTGGATAGTGTAGATTTTTTATGTTGACAGAACTTTGAAATCAGTACAGTAGTTTTTGGGTTTATTTAATACTTTTGCCATTAGGAAGCTGCACTAGCAGAAGAAGAAGAAGAAGAAGAAGGCATAGGCCACCATTTTACCCGCCTCAACAAAAGGAATTGATAATTTTGGGTCACGTGAACAAAGCCGCGGGTAACTGCTAGTTTTCATAAAGATTAAAAAAGTATGTTTACACCCCTATTCCCGAAGAGGTAGGCAGAGGTACAACCAGTGCACCCACCATTAGCCGAAGATACTGAGTTCCACAATGTGATAGCGGGTAAGCCTATCGCCAAGCCGGGCACTTTTCCAATCCTGGGCAGCGTTGTTTTTATCAGAAAATTGAAAAAACACATTTTTGAATTACCGATCCGGGAATTAAAACCTGGACCTCATGTGGTCAACACAGACACCGGACCACTAGACCACAGAGGTGATCTACTAGACCACAAAGGCATTATATTTGTTGTTTTGCCATATAAATTATTAAATTAAAAAATAGTGGAGAGTTGAAATTTTAGGGTTGTATGTATTTTTTAATGCTGTATCATAAAAATTAAAAACAAAAATTTTTATCTAAAAAATAAAATAAAAAGAATTGGGAGTGGACTACCCTTAACATTTAGGGGAATTTCATGAGAATCGGTTAAGCCATTTCGGAGGAGTTTAACTACAAACACCGCGACACGAGAATTTTATATATTAGATGAAAATTGTAGATTTTAACTAAATGAGTTTAGTGGTGCCGTATAATCAGTTTATTACCTCACTTCGGAAAGCTACCTAATGCTTTTGGTCATTAGCACTCACCAGCAAACAAGAATACCAAGTTACCTCTGTGAGATAGCGGTACCAGTAACGATATAGAAGCATGAGTTCGATTCTTGTGCCAGACAAATCTTTCTCAACAGTTTTCTCCGGAAAACTCGTGCGTGTATGTAAAACTCGTATGCGTCTTTCTTTAAATCATGGCTCTACTAAGGTTTTAGTGATTCTGTCAATGCCAAAGTTATGATAGGCATGTTTTTAGGGTTCCGTACGTAAAATGTAAAACGTTACCCAGACAGACAAAGAAAGCTTAGTAATAACTAAGCTTTTGTTGTCTGTCTGTCCGTCTGTCTGTCACCAGGCTGTACCTCATAAACCATGATAGCTAGAAAACTTAAATTCCTACAAATTATGTTTTTCCGTTGCCGCTATAGCAACAAATGCTAAAAAAAAATATGAAGGGTGGCCCCCGACAGTAAACGTGTTTTTTTTTTTCGTATTTTTTTGTTTAATATTAATAACGGTAACAGATAGACGCTTGAAATTTTCAAGAATATTTAGGTTGTATATTACTTTTCAAAATAAATAATTAAATAAAAATAAAGTAAATATTAAAGTGGGCTCATACAACAAACGTAATTTTTAAACAACAAACGTTATTTTCTTTTATAGATGATGGTACGGAACCCTACGTGCGCGAGGTCGACTCGCACGTGACCGGTTTTTATTTTTCTTTTCAACAATTGACACTTGCGTTCATTGAATAGTGACGACCAAATTCTGCCTCCAATTAAGATGAACTCTGATTTCCTTCATCATATTTACAATGAACATCGTTGAACATGTAAGTGTTTGAGCTTACTTTATCTAAATGTTGTTAACAAAAGGTGGTATTTACTATTTAGGAATGTTTTAAGCTTTATTAACTTTGAATAAGTCAAATCTTTTGTAGATTTAGATCTATGAAATATTTGTATAATAACCCTTTTGAATAGCTCAAGTATTCTAGATTAATCTGGCTAGTTAACTTTATCAAGATTATCCTAAATAACGCTAATAGTACTTAGCCTTGGATAATTTTTGCATACTAATTTTATTTGGCCAGTATTAGGTATGCACCACACTTATAGTCGTATGTTTTGTGTCCTCGTTTGATGATTATTTGATAGTAGCTGCACCCTGCAGCCCGCTGCATTGTAAAAATGTTGGTGAATCCCACGGAAACTACTTATTTTATCGGGATGAAATATGTGTGCTATTCCAGGTGCAAAATTTTATTCAAATCGGTCTACCCGTATTGCATGATTGAGTAACGAACAACCAAACATACAAAAAATAGAAACATACAAACTTTAACCTTTATAATATACTATTGACCTGCCCGCGGTTTAACCCGCGTAGCTTTTGTTCCCGTGGGAATATCGGAAAGGTTTATATACTAAAACCTTCCTCAAGAATCAATCTATCTATTAAAAAAACCACATCAAAATCCGTTGCGTAGTTTCAAAGATTTAAGCATACATAGGGATATAGGGGCATAGGGATAGACAGAGAAAGCGACTTTGTTTCATACTATGTAGTAATATGGGATAAAATAATTAAAAATAAATACCGCCATGTTTATATCGTCGAAGATGAAGGCAGACGTGCAAAGAGTATTCATGATTAGTCAAATGTATAAAATCATTATCGTCAAATCAGGCACATTATGTTTTCCAGAAAACCTTAAAAAGAATTGAACGAATAGCATGACCCCATATTGGAGCCCAGAATCTTTTGCGTCTATACCGAACCTGTATCTATAAACCATTGAGGGGACGATTGATTATGTTTTGTATAAATGTCAAAATCTAATATTACGTATAAGAATGTCGAATGATATATGCATTGCCTGCATCTGGAACAAAACCGAAATTTATGATTGATACTGTCTATATTATTAATTAAAGTCATATTAGATTTAATCATTACCTGCCAAAAATGTACGATGGACTACATTAGTATTGTAATGGGTGTAGATAACTTTTAATTTTCCACCAACGAAAAAACGGAGGTTCTCAATTTGACATTTATGTATGTAATATTATTGAAATTGGATATTATTTGAGTGTGATGATATATTTAGGCGTCCAAGTACGTGTATTAGATTTCGTAAGTGTATGTATGTTTGTTATGTTTTTATATTTGTATGTTTATCCACGAACTTCCCGGGAACTACAAGCCACATCGAGATCATTATTTTTCGTTTAAATTAGGTATATTTCAACCTAAAAACGATTGATTATGTTTTGTATAAATGTCAAAATCTAATATTACGTATAAGAATATCGAATGATATATGCATTGCCTGCATCTGGAACAAAACCGAAATTTATGATTGATACTGTCTATATTATTAATTCAAGTCATATTAGATTTAATCATTACCTGCCAAAAATGTACGATGGACTATATTAGTATTGTAATGGGTGTAGATAACTTTTAATTTTCCACCAACGAAAAAACGGAGGTTCTCAATTTGACATTTATGTATGTAATATTATTGAAATTGGATATTATTTGAGTGTGATGATATATTTAGGCGTCCAAGTACGTGTATTAAATTTCGTAAGTGTATGTATGTTTGTTATGTTTTTATATTTGTATGTTTATCCACGAACTTCCCGGGAACTACAAGCCACATCGAGATCATTATTTTTCGTTTAAATTAGGTATATTTCAACCTAAAAAACAGTCCCATGTTTCATCAAAATCGACGCTGTAGTTTTTGAAATATGAGTATAGTTGAGATTTGAAGTCTGTTTAAATTTTTCAAATTACTATTATTAACTCAATGTAAGAGTGTTTGCATATTAATATAAGTTAATACTGTATTTTAAAGGTTATTCCTCATAGTGTGGTATTATACTTGTTTGTACTTAATTTTAAATTAATACGTTTACTTTTTAATGATTCTGCAGGTGTAGACAGATTACATTATCACTGTAATTAGTGGTTTGGTTTTTAGTTTTATCGTTTACTAAGAGATTGATTACTGTTTTGATGCAGCGACAGTGTTTTAGGTCTGTTCTAATTTGGAGATAATTGCTAGTCACCAATATAATATTGATAAGAACTGTTTAAATAGTTATTGTACGTTTTCGCCGTGTTGGTCCCGGCCTCCTTTGAAGAATAGGCCAACTGCCGTTCTGCCAGGCAGGTCGTAAAAGGCGACCGATTGGCTATCGAGTCACTACTATCGTGGCTACTAGGTGGTAGAGTTCTGCATTGTCTCGCCCGGGTCTGGTACCACCGCCTTACCTATTCCTGCCGCAATAGCGTCAGTGCTTGTCGCTGTCGTGTTCCGGTTTGGAGGGTAAGGTAGCCGGTAAACTTATGCATGTGGCATTAGACCTCGCCACAAGATAGCAACGCACCATTAACATCTTTGGTGTCTATAGGCGATGGTTGACTCTTTCCATCAGGAGACCCATCTGCTTGTTTGCTATCTTATGACATAAAAAAAAAATAATTTAAACGCAGTAAAACTGCAAGAAACGAGTTCTAATCTCCTGTGTATAGGGATCGCTGGTTTAGATTTTCACTAATTACAGAGTTCTGAGGTAACAGATATATAAAAAAAGTTAGTCGTAACTAAGTTTCGTCTTTATTTTGATTCTAATTAGCATCCATGAAACAAAATTATTTGTTAATTTCTTGTGTTATATAAAATTTAATTTAGAGTATTTTTTTCTTTTAATTAATATTGTACACTGCCTATTTTTTCTACTTTAACATTATATTTCACTGTCTTTGATTAGCTGTAAGATATATTTCATTAGGGATAAGCTCATCTCTTGTACTGTTTTCGTTTGTTATTTTCGGTTATGTATTTTTTTGTGTACAATAAAGTGTTAAATAAGTAAATATGAATAAAAAATATAGCCGAATTGAGAATCTCCTTTTTGGGAAGTTTGTAACCTTTAAATGTTTTCAAATATTTATTTGCAATGCTTTACGGCTTATTCCGCACTTGTGACCAACCACGAAGCCTACTTGCATAACAGTTTTTTTATGGACCGAAAAACGATGGGAATAATATTTCCATAAAAAAATAGTCTATATGTTAACATACTACTTGCTTATCAAAAACACATACACACACATAAATGCTTTAGATTTATTACAGTGATGTAGATTCCACATAGTGTGGCGCTATACTTATTCCTACTTAAATTAATACATTTGGTTCGTTAATGATACTGTAGGTTCAGACGAATTACATTATCCCTGTGATTATTGATACAGTTTGTATATTTAATGTCAGTGCTTGTCACTGTCGTGATCTACATTGCTATTTTATTTTATATTCTACCTAGGGATTATATTATAATTTAGTTAGGTTAGGTTATAATTTAGTCATGTTAGGTTATAATTTAGTCAGCTGGTTAGGTTAGCAGTTTGTTTATTATATTGTTACGAATAATCTAGAAACGCGTAGAGTTGGAACGCTGGAGACATCTAGAAATAAAAGCTACTTTTATTGACAAACGAATAGTTGATCTAAGCTATACCATACTGAATACCATACTGAACTTTGTGGTATAGGGTATTATAAGGTTAAACGTAGCGTGTACTAGGATTGATGAGTCACTTGTTTATCATAAGTTGATTGCAATAAGAAGTGATTCATCGTTTTCCGATACATTTAGATTTTTCTGGATCCAGGTAGAACTTTACCCTGGCTATAAATAGAGATGTGTTGACAAATACAGGGCAGTTTTTATCAAGCGATCGAGAGCGATACTTAAAGTGATCAGTGCGAAGCGAGAAGTGTTTTATTGTGTAGTGTTCTCTAAGTTCAGTGATAGTACAGTGAGTGACTAGTGTTATTCAGAGTATTTAAGTATTACATTGTGTTGTATTGTGTTGTGTGTATTTGTATCGTAAATACACGGATTTAATATAAGTGGTGTTTTCTTACAATTACCAACCCCGAAGTACGTAACAATATTACTACGGTAGATTATAATTTAACGGTATTTACAATTTTATGGTGAAATAGTGGCTAGTGATCTGAATCACCTCTGTGGTCTAGTGGTCCAGCGTTAGCGTCGACTACATGAGGTCCCGGGTTCGATTCCCGGGTCGGGCACTTAAAAAAAAGTGTTTTTCAGTTTTCTGATAAACACAAAATAGCCCGGGATTGGAAAGTGCCCGGTTGGCGATAGGCTTGCCACCAATCACATTTGTGGGACCAAGTATCTTCGGCTAATCGTGGGTGCCATTGTTGTACCTCTGCCTACCCCTTCGGGGATACGGGCGTGAAGATACTGATTACTAGCTATTACCAGCGACTTCGTTCGTTTGACCAACATCATTATTTTCTTTTGCTCAGTTGGATAAAAGTATTCTGTTATGTCTGAGTGCTTTATATAATTTTACGATCGGCCTAGTAATCTAGAGGTCTAATGCCACACACATAAGTTCACTGGCTACCTTACCATCCAAACCGGAACCTCCTGCCGCAACAGCTTCAGTGACTACTACTACTAGCACTTAAGCTGTTGCGGCAGGAATAGGTAAGGCGGTGGTACCAGACCCGGGCGAGACAATGCAGAACTCTACCACCTAGTAGCCACGATGGTAGTGACTCGAAAAGCCAATCGGTCGCCTTTTACAACCTGCCCGGCAGAACGGCAGTTGGCTTATTCTTCAAAGGAGCCCGGGACCTACACGGTTTTACGTTTTCTTTTTATATAGGTATACATAGATATAGCTTATATGCATCTTTATCATCTTAGATGTCTTTATACAGCGGTTGTCATTCATTTCCTTGTGTACTATCCTAAACAGTGTGTAAAGAAAACCCTGTCGGATAATTAAAGGTGTTATTTGGTACCGTAATACGATTACATATGTGTAATTATTTTATGGATATTAATTAGTTAGTTTTCTCAATAAAAAAATAATCTTAAATGGTATTTTCATAGATTAAGTATGACAACACCTACAAATAAGTAAATTATATATCAAAGTCTGCCGCGCAAGTCGGATGCTACCAAAGGACACGCGGCGCGTTTTAAAGTTCTTTTGTAATAATCCGAAAAACAAATAGCGCGCCTTCGCGTGGTGTTTGTGCGAAAGCCGCCAAAGCGAAATAATGAAACAAACAGCGACAAGGTGTTGTCATTTTTAAAATAGTTACTTAACTCTAGGGAAATATAAGTAAAAATACGAATATTAAAAAAGTGATATCTTTTTTATTTTTAGAAATAAAGTCATTTTAATATTTTTTCAGTATTGCCTTTAACCATCCTATATGCCTCTTTCGGATCGGACAGGGTTTTCTTTACACACTGTATATCACAACCGTTACATTATGATGATGCCTTAAAAGTGAAACCGGTTAAGTAATATACTAAAAATATATGTATGTTATGAAGTGAAACAAAAGTACAAGTACATTTTAAATGTGTCTAACAGTAATTCAATTTCATCAAGTGCCGACGATGGAAAGTTAGAATATACTTCAAGACCAACTTTCAATCCACTTTAATCCTTGTAATTCGTACTCAATATACATTGTACAAAATATACTTCAAGACCAACTTTCAATCCACTTTAATCCTTGTAATTCGTACTCAATATACATTGTACAATGCAATTGTAAATGGAAGTAAATATCAGGGGAGGCCATATATGACGTACCGTGAACGGTACGGTCAGGCGATACCCGATGGTGGTGTTAAGAGCCGACATGTTTGTACGAATGTAGTCTGTAGAGGAAATAAGAATGCCTGAAAGTTTTTGTGTGGCATTCTTTCTTTTTAGTGTCCATCTGTGATATCCTATATCAAATACTTATCAACGAGCGATTTCAGTGTCCATTTCTGGTATTTTTTTATCTAATACTTACAATGAACAGTTTCAGTGGAGGATAAGGTAGCCGTAAAATTTATAGATGTGACATTAAGACCCCTCTGCAAGGATTGCTACGCACCATTGACATCTTTGGTGTCTATAGACAATGATGTTCTCTTGCCATCAGGAGAACTCTCTGCTTATTTGCTATCTTATGCTATAAAAAAATTATAGGTCAATGTATAAAAATAACAAATATTTTAAAACAATTTTGTTATCGATTTGAGAAACTCCTTTCTTTTTGCAGTCGATTGAAAGAGGTTTATATATACTCAAAGGAAAAAATAGAAAAGTATCTTGACGCCCGTATCCCCGAAGGGATAGGCAGAGGTACAACAAGTGCACGCACGATTAGCCGAAGATACTTAGTCCCACAAATGTGATAGGTGGCAAGCCTATCGCCAACCGGACACTTTCCAATCCCGGGCAACTTTGTGTTTATCAGAAAACTGAAAAAACATTTTTTTAAGTGTTTGACCCGGGAATCGAACCTCATGAACCTTATGTGGTCGACGAAAAAAATAGAAGATGAATTTAATTTGTTTAAAACGGCGAGGGAAGATGAGTTTAAAATGAATATAATGATAGACAATAAATCGATATCAGTATACTTAAAATAATTTTCGTTAGCTTCTATTACTGATAGAGCATATCCTCATTAAAAACTTTCGTTCCATATATTTCGTGCTAGAGCTCAATCAAAACCTAATTATCGATTATATCTTCCGCTAAACACACAGCTAATTCACATCACTATCACTAGTGATTGCATGTTATATAATAACCAGATTACATGCAATTACACGAGCGTACATTATTAAGTTGATTCGACAAGGTAAGAATGATCTCTGTGATATATTATGCAGTAGTAGGTGTAATAATTTCCTAGCTATTTCGGTGTCGTAACTTGTATACTACATAGTTTATTATATAGCTGTGTCAAAATATATATTCTATATTCATATTCACGGGACAAATTACACTTATTGATCTAACCCCAACGTAAGCAAATTATTTGCTTGTGTTATGGATGTTAGTCAACGATACTATTACATAGAAATACATATATAAATACTTTTATATACATAATAAACACCCAAACCCGGAAATACAAACATTTATGCTCATCACACAAATGCTTGTCCCCGTCGGGGATCGAACCTGAGCGCCGTTGATTGCGTAGTCAGGGTCACTAACCACTCGACCAACGGGGCGGTCTAAAATAAATATACAATTTTTTATCTTAAAAAATGTATCATCATGCCGGTGCTTTGCTGGGTCAGTAGAGTGAATCGAACACCAATAGAGTTTCCGGCTCACTGCGATTAGCCCACGGATTAAACTGGATGCGCCTTTCAATGCAATTTCTTTCAAGGATATCAATGTCGCTTGCAATCACACCAAGAATGCCGGAATAGCGTCGGTGCTTGTTACTGTCGTGTTCTTTTTTGGAGGGTAAGGTAGCCGGTAAACTTGTGCATGTGGCATTAGACCTCGCCACAAGATAGCAACGCACCATTAACACCTGGTGTCTATAGGCGATGATTGACACTTTCCATCAGGAGAGCCATCCGCTTGTTTGCTATCTTATAATATAAAAAAAAGAGAAATATAAGAGTTATAATACTTTCCGATGAAATAAAATCACTCCGGAGGTATTCCTTAAGCCTTAGCTTTTTATTTGACAACTAGCTGCAGCGTGCAGCCCGCTGGTTTAAAAAATTTATTGTTGAATCCCGCGGGATCACCAAATTTTTTCGGGATAAAAAGTAGCCTATGTGCTATTCCAGGTCATCATCCACCTTACCTTAGTATTTTTTGCGTGATAATATACTAGCGGCCCGTTACGTGCTTCGCTACGTATCGCAATTCATTTGTTACAAAAAATGTGATAAATCTGAGCCGAATATGTCAACTCCCTAGACAACGAGCAATATTCTCTATCTGAATGCATTCTTAGGTAGGCACAGAGCAATACAACCAAACCTAAATGATTGCCACGGAATACATATTACGATTTTTCGTAGTCGGGGTTCCTCTCAATTGTGTTTTATGTTTAAGCAAAAGATTACATGGCCTCCTTTGAAAAATAGGCCATCTGCCGTCCTCCTAGTCAGTTCCTATGAGGCGAAGGATTAGCTATTATTAGTTATCGCTACTAGAAATTCTGCATTGTCTCGCTTGGGCCTGGTTCCATTGCATTGCCTATTCCTGCCGCAATAGCGTCAGTACCTATCACTGCCGTGTTCCGTTTTGGAGGTTAAGGTAGCCGGTAAACTTATGCATGTCGTATTAAGACCCAAGAAATAAGGATAGCAACGCAATATTAACATCTTTGGGGTCTATAAGCGATGGTTTTCTCTTTTCCATCAGGAGAGCCATTTGCTTGTTTGACATCTTATGTTATAAAAAAACTTATTATGTGAATGAGGCTAGAACCGACAGCTTTACTTGTTTTCCTAGGAACACTATTTTTTTATTTCATAAGCAAACCGATAGACATCAAAGAGGATACTAAATGAAAATCCGTGTGGTAGGGTTAGAATGCCACCTGCATAAGTGCACTGCTTAACCTTTCCTTCCAAAACGGAACAAGACTGAAAAGAAAAAAGACTGAAAAGAACCGACGTCATCGCGGCAAAATAGATAGATAAGGCTGTGGTACCAGACGCGGGTGAGAAGTTGAGAAACTATTATGTGTGTCACGATGGTAGTGAAACGTATAGTCAATCGTTCGACTTTATCGACCTAACCTGGAAAGTGGTCTATTCTTCAACAGGGGTCCAGACTAACACGGGGAAAAACCGACGCACAGATATCAAAGCAACTAATATCTTTGGTACCTATCTATAGGCGTTGGTTATCTCTTTCCACAAAGAGAGATATCTGCTTGTTAAAAAGTGGCTTTACATTGTGTTCGAATCTCAATTACCTACTTAACTCATCAAATCGTCAATCTACACCTGACAGTAAACCCCGCATCAATCACACTTAGGTCACGAATTGAATTAATGTTAAAATGTGTTCAATTCTCGTTCAAGTAATTTGTTTTAAACGCGTTACGAAATTTACGCGAATTAAAATATTCCTTTGAAGTCCGAGATTCTGCAGATGTTGCGTATAAGGCAATGCATTTTAAACATGTCTAGAAGAACTGCAGTTTTTTTGTACGTGGTGGGAATCTGTTCCTTTCGGTGCAAGTATTCGTGTGAAGGTCCACAGCGTTAGATCCGGTCGATTTTATTAGGGTTATATAGAATTTACACTTTTTGCTATCAATTTATTGGAACTGACGGTTCTGTGGACAGTTTTTTTGCTAAAAATTTAATTTGCAGTTTGTATGGATAACTTTGCAATTTCATTTTAAAGATAAAATAATCCCACATATATATATATATATATATATATATATATATATATATATATATATATATATATATATATATATATATCGTGTTTACGTGTGTAAGAGTCCTAAACGTTTCAATTCGATTGAAGTTTTGTTACGTGAAAAATAGGCCTTGTGTGTTTATCAGTTTTTAATGTCGGTTTTTCGTTTCATCGAATTTCAATTCTATTACTACTAATTCTAAATCGATCCTATAGAAGTTTAACATCAATAACCATAAATATTTCTTGTTACAGGAAGAGCTGGATTTGACAGCGGTTAACAAGGCGGCTATGATGGAGCTGCCCGCGGCGAAGAAATGGCAAATCTACTGCAGCCGCCGACCGCCGCCAGGCCAAGCGCCACCACTCACAACTGCGCCACAAGTCGAGGACTATATTAAAGCCCTTAATGAAATTGCTGATGTAAGTTACATACATATTCGTCGAGTGGTTAGCAAACTTAACTACGAATCGATGGGGCTCGGGTTCGACTCCTAACAGAGACAAACTTTTATGTGATGAGCATACATAACAGTATGATATGTATTTCTATGTATTAGTATTGACTAACACCCATAACACAAGCAATTTGCTTACTTTGGGGTTAGGTCGATTTGTGTAATTTGTCCAGCGATATTATTATTTATTTACTTAAATACCATTGGATAGCTAACAACAATATGGTTCTTGTGATGGAAAGATATTACTATTGCCTATATGCACCAAAACTGTTAATTGCGTGTTGCTGTCCGTGTGGCGGGGATGTTGTTATGCTACCCGGCTTCGCTCGGGAGTCGATATTAGATTACGTGGTATTTGAAATATAACAAATGTAATTTAAGACTTTATTAAAATTGGAATTTTAAATTTCGCGCCATTACTACACAGGCTGCAATTGCTCGCAGCGCCTTTCGAAATGCAACACAAATAATCGTTTTAAATGAAGTTCAAATACTCGACAACATATGGCATCATTACACTTAATTTCCAAGTTGAAGACTTATATCTTTAAAAACACACCCTTTAGGTTAAAACGGGAAATTTCTTGTTCGAGGGGGGATAAAGGGCTATCACCCTATATAAGTCCCTTTATCGTGCCGGGACTCATTTTTAAGTTTTATTGGCACGCACATTTTATCAACTTACTTTTATTATATACTAGCTATGCCCGCGACTTCGTTCGCGTGGAAAAAATAAAAAAATTAAAAATAAAATTAAAAAATAAAAACCCGCATAGTTCCCGTTCCCGTGGGATTTCCGGGATAAGAACTATCCTATGTCCTTTCTTGGGTCTCAAACTATATTTGTACCAAATTTTATCCAAATTGGTTCAGTGGTTTGGCCGTGAAAGCGTAAGAGACAGATAGACAGACAAACAGACAGACAGACAGACAGAGTTACTTTCGCATTTATAATATTAGTATGGACTAGCTATGATACCCAGCTTCGCTCGGGAGTTGATATGAGATAACGTGGTAGTTGAAATATAACAAATGTAATGACTATTAAAATAGGAATTTTAAATTTCGCGCCATCACGCTCGAAGCGCCTTTCGAAATGCAACCCAAATTATTGTTGTTCTGAATGAAGTTCAAATACTCGACAACAGATGGCGCCACTACACTTAATTTCCAAGTTGAAAGGTTAGAAAAGCCCTTATATCTTTAAAAATACGCCCTTTAGGTTAAAACGGGATCTTTCTTGTTCGAGGGTGGATAAAGGGCTATCACACTATATAAGTCCCTTCATCGTGCCGGGACTCCTTTTTAAATTTTATCGGCACGCACATTTTATCAACTTAGTTTTATTATATATAATGATTATATTAAAAAGCCTGGGTAAGACCTCTACTACTATTACTCTAGGTTTGAAGATTTGTCTCTAGACTATCTATAATCATATTTTTTCTGTATATATAAAAAAACCCTCTTGTAGTGTAGTGGTCCGGTGACGGTGTTGACCACATGAGGGCTCCGTTCCATTCTCGGGTCGGGCAATTTAAAAATGTGTTACTTTTTATAAAAATATCCTGTATTTCTGATTTCACCATTTGATTTCTAATATTTTTACTGTTGTTGTAATTTACAGGCGTTTGCGTCTTCCGAAGGTACCTTACCATCCGAAGCATGTGGCCTAGTAGACGGATTGAAAACGGCGCTTCGGACGCGGGCACATAGTTTCGTGTTGCGGTTCATCAAACAAGGAGGTCTCACGTCCTTGCTAGAAGCATTGCAAAGGGCCCCTCGAGATGACCCAGTCACCAGGCACAACCTAATAGCTGGAATTAAAGCTTTAATGAATAATTCCGTAAGTATATGCTTTGCATAATGCTATAAATAAGAACCATGTCTACCTAACGTCAGTATGACTTCTTTTTTACGTACTTGCAATAGTGTGTTATCGGCCCCATTGTTCAAAACGTCTATTTAATGCTGCTGACGTCATTACAATGGCGGCCGCGTGCTTTAGCAATTTTCAAGACCTATACTATAAAATGACTTGGAATAAATCACGAATAAATAGCTAGAATTGTATTCTTTATGTTCGAATGACTTTAAAAATTGTGCTTGATTATATTAAAAGGCACAAGAATCAGTCACTGTGGCTCTAAGTAGGTACTTACAGTACTTTTTATAGAAGTTCGGTCACAACATTGATTTTAAGAGTAGCTTATTACTTTTTATTTCGATTTTTTAAGTCAAAAATGAGTTATAAATATTTATACTTAACATATTTATTACCTACGCACTTACCGTTAATTTAATATTATAATTTTTTTGGATTTTCATGTAAGTACTGTCAAAATATTCTTCAGCTAAAATATTTAAATATTTAATAAATTGGCTCTAACAATAAGCTTATTTTGTGTCACCTCTGTGGTCTAGTGGTGCGGTGTCGGTGTTGACCACAAGCACAATATACTGGAGACTAACAGTAGTCAATCTACATACATGTGATATTCGAACAACGCACACATAGACACCTCTCACGGACGCGATATCTCGGAATGGTTCGGTACAGTTTATTCCGCACTAGTCCGAGATATCGCGTCCGTGAGAGGTGTCTATGTGTGCTATGCTCGAATATTACTTTTATGGAACATAGACTTCTGTTAGCCTCTAAGTATTCTGTGCCACAAGGGCCATCGGTCCCCGGTCCCCGGGCTGGGCATTTCAAAATTGTGTTTTTTCAGTTTTCTGATTAAAACAACTTTTCCTGGGATTGGAAAAGTGCCTGGTTGGCGATAGGATTGCCATCTATCAAATTCTGGGACAGTGTTTTCGGCTAATCTTGGGTGCACTGGTTGCACCTTTGCCTACTTCTTCGGTAATACGGGCGTGAAGATACTTTTTTCGTAAAATGGTTGGGGGCTACATTTTGCCAACGTGCAAAGATGACTCGATTCGTTTTAGATGCTCAAGTACGGCGGTGTTAACACACCACTAGAGACTTCGAGCTGCTGCTGAGACATTTTCCTCAGTGTCGGCACAGAATACTGGCAACTATCAGAAGTCAATCTACATACAAGTAATATTCGAGAAACGCACACATAGACACCTCTCATGGACACGATATCTCGGAATGGTCGGGACAGTTTGTTCTGAACCAGTCCGAGATATCGCGCCCGTGAGAGGTGTTTATGTGTACTATGCTCGAATATTGCTTGTATGGAACATTGACTTCTGTTAGTCTCCAGTATTCTGTGGTGTTGGTCTGGGCTCCTTTGAAGAATAGACCGGCTGCTCTTCTGCCAGGCACGTCCTAAGAGGCGATCGATTGGCTATATGTGTCACTACCATCGTGACTACTAGGTGGTAGAGTTCCGCAACGTCTCGCACGGGTATTTGGTACCTATTCCTACGGCAATAGCGTCGATGCTTGTTATTGTAGTGTTCCGGTTTGGGGGGTAAGGTAACCGGTAGACTTATGCAAGTAAAATTGTTATCCCGTCACATTTTTGTCTATAGCCGATGGTTACACATTGCTCAGGAGAGCCATCTGCTTGCTTGCAATATTAAGATATAAAAAATCTCGAAAAGACTCCGGGTTTTGAAGTGGAGACTATTTTATCACACACCATTTGACATACACTGAATATATTTTTATATCATAGCAAACAAGCAGATGGGTCTCTTGTTGGGAAGAGTTAGCCATCGCCTATTGACACCGAAGATGTTAATGGTGCGTTGCTATCTTGTGGCGAGGTCTAATGCCACATGCATAAGTTTACCGGCTACCTTACCCTCCAAACCGGAACACGACAGCAACAAACACTGACGCCGTAATTAAGCATATTATTAAGGTGCCGCTTTAATCAGCATTTGTCAAGGGTTAGAATTGTTAATTTTCAGACTGGTCGAGCTCACGTATTGGCGCATCCGACTAGTATCGATCTCATAGCACAGTCCCTGGACACGGAGAATGTCAAGACCAAGGTAGCAGCGCTGGAGATATTGGGCGCTGTGTGTTTGGTACCTGGGGGACATAAAAAGGTAAGATCCTTCTACTAAGATTTAAAAGAGTACCAATTACTGATATTAACATGAATATTAATATGATTTTAATATTTTATGTTTATTTAAACTCAGTAAAACCGCAATAACAGACTTCCAACCTTCTTATTTGTGGAACCCCGTAATGGTCCGGGCGCGGCGCTGTTTGAAGATTAAGCCATCCTGCCAGGCAGTTCGTAAAAGGCCAACGAATGGCTATACCTGTCACTACCGTCGTGACTACTAGGTGGTAGAGTTCCGCAACGTTTATTTGGTTTGGCCTTACGTATACCGGCCGCAATGACATCAGTGCTTGTCATTGTCGTGTTCCAATTTGGAAGGTAATGTAGCCGGTAAACTTATGCAAGTGGCATTAACTTCTCGCCACACGGATTGCAACACATAATTAACATGTTTATTGTCAATTAGCGATGACTCTTTCTATTAGGAAACGTATTCTTGTTTGCTGTCTTATAACATTAAAAAAAGAACTTCATCGTATTTATATGGGACTTAATAGGAAGTTTACCCTTCCACATAAAAAAAAAGAAATCCAAATGGGTTAATAAATGACTAAGATCTGAGGTATAAATATATAAAGCAACTTATTTTAGTACTTCCTTCGTTTTGGGAAGTTGATTGGAAATACATTATTTTTGACTGTTTTTTTTGTTCACTTCGTTTTTTGAAAGATTCTTTTTTTATGGAAGAGGGGGAAAACGAGCGGGAGGTGCACCTGATGTTAAGTGATCATCGCCTCCCATGGACATCCGCAATACCAGAGGACTTGCAATTGCGTTGCCGACCTTTTAAAAATGAGTAAGCTCTTTTCTTGAAGGTCTCCACGTCGTATCTGTTCGGAAAAGCCCCTGCCGGTAATTAATTCCACAAAAGAGTAGTGCAAGGCAAAAAATGCCGAGAGAACCGTACCGTTATGGATTTCCAGACATCGAGATGGTGAGGGCGGATCAGTTGATCACTTAATGGGAGTTAATTCCGTTGGCTAAACGTGGATGTCTTAACTTTTATTTGTGTCTATCTCTTCGGGCATCTAGGCGTGATTGGGGATCGGTTCCGGCCGGCACACATTTCAGTCCGTACCGATCCAATAACCCATCATTAACATTTATATAACTGTAGGTGATGGTTATTTGTTTCTATCAGAAGAGTCATCCGCTTTTTTGCAAGCCGATGAGAGAGAAGAAAAAAATAGCTTACACTGCTTCATATGTCGTAAAAACACTGATTGATGTGCTTGTACCAAATAATCGCACCAAATTTTTATCATGGAACTTTATACTATTAGCTGGCTTGAAGGTTAACTGGGAGGAGAGTTTCCTTTGAGGGTGTAAAGTTATTTAATAATGATTTATATTTTCAGGTTTTAGAAGCCATGATCCACTATCAGAAATACGCCGGTGAGCGTGCTAGGTTCCAAGGGATAGTCAACGAATTGGACCGAAGTACGGGGGCGTACAGAGACGACCTTGGTCTGAAGACTGCTATTTTGTCATTCATCAATGCGGTATTAAATTATGGACCTGGTGAAGAAAGCTTGGAATTTAGGCTGCACTTACGATATGAATTGCTTATGTTGGGAATACAACCTGGTAAGTCTGATTTAGAGAAATGTCCTCTATTTTTATTAAGTAAGTCACATTGGTTTTCATTTGACCTATTTCTGTTGCGATAGTCGGTGATAATCACTGTCAAGTAGCGGTTTGGAGTGTAAGGTAGCAGGTAAACTAATGATGTGTCATTGTATCCCTTCCATACGGATAGTAACGATTTTTTCATATATTTTGTGTCTATAAGCGATTGTTGTTTCATTTCATCAGGAGAACTATCTGCTTTTTTTTTTTTATATCATAAGATAGCAAACAAGCAGATGGGTCTCCTGATGGAAAGAGTCAACCATCGCCTATAGACACCAAAGATGTTAATGGTGCGTTGCTATCTTGTGGCGAGGTCTAATGCCACATGCATAAGTTTACCGGCTACCTTACCCTCCAAACCGGAACACGACAGCGACAAGCACTGACGCTATTGCGGCAGGAATAGGCAAGGCGGTGGTACCTGACCCGGGCGAGACAATGCAGAACTCTACCACCTAGTAGCCACGATGGTAGTGACTCGATAGCCATTCGGTCGCCTTTTACGACCTGCCTGGCAGAACGGCAGTTGGCCTATTCTACAAAGGAGGCCAGGACCAACACGGCGATAAATATAATAAAAAATAATTGATAAATTTAGACAATAAAAATCAATTAAATATAATTAAAATGGCGGATGCCTAAACGGCGCGCTCACGTTAAATGAAAGAGCAATTTTGATTTTACCCGTGAATACGCTTTGCCTTATAATTAATTGTCTTAAATGTTTCAAGTGCTTACACAGATGTAAATAAATGGATATTATTAATCTGGGTCATGTGCGTATTAGCCAGTGTGTCAAATGACAAAGGGCACTGAGGTTTGTCATGATTAATTATGTAATTTTCTTAATACACTTGTACTGTTTCACAAATCACTTTAAATTTTAATTAATATCAACCAATAATACCAACCAGTTTAAAAAAAATTATAATGACTGACTTGTAAAACTATGTATATTTTAATTTAATTCTGTTTAAATTTTGTTGGTAGATTATTGCATCCCTAATTAAAAATATACCATTGTTAGGAAAATTTCTACCACTGAGAGCTAACAACATTAGTTGTTTATCCAGTAAATTTAGCATACCTTGTTTTGTGTAAAATATTAGTTAAGTCTCGTAGCCCTGAAGATGCCGTAAAACCGGTTGGCGATATTAATTAAAATTTAAAGTGATTTTTGAAACAGTACTAGTGTATTAACAAAATTACAAATGAAGTTTCACCAAGTGCCGACGATAAAAAGTGTAAAATACATTTGTCATGATTCACCATCGTCGCATATTGTAAACTTTAACGACAACCGGAATCAACGGCTTTACCTGATCCAAGGTGTGGGAAAGTTAGCAATTCATTTACAGATTCCTGAATACCGTTGTGGTTTTTTAGATAGAAAAATCTAATAACGCTGACCTATAAATTGATATATTTTAATTTAGCCATCTAACAGGTAGATATACTAAGAAGACACTAAGCAGAAACTGTAATAGTTTTAGATTACTGTAATGTTTTTTCAAAACCGAAAATAAAGAGGATGATTTAGGTTATTTACAGTGGGAAAAAGTTTATTATTTTACGTATGGTACGGTGTAGAAAATTTTATTATTTTACGTATAATAAGAGTTTGAGTTTTGTAAGTTTCTATGACGTAACTCGATGGCAGACAGGCTCTTCTCCACTGCCACTCCTGATCGAAAGAGATAAACATCGTCTATATACACGAATGTTTGCCAACGATTTGGTGGGAAGTAATAACGATTGTATTGATTGATTCATTTATTTATGGATGTACAAATTGGTACCAAATAAGTACCGGTAACACTGTAAGCAAATTATTTGCTTGTGATATGGATGTTACTTGACAGTACTAATGAATAGAAATACATAGATAAATACTGAAATTTATAATATTTCGTTAATTTGATAAAATATTGACAAAACAATAATAATCCACATTTGTTCAAATGTACATTCGAAAAAAAAAATTAACGTTAAGTTCTTGGCTACATTTGATTCCAGGTTACAATTTTATCGAGATCAGTGAACAAGAATTTTAGTCCATATTTATATCAGTTTATTTATGTTATAACGTTTGTTTTTACAGTGATTGAAAAACTCCGGAAATACGAAAACGAAACCGTCGATCGACACATCGAATTCTTCGAGATGGTTCGCAATGAGGACGAACGGGAATTAGCGCGAAGATTCGACAAGCAGAACGTGGACACAAAGAGCGCCGCCGCCATGTTTGAATTGTTACGTCGTAAGCTCAGCCATACTGCCGCCTACCCGCATTTGCTGTCTATGCTGCAGCACTTATTGCTACTGCCATGTAAGTATTAAAATTACAAATGCTGTTTTTTATGAGCTACTGCCTGTCCCGGCAGACATTATCCTATGCATATTAAATTATAACTGGAAAAAGTAAAAAACAGGTGGACGTCACACCAACTGTCAAACACTCCAACTGTCAAATGCGCAAAAGTTGAATAGTCGTTAAATTTTCTGAAACTGAAAATGAATTGTTGGACGTCCCTCTTGGTACGTCAGATCACTGCTTCACGTCACTTCACACATTACGCTACCATTGCGTAGTGTGATAGTTTCATGCCGAAACTGAAATTTCGGCAGTCTTCTATGCGCAAAATGCTATTTTCCTTGCATATTCATGAGACGAGGCATTTCTCCGATGTACTCCAGAGTTGGCGCCACTATTAACGCATCCGCCCCGGCTCTCTTACTCACTCGGCATGGTATTGAATTCCTGGAAGACCGCTTTATTGCATCATATTCCTGAAGAAGAAGATTGCTTTAATCTGTCTTACTATCGGCCTAAAGCCATAACTTCCTTGAACTCATCAAATGATTAGTGATCGTCAGTACGATTTCCTTCATAGCCGCTCAGCTGGTGATCTTCTTGTATACTAGGCGCATCGCTGGGAAGAGAGAGTTGAGTCCAAGGGGAGGCATTTGCAGTTGGTTTAAATATACGGAAGGCCTTTCATCGGGAATGGCAATAGCATTGTCTAGGTGTTTCTCGTCACACTGACTTCCTATGGGCTTCTTGAAAAACTTTGCTCGTGGATCGCCAGCTTTTGGTCGATCGGAGCATCAAGGTCGTTTTCGACGGTGCGGGAACGGTCAATGTTAGTGTTCCCCAAGGCTGCGTGCTATCACCGACACTGTCTTTTCTGCATATCAACGACTTGTTGCGAATTAGTAATATTTGTTGCTATGCAGATTGCAGTATTGTTTATGCTTTATGCTCCGGTCGTAGAAGTATTTCTCGGGAACACCTTGACGAGTGCCGGAACCAACTTATGTCTGAAGTCGAAAATTGACTTACAACTTGGTTACATTAAACCCTAAAAACATAACTTTGCGCGTTCACCATTTAAAACACCCGTAGTCGTATCACCTTATTTTAAGCATACTCTTCCGATAGCCACAGCCAGTATTGGAATCCTAAGGATCGACATATCGAACAACGTTCAGTTCATATGGAAAGAAAGGCGAAACAAGCAACAAAAAGCTCGGTGTATTCAGTAGAGCGAAACAGTACATTTCTGGGTTGGAACTTTTCAGCACCAGCGTCTTTCTTTTGATCGCGTTTAACGTAGATGCAATCGTTGGCGATTAGTGTATTTCTAATCGGCTGTACTCTTTGGCGTTAAGCAGAGATATAAGTTCGCTCTGCGTCTTATATCGCATCGATCACTGGGAGCGTTCCGACGAATTGTTCGGATTAATTCCTGTTCCTGAATTCCATGACATTGGACATCACGTCAAAATTCGAAGTTCCACCCTTCAGTGTTTCCGAACGGATACGACTGGGGAAACTTCAAGAAAAGGGCTTAGTCATTCTTGGAAGGGTAGCAACGTAACTGCGGATGTTCTTGATCAACGGTGATCTTTTGTCATCAAGTGCACCCCCTGCTCGTTTGCCCCTTCTTTTGAATAAAAAAAAATCTTTTATATACATATGTATTGCCCGAATGGCAGGAGTTGGCTCCCTTCAGCGCCATTACGAAAAGTTATTGGGCGCAGTGGGAAAGCTTTGTGTTGCAAAACGGCTTACTGTACCGCAAATGGGAAAAACCTTCAGGAAAAGAACATCATCTACAGTTGGTCGTGCCAAGAAAACTTATCAAGGACGTACTACGTGAGTTGCATGATGGGGTTTTTGGGGAACATCTTGGAGTACGACGAACATTGGTAAAGGTACGAGAGCGTTTTTACTGGTTGAATTGCCGAGAAGATGTCGAGAATTGGTGCCGAAAATGTACGTCATGTTTAGCAGTGAAAGGTCCGCAGGTCAGAAGCCGAGGCAACCTTAGACTATACATCGTGGAAGCCCCCTGGGAAAGGATAGGATAGGATAGTGTACAAAACAAGATCTACACCTTATCACCCGCAATCTGATGGAATGGTCGAACGATTTAACCAAGCTTTGGAAAGACACTTAGCCAAGCTGGTAGAAGATCACCAAAAGGACTGGGATAAATACATACCTCTGTTCTTACTGGCTTACCGAACAGCGGAACACAAAACATGGTGTTTTTTAAGCCATGGAGCGAAATCAACCCCGTTGAAATTCACGCTTATACATATCGAATAACCATATTTAAAAAAATAAAAAAATAAATGTTAAATAACTAAGAAAAGAGTAATGGAAATGTTGTCAAAAGTCTCGTGATTCATGGTTACCCTAGTCATCGTAGTCGTTACGATTCCCAAATTGTAATAATATCAGTAGATAATGTAAATATAATATATATATATATATATATATATATATATATCTACCCCTTTTAAGCTATTGTGAATTGTGATTCATTTTCCCTTCATACTTTGTTCCTGGTTTAGTTAGGAAGGACAAGCAAAAATATCTAGGCACTAAATAATAAGTAATGTTTTAAGTGTGATATAACTTTATAAAATTAATTAGTCACAAATAAAAGTGTAAGACCTAGCTAATATGGAATCATACTCTTCACAATGATCGAATTTGACTTGACTTGAGTTAATTGTTTATTAACATTTTACAATAATCTCAATTATTGCTTTATTCTTCTGTATTTGGCAATTTGGGACACATAATTATTACGTAACTCATAGGCATATTCCATATCCCAATTTTCATTAGAATACTGATAAGATGGCACTGTTATTATTAACATTAATAATAACAATATCATTTACACACACAAAAATATTATTGCATTCGCGGAAGCACATCCAAACATCGCGATTTACTGGTACTACTGATGGTCGCGCGGAGTTCCGTGACCGGCGCTCACGCCACACTAACTATTATGTAATCTTGTAGTTCATTGACTCACGGCGCTCATACATATGTGTCTATAGATACGTACGCCCGCCGTATCTATGATTTAATTATTGTACGGGATAATTAGGTCAAACATTAAGGTCATATTTTTTATAGATGTTTGAGCTCAGAATTAAATACTGAGTACACTCCTTCAGTAGGTCCCACGCCTAAAAAACAGTCTGTATATGTTATTCCTATATTATGATGCGTACATACATTATTTGCAGTGGAGTACAACCCGCACGCGCAGCACTGGCTGCTGCTGGACCGCGTGGTGCAGCAGGTGGTGCTGCAGCAGCCCGCCGCCGGCAGCCGCGCCGCCAGCGAGCAGGACACCAACCGTGACAGCTCATCCGAACATGGAAAGGTATACTCACAATCTTTATACATGGCTTATTGTCACTAAGTTCCAAAATTCTTGTCATTTCCGTTGTTAAGTAAATCTTACCATAATTATCATCGTCGCCTTTGTGATCTAGTTGGTCTGGTGTCAGCGTTGACCATACGAGGTCCCGTGTTTGATTCCCGGGTCGGGCAAATAAAAAAATGTGTTTTTTTCAGTTTTCTGATAAAAAAAAACGGTGCCCGGGATTATAAAAGTCTCCGGTTGGCGATAGGCTGGCCTCCTCTCACATTGTAGGACTAAGTATCTTCGGCTAGTCGTGAGTGCACTGGTTATATCTCTGCCTACTTCTTCGGGGATACGGGCGTGAAGTTACTTTAAGTAAGTCAAGTCGACGTACGATGTTAGCTATTTTTGAAGTGAAAATTACTTTAGCCGCGTTAGACGATTTCTGACAGGGGAAAATAAATGGATTCGCGACAGCAATTGGACGAGCGAACAGGAAACATAATATTAACTATGAAATATATGAAATACATATGGAAAATGTTCGACCCTAATGGGCTCAGTTTTTTGTATGATTAATAATTTAAGTGTTTATTGTTTTTGTTTAGTATTTCTTTTGCGTGTTCTATTATAACCAAGATTTAAAAAATATTATAAAACTAGCTGTTGCCAGCGACTTCGCTTACTCCACACAGCACCTCCCCCGTAGGTGATAGCGTGATAATATGTAGCCTATATATTGACCCGACATGTTAGTAATATTCATGCAAAATTTGAAGTAAATCCATGCAGTACTTTTTGGGTTTACCCCGGATATATGTACATACAGACAAACAGACAAAAATTCTAAAAACCATATTTTTGGCTTCGATATCGATTGTAGATCACGCCCCATGTATTCTTTTAAAAAAATATTCAATGTACAGTTTTGACTTTCCTACGATTTTATTATATTATGTATAAATTTATTAAAAATATTTTTAAATATAAAAAATTAAAGTTAAATTAGAGAAAATAAAAAAAATAAGAGAGAGATGGGAGGAGAGAGACAGAGAGTGAAAGAGGAGAAACGGGAGAGATGGAGATGGGGCAGAAGGGGCTAGGGGGAGGAGAGAGAAAAAGATAGGTGGAGAAGATATCTCCCTTCTAGGTAGGGGGAATTGGTGAAGGGGAGATAGAGGTGGAGGGAGAGATATGTGTAAGAAAGCGGTTAAGAGGAGGAGATGGGGATTGGGAGATAGGGGAACGTAAAAGAAAGGCGGGGAAAGGTAGCGAAAGTAAGCGAAAAGGTAGTAGGGAGGGTATAGGAAGTAAGCAGAAGGAAGGGGAAGGTAACGGGACTGTAAAGAAGAAGGTAGTGGAAATGTAGCGGGAAGGTAGCGGAAAGTGGGGGCAGGTAGTGGAAAGGAAGCGCATAGGTTGGGCGAATTTAGCGAGAATGTTGTGAGAAGGTAGAGATTAGGTAAAAAAAGTTAGGGAATGTTTAAGGAAGCTAGTAGGAAGTTAGAAGAAGGTAGGAATAAGGTAGTGGGAAGGTAGCGGGAATAGAGGGAAGGTGGCAAGAAGATAGCGGGAAAATCGTGGAAAGGTAGGCGAAATGTAGGAGAAGGTAGGGGTCAGGTAGGTAGGGGAAAGGTAGAGGTAAGGTAGGGGGAAGGTAGAGACGAGGTAGAGAAGTGTAGGGTTGAAGGTAGGGAAAGGTAAGAGAGAGGTGGAGAAAGTAAAGAAAAGATATTCCTGCCGCAATTAGCGTCAATGCTTTTCATTGTCGTGTTCTGGTTTATAGTGCGCGCGGAACTAGTTGGCCGCGCCATACGTAATACGTAATACGTAAGGCGCGGCCAACTAGTTCCGTGCGCACTATAGCGGTAAGGTAGCCGGTAGGCTTATGTATGTGACATTGCCAACCTGCCACACGGATAGCAATGCACCATTAACATCTTCTGCGTGTTATAGGTGGTATAAATTATAGGTTTCTTATTCTACCAGGAGAGCCTGCTGGTATGCTATTTATTTGTATTTAAAAAAGAAATAATGAAAAGGTAGCGAGAAGATAGGCGGAAGGTAGTGGAAAGGTAGCGAGAAGGCAGCGAGAAGATAAGTCAGTAAAGTAATAAATTTAGCAATTTGACTAATCAATTAAATATATAAAAGAATTTCAGTAAAAAGTAGAGAAGTATTCAAATATATTGTTTATTGTCCCTTAAAAAGAATCATTCGATCATCGTCTTTGTATATAAATGCTTTTTTTAATCATTCATGAACGTCCTCATTAGTTTTTATAGTTGGCTATTCCGTCAATTTGTTTAAATAGCGAATTCATCTTATGCTTGTTGAGTATATAAAAGATTGATTTATAATATCTGATTTAAAATTAACGAAACATGACGGTGTCACTAACCCTTGCGGCAAGGCTATGGTACGAAATCCCGGTGAGATGTTGTAGAAGTCTACCACCTGATAGTCATGGTAATAGTGATACACTTTTCCTTCGATAACCTTTCCGAAGTGCCTAGGAAGAGATACATCCGTTCTCTAAGAAGGGCCCGAGCTAATATAGAGTGAAATTTCAGCTGATTTTCGGTGGCAATAGTTTCATTCATCTGTTTCCTGTAAGAAGCCTAAACCAGCAAAAGGTTATTATTTTCATTTTGTTTCATTTGGATGGAGGAAATATACTCCTCAAAAATTTTAATTTCCTCGTGTTTGCCCGATTTCAAAAAATGCACTATCTGCCATTCTACCAGGGAGTTCATAAAAGGCGAATGATTGGCAATGCAGCTTCTCGCCCGCTTTCGGTGCCACCGTCTTACCTATTTCTGCCGCAATAGCGTTAATAAGTGCTACTGTCGTGCTTTTAGGTTTTGAGTACAAGGTAGCCGGTAAATTTGTGCATGTAGCATTTCCATAACGCCATGCGCTTTAAAGATAGCAACGCCATTAAGATCTTTAGTGTCTATAGGCGATGATTGTCCCTAACTATCTGGAGAGCCATATTATGATTGTTTATGTATACGGTATTTCTTATTTGTTATATTTTTTAACCAACAAATAAACATTACAGGCATACGATCCCGACGTGGCACCTCTTGAAATAAATGTCAGTGAAATAGTCCACCTGCTTGCCAAAGAAGAAGAATTGGTTGCGGCGCGAACTAAAGCGGACAACTTGGAGAAGGAGAACGTAGATTTGGCCACAGAATTGGCGAAGAAGGTATGTACCACGCATATTTTATACATCTCAAACTTTAACTCAATGCTACAACAAGTATTAACAAATATGTCATACATTTTTAAAATGTCATGTTCATTTCGTACATGCAAACACGTTCACTGCGCATTTGGAACAGTTTGGAGAAAAGCTTAAAATTCGGTGTGTGTTAGCTTAAAATTCGGTTGCGCTCGCGCACGCAAGCGTACAAAGTGAGGGATCCTGTTTCAATTAAATATAGGGACTAATAGTTAGCTGTGTGATCTAGTGACATCGGCGATATAGACGCAAGAGGTTCGAATCACGGGTCTCGGATAGTGTAGCTTTCTAAAGATGAATGTTTACTATCAGTCTTTTTGTTTCAGAATTTATCCATATAAAATATATGGATACATTCTGAAACAAAACAACTTTTATTTTCTTCGACGATATTTTCTATATGTAATATTTGAGTAGAAACATAAACTCGAAAGTTTTTTAGAATAAAATCAATGTGAAATTTACGAAAAATTAATTTTTAAGTTTGAATTGTGTTCTTCCTATTATCCAACTTATGTTGTAAATGCGAAATTTGAGTGCGCACTTGCGTGCTTGTGTATGTATGTTTGTAGCTCATTTAAGGTTCGACGACTGTAGTATATAATACTCGTGTATTCCTATGCAGACGTTTTATCTTGGAATATAGAATATAATACATTGATTTATTATTCGTGGGATTCATAAATAATAATTTAAATATTTCATTAATAATTATTAGTTTTTGTAGTGTCGTGTTTTTTTAGAAAAATACTTGAAGATACAAATCACATTCTATTTAAATATGAATTTGCCATAATAGCGCCATAGGTTGCGAATTTTGATTTCATATTCCAGTGTTAATAACACCCACTCACAAATTATTTATTAAAGCTTATTTTGGGGCTAGATTTTTTAATTTTGTTTTTTAAAAAATATTTGTTTGTATAATTTGTGTCGTTTGTCCAGTAATAATAATTTATTGATACAAATACCACAAATAATTACGATATGGCGCTATATGAGGCTCAGCATGAGAGCGAATAGTTTTAAAAAACATTAATTTTGGTGTAAAATTGCGTTTTTACAAGAAGTAAAAAGTTTCATTTAAAGTCGTTTGCAAAATATATAAATTAAATTGCTCATTTATTATGTTAAATTTAATTTATAATTTAAGAAACTGCGCAGTGCACGTTTAAAATAATAAACTGATAATTTTATTATATTCATTTATTATATAACATTAGAGCATGATTTTAATTCATGACAACATAATGTTACATTTGTCACCATTTTTTAATTCCAACAAAAATTTAACGCTATTAAATCATAAGTTAAGAGATGATATTTCACATAAAATTTTTGGTTAATGGTACATTGACTCATCACATTCGAAGTATTCATAAAGAAAGAAATTATATCTCATGAATTTTATGACATGATAAAATTTAATTCTCAGTCATTTTCTAAAAGCTGTTAATTAAAGTAATGCGATATAACATTATCACACAAATAAATTTACTGTATTGTGAGCGAATATTTTATAAAGGTCAAAGTTGTTTTCGAGGCATGTTATCTTTTACATATAAGGTTGGGGCAAAAGTTTTTACGTATTGTTCATACAAAGAAAAATATTTTTTTAGGTATAATTTTTTATTTATTTATAATATGTATGTGCCGTTTTGATCGATGACTTGTTACCATCTTGTGGTTAGTGCCATGATCCCATTCCTGTAGAAATTTTGAGATTTTTGATTAAAAATCTGACAGGTAGTGTTAACAGTGTTGTTTTGAGGTTAGCTTTATGCTTCCTAAAGAGTTCTGCAATTACCGAAACAGGTGGAAATCTGATGGAACAATGTCAGGAGGATGCATCAACACATCCCAGCCAAGCTCTCTCAATTTTTACTGCGTGGCTATAGATGAGTGCAGTCTGGCGTTGTCATGGTGGAACACCAGGCCCTTCCTATTCACCAGCTCCGGCCGGTTGTTCTCAATAGATTTTTTTTACGTCATCGGTTGCTAACAGCAGAGGTCAGAATCGATAGTTTTACCCCGTGGAAAAAGCTCATAGTGCACGATTCCTTTCCAATGCCACCATACACATAGCATCACTTTGTTACGAGTCAGGCCGGGCTTTGCCACGGTCTGTGGGGCTTGTCCATGCTTCGACCATGATCTTTTTCGCACATTATTATAGTAAGTCACCCATTTTTCATCACTCGTAATCAACTGTTTAAGAAATGGTTCGGAATTGTTACCTTTCAACAAAGAATCGCAAATGGAAACACGTTGCATTAGGTTTCTCTCAGTGACATCATGGGGTACCCAAATGTCAAGTTTTTTCTTGTACCCAGACTTTCGTAAATGACGTAAAACTGTTTTATGATCAACATCCAGTTCTTCAGCGTCTAATATTGGTGTCGTAACGCTTGAACCGCTTGAACCGTCGAAACGTTTGAACCACATTTGTGCCACTCTTATTGATACCGCATTAGGTCTGTAAACCGCACAAATTTTACTCGCGGTATTCGTCGTATTTTTACCTGTTTTGTAATAAAACTTAAAAATGTACAGAATTTCTTCGTCACATACGTTCATTCTGTTTACTTGAAAAAAAATTGAAAATCGGCAGGAACTACTTTTTTATTTATTGCATCTTCAAAATGTCAGATTTAATGGTATTAAAACCACCCAGTTACATACAGTACAGCCAAAGAGGTTTAATTACTAATAATACATTCAAAATATGAAAATACTTTTGCCCGACCTATTATTAATCGTCTGTGATAGAACACACATTATCAGTACTACACCTTGTAACACGAACAACTGCTTAGTTGGCAGTTTAATATCAGCGATATTAAACTCCAGTTGAGTTTGTCTCTTTATTTTGTATTCAGAGTGCTAAGTGTGAGTTTTTCTTTTCGCATTCGATCGTGAGCGCGTTTGGAGTTTACTAGGAATTTGTATGTGATTTGTACAGCGCCACCTAGTGGTAAATGTGAGAAACCAGTTTACCACTAGGTGGCGCTGTACAAATCACATACAAATTCCTAGTAAACACGAAACGCGCTCACGATCGAATGCGAAAAGAAAAACTCACACTTAGCACTCTGAACATAGAATTTAGAATGAGGGTTCGTTTAAATGGTTGAGTTTACGCTGCAAAGGCTTGTGCGTAGATCGCAATGCGGGCGCGTTTTGCTGCGGATTACCGTGCCTTGTATTACACACTTCGATCAAAAATAAATAGATTTAAGATAACGACCTTAAAAATTGCTAATGCAATAAGAGCACAAATAACTCTGTGGTGGTCTTATTTGGTCCAATCACGTCCAACTTACGTCACGTCATGAAAACCATGACTTGTAAGATAAGCGTTAAAACTATTAACTTAAAGTTTAGCTTTTTAAGAGCCTAATAAAATATTACGAGCTGTCTTCGTTAAAGTGGAGTTATATTTGAAGCTAAACCATATCGTACAGAAATAAGGTTGATTATTATTATTAATGTAGTTTTATGACGTATATTTAACCATTATTATTCTCAAACCATTTTCTTGCGCTGAATTTGTAGGCAACGCTGAATCTTGTTAGTTTTGGTCGAAGATTACACACGTCAAATATATATAGGATGCAGGTGGACTCCGTTTCGTAGATGTGTGATCGCGGCAGTTTGACTGGAGGCTTGTATTGGATAGATGAACTTTTCTTTATTGTTAAAATTTATACAAATATTCTCTCACAATTACATATTTTATTATGGTGTAATAAGCAAGGCTATGCTATATTTAGAATCAAATGAAAACAGTTAAATTAGCTGAAAATAACAAACAAAAAAAAATCGTAAAAGCTGCTACGCCAGTTAGTTTTTAATTAAAGACAGCAAGGGTCTACCGGCCTATCATGTTGAAATTTTATTCATGTGCCACAACTGTGAAAACTTTCTTTAAGCAATATCGATCCTGTATGCACACACAGAGTTTGCGCGTGGTAACTTTGTATGAAGCAATTATCTATTTTATCTTTATTTTGGGAATGCTATTTTTTCTATTTTTGGCATTTGCCCGATACATTTGTCTATCCCAACTTATTACACCACTCAAATGCATAGCATTGGTATCGGCTAACATTAACCTTTATATGGTGCACGCGGTGACTTATCACTAACAGGAGAAGCAAGTAGACCAGCAGAGTCAAGAGAAGGAGGAACTAGAAGGCGTGGTCTCAAGGCTCAAAGACCGGCTTGAGAGGGAGACCGCAGCGCATATGGAGTGTACGGAAAGGGCCCGAGCGGCCACTTGTAGGGCCATGCATCTTGAGAGACAGGTAACTTGGACTAAGTGTAACGTTAATGACTGAATGAACGTTATTTTATTTGTAGTATACACGCTAACTTTACAGTGTTTTGGGTAATATATATCTCTTATATTATAGGATAGCAAACAAGTAAATTAATGAAAAGTGTTAATTAGCCATTATTAACATCTATTCACCAAAGAATTGATTTGCCTGCCATGCAATAAAAAAGTAGCCTCAGTTACTCCCTATCACTTCAGCTATCTGCCAGTGAAAGTCCCGTCAAAATCGGTCCAGCCGTTCCAGAGATTAGCCGGAACAAACAGACAGACAGACAAAAATTGTAAAAAAGGTTATTTTGGTATGTGTATCGTGTATACATCCATATGCATTTAGTAAAAAGCGGTTATTTTAATATTACAAACAGACACTCCAATTTTATTTATTTGTGTAGATAATTAATGATTAAATCTGCGGTAAACCTGCAAGAGATTTAATATTTTGAATTGAATATCTTTTCATTTATATATTTGTATCTGACACCTCTGTAGGACCACATACTATCTGTGCTTTAACGTTTGATCAACATACATTTCAGTTCAATTAAAATAAAATACACTTGAAAGGGTTTAACTGTTTGATTTTTTTAAAGCATACAAGTTTCGCGTTATAATCATCATTGTTTGTAGCTACACGAAATTAAATCTTAATAATAATTCAGATACAGTGTCAATATGCCTCGACGATTTACTCTACAGGACATAGCAATGTTATATGTGTTTTTGTTTAATTCTAAAATATCAAGTAGTTTAGTGTGCAAATTGACTTATAAGTCAATTAAGACTTGTGGCCCCCTCTAACATTTTCCTTTGGACTCTGTCTCCAGCTACCCTTATCCAGTAATGATCGACTGACTTTTAAATCACCTTCCTATCTAGTTTGTTGACGTCCTCTACTACGTCTGCCATCTCCGGGTTACTAATTAGTAATTTATGTTGCGTCTAGTAGTCTTTGTTTTGGGTTACTAATTAGTAATTTATGTTGCGCCACGCGTGTCGTATAATTATGCAGAATTTGTGTAGCTCAATCTGGTGGAGCTAGAAACACGAATGATGTGTTACTTCGCGAGATCTGTAGGCTTTAACTAATTGAAATAGTGAAACCAGTGCGATTGTGTTTTTAACGATATAAATTTTAGCACTGATCCTGTGGTAGTAAAAACTTTAAAACTTTTTAACATAAGAAATTTTTACATGACTGGATTTAAACCAGTGTCAGTGCTTTTACAACGCTAGTATAAAAATATGTACAATGTGTATCTAGCGAGAAATCGACGTAATCGATCACGAATGAGATTTTGCCACATTGAACTACCAACACGTAGCTCAGCGGTAAGAGCATTGTCTGGCTCTAAGGCAAGATGTTCGTTGGTTCAAAATCTAGTCGTATCAAATCACTTATTTAAAAAAAATAAGTGTACTTTTAAAAATAACATTTTTATAGTTCAGAATAAAACTCTTTATAATTTTTATTATAAATGTAAGTACACTAAATAATAAATGAGTGGCAATTCGCATTTAATGGTAAAACTAATTATGAAATTTGCATTCTTTCTCTAGGAAAGTATCGTTGTCTATATTTTGATTAGTAAAGAGATATTTAATTATAATGAACGTATGAAATAATGAATGAATAAATAGTTGTTATTGAGATTTGTTGTATAAATTTTGTGGGGAAATCGAAATAAAATAACTATATATTTTACAGTTAAGCCAAGAACGAGCTGAAAGGACAAGGTTCGAGAAACTGGTGTCTGAAGGCAGTATCCCAGATGACGCAAAGGTAATCATTACAATGCAATCGAAACATTTCAAACAAAAATAGTCATGTTTTTATACTACGACAACTTAAAATTTAATGTCCAGTAACGTTATTTATGATTGATACAATATTTATTGTACGAGGCATTAAAAGTAGGATTATTACTTTTATAAATATTCTTTAGTTATATTTTACTTTATTTTTGTTTTATTTTTATTTCTTATTACTTTTATTTACAATTCTATATATAGTTTTAGCGTTTTTATGAATCTAAAACAAACGACTTGATTTTTAAATCGTTTCACTCGGGATGAAAAAAAGACTTAAAATTTGTTTAGAAATAGTTCACAGTAACTTATATTGAAAATTTCAAACCTTATCACATTATTTATCAATAATTTAGGCATGTTTTCCTACCCTGAAAAGTAGAGTAAATTTATAACTATTTTCATAAGCTTTTGTCAAATAAAATAGACATGAACTGGAATGCTGTAAACCTGACGATGACATAAAATTTGACCGGGGTTACATAACCCGATCATACTTTTTATATGGTAATATATCTAATAACATATTTGTTTTTTACATGGGTTTAGAGGCAAGGAGGACTAACTTATAAATTCGGAGATAGGTTGTAAAATTATCCAGCTGCACACTCAAAATAATGTTTCAGAATGACGAAACGTAGCGTAGGATATATTAGGATATGAGGTTAGCTGTTGCTGTTGTAGATGGAAGAAAGTGTGCTGAGCATAAGTATTTTAACAGTTATTGCAAACATATTTAAAAGAGATTTTACCGCTTTCTTTTAAAATATTATTAAGCGAAGATGGCGTAATCACTATGAGACACTTTTGTTCTCAGAGTTGGTCTTCCTTACCTCTATACTCCATGGTTCTTTACTTAAAGAGTTTAGAATTGATAACGTGTGTCAGGTGAGTAACTTGAAGAGCGCTGTGATCGAGACGTGCGCGGCGCCGCCGCTGCCGCCGGCCGCGCCGCTGCCGCCGCCCGCGCCGCTGCCGCCGCCCGCTCCCCTCGCGCCCCTCGCGCCGCCCGCGCCCCGCCCCAAGAAGAACGTGCCCAACCCCAGCAACCCGCTCAAGAGCTTCAACTGGAGCAAGCTGCCCGATACCAAACTGCACGGCACCATTTGGCAGGAGCTGGACGACACCAAGCTTTACAATGCCATGGACTTGCACGCGATCGACAAGATGTTCTGCGCCTATCAGAAGAACGGTGTCCAGGTGAGGTATCAAATAGTTTAGTAACGCAATACAGAAACCCATCTGACAAAAACTAGGTGGGAAAATTGTTGTAAAACATCTTGCCCAGTTTTGGTAACACTGCGTTATTCAATCTTACTCGTAAAATCATTAGTAATTGTTAGTAATATTTTTCTGTTGAGAAAGTAAAATAACAGGTAGTGTTTTGTATTACATTCGGGTCATAAGTTCAATAAAACACTATGTACATCTTTGATAATATCCATATACGCATTTTATATCTTGCTATTCAGAAAAGTAACTTCTTATTTACTTGTTACTTTAAGATATAAAAATAATTTTCATAAAAGTCTTTCTGTGTATTTCATATAAGTCATTTTAATTGGGTTAAAATTTACTACTTTAGAAATACAATTTATGTAACGCTAGCCGCAAATTCACTGTAATCTTTTTCTTAACAAAAGTAACAAACGAGACATATTTTGCGCAATTAAAATACTAAAGTCTATAAAAAGTCTGTAAAACTCAGTCTGAAAAACAACAAAGTTACTAAAACTATATATTTCCTGCCTTTTTTTAAATTAGTTGAAAGAAAGTCTAACTAGTATATAAAGTGAGTATAACTTAAATAAAATATTAACAAGGCGCAGCAAATTTGAAACCAAACATAAAAATTTACAAATTGATAGTTTGTTATCAACTGAGTTGTGAATTATCACAAGAATGGAACTTCGGTCAGAATTAACTTAATTTAGTAGTTTCACGATTAAAAGAAAATCCAAAAATTTTAATTCATAACAAGGCAGTTGTCCATAACGGGAACGCCTTTAGGTGCAGCACTAAATATCATTTATATTTTTTGTTTACTTACCTCAAAACTGAATTATTATAATGCCACTAATACATACATTTAATACATTATATCCAGAATGAAGGCTCTGTCGAAGATCTCCGACAATTGGGCTCAAAACCGCGCACTAAGATCCTATCAGTGATCGATGGACGACGCGCACAGAACTGCACCATACTGTTGTCTAAACTCAAAATGACTGATGAAGAAATTTGCAGGTAAATACAATTATGCTATTTTTACTGCTTTGGCTAATATTTTGTCAATGTGCTTATCAAATAGCAACTTTTTGTCATGATAAACATCAAGATCACGTATTACACTTGTTTTGGAGAGGGTTCGGCCTTTTAGCTCATAAGATGTACTTATGTTGTTACGTTTTTGCGAAACTTTGAAAAAACTTCATGTCATCGGCAAAACTTTGTAACATCGATGAGTAAAAGCATTGATCAAAAATATTTACGTATACAAAAAATAATTAAGGTACCAAAAGAGAACCTTGAGGTACTCCGCTCGGAATATGGACTCAGCTAGATTATAATTATTAATAACAAACCGTCTAAGTATGAGGCAAACCATCTTAGTAGGTCGCCTCTTACATCTGGGTCAAATAATTTGCGCAGGAGGATATTATGATCAATACTATCTAAAGCTTTGCAATAATCTGTGTAAATGGCATCGCCTTGCGCACCCGGTTCTAATGCTTCTGTAATGTATTCGTTTAATAGGTTAGGTTAAGGTTTGAAAAGGTAGAATGGCCTTCAATAAATCCATGCTGATGTTGATGGAATAATATTTTTAAGCTAGCATATAATTGATCATATTCAAACCCTTTGAAATATTTTGGCTATTACACATAATTTTGAAGTAGGCCGATTATTACGATTACATATTTCAGTTTTTGACCTTTTCTTATGTACGGGAGTGATGAAAGCCGATTTCCTTATTTTGGAAAAAACGCCAGAGTTAACAGACAGTTTATACTTTAGACCAACTTTTGACGAAAAATCAAAATTTTACAACTCCTAATTTTGCATATTATAAGGTACTTTTATTTAATTAAATGGTACCATTAGATAGTTTCATCTTTTTAATATTGCCTCAATGAAACCGATTTTTTAATCATCAATTGTATTTCTTATAATAAATGCTCTCCGAAATCAAGTTTCGATAATTACGCAAGCAAGCTATTTTCCAAAAGGTATTGCTACTGCTAAAATCAACAAACTTAATTTAAAAAAATATTAAATCACCAGAAACATCCTATAATTGTTCCTGAATGGATTACTTTTTTCCTAAAAGATCTATAACTATATCTAATTAATTAAGCAAATATGCCTATTTCAACGAAAATTAACAAAACATTAACTGGGTTTTTGTTATCAAAAAATGACATTTTCTTATAGAGATTGGCATAGAATAAAACAATATTCTATTCTTATCCAAAAATAAGTCACTTAAATAATATTTATTTATTTTTTATTTAAAAAATAAATAAAAGAGAATACTATAAAATCCGCTACGTCCGTGTGCTAAAATTAGTATTGCGTAGTAATAATTAAAATATTAAAAGTATCAATACTATTTTCATTTCACCAGCACTAGATGCACTATATGGACGACGACGTCCAGCTCTCGCATCGATTACAAAATATCTAAATTTCAGTTGGGCGATTTTGTGAAATGCCTCATAAGCTATTTTTGAAATAGTAGAGAGATTGGGTAAGCAATGGTTTTGCACAGGGAATCAAAAATCGGGGCCCAAGGTGTTCGATCCCTCAGATTTAGTAATATCTAACTTACGCAGTTTAAGCTTGACAAATAGCAGTTGTTAACGCCCATGCCACAAAAAACCTTACAGAGCAGATTTTCAACGTTGCCAAAGTGTATCTCGACCGAGAAGACATGTAAAATTGTATCCTTGAGGATTATTAGAATTTAGAAAGGTTGAATTGAATTATGTAGAGAATGCGTTACAAATTAACTCACGAGAGCTCATAATGTCACCATGTGTATTACAGCTGGGGTCGACATTGTTTTTGCATTTACTTTTTGCAAAAGCCCAAAATTGCTTAGGATTTTTTTCTATTGTAGACTCGGCACCTACGTGAAAAAAAGTTTTTGTAGCAGTCTGACTTTAAACTTTTAACTCTTTCGCAAATATGTTTGTTAGTTGAGTGGCCGGCTATCCTACCATTTGAACTATTGTATTTTCCTGAAATTTTTTTGAATGTCGGACTATACCAAATAGGGTAGTTATCATTTTTTATAAATTTAGTGGGAATGTGATTTTCATGTATTTCAGCAATACTTTCGTAGAAATAGGTTATAGCTTCTTCTGAAGATCTTTGGGAAAATTCACTGTGATATACGTTCATTAATCAAGTCGAAATTTACCTTACCGTATAGGTATTTTTATATGGAATTAAGTGGAATAATTTCGAGACAAGATAAGCATACTGACAAAGCCGGGTGATCAGGATCCGCTGGTACTATCGGTTTATCATTAAGAGAAACTGATACTTCTATATTTGATAAAACTAAATTCAAAATTTTATTAAACGAGTTCAAAACGCCATTATTGGTTCAAGTTTAGCATACATAACTCATCCATTAGTGTAATTTCTTGGCAATTATCGCTAGCCTTAGGTGACATGGAGCTGTCTTTTAAGTGCCATGAAATATGAGCGGTCATATTGAAATCGCCCACAACTAAAATACGGTCAGAGACGGTATTAGATACTGCGTTATTTATTTTAAAAAAAAATTAAAAGTTGGTCTGTAACGATAGGCCACCTTTCTGTTTACAAAGTTTATATTATCTGTATTAATATTAAAATTGTGAAAGTTTCGATGTTTGAATGGTTGAATGGATGTTTGTTACTCAATCACGCAAAAACTACTAAAGGGATTAAAATAAAATTATGCCACACAGGTAGATGACGACCTTGAATAGCACAGGCTACTTTTTATCCCGGAAAAATAAGGTGATCTCGCGGTATTCGGCAAAAAATTTTATAATGCAGCAATACACATATTATGTTCACCTGTTGTATGGGTGTAACTGATACTACGGTGTTACTAGGCAACGATACTAATACGATAATAGAAATACATACAATACTAAAATATTTTAGTAAATAATCATAACCAGAAATACAAATTTCCATACTCATTACGCAAACATTTCGAGACGATCTAACGGATTTACACTATAACTTTCAAATTTGATTGCAGAGCAATACTTCGAATGGACAGCGGTGAGCAGCTGCCTATAGATATGGTGGAACAGCTGCTGAAGTTCACCCCCAGCGCGGAGGAGGCTGCGCTTCTAGAAGAACACCAAGACGAGCTCGATAACATGGCCCGAGCTGATAGGTTCCTGTACGAAATATCCAAGTAAGTTCATTTTAGTTTCAATTTATATTGATGTTCATTATTTCTTTAAATTTAATTAGATATGGTTGTGAACAAATGAAAAATGAAATATCGTCTACATCTATCGATATCATGCCATGTCAACAAATTTGATAATGGTATTTTCGTATAACAGTTTTTGAAGTGACACTTCTTTAGAGTTGCATAAATTGAAACTATGAAAAGAAAAGTTGACAATAGAAAGAGACATATACATACATCTGTAGGATTTCGTCTGCGAAGTAGTAGTAGTTTAGATTTAGTAGCAGAGAATGAGTTAGGATGCCTTAATAGGTTTCAAAATAGTAACAATAGTATTTATTTGCTTAGAATCCATATCATTCGGTCGCTTTTTTGTGCGATGGTTGGTAGCATTTCTGCTCCTGTTTCTTTTAAATCGCTGTAGCCTATAGGCTGAAAGGCTATAACAGTAATAATGGGCCGGTATTAGTAATAATTGATGTAAAACAAGTCATGGAAGAAATGAGGTGTGTTGTAGGATCCCGCACTACGGCGCGCGCGTGCGGTCCCTGCTGTTCAAGAAGAAGTGGGGCGGCGCAGTGGCCGAGGCGAGGGCGCGAGCCGGGCTCGTGCTGCGGGCCGCCAGGGACGTGCCGCGCTCCCGCCGCCTGCGCACGCTGCTCGAGATAGTGCTCGCGCTCGGCAACTACATGAACCGGTCAGTGCGCCTCACACACACACACACACACACACACACACACACACACACGCACACACACGCACACGTACACACACGCACACACCGCGCTCCCGCTGACGTAAGATGTACGTCTGATTTGGCGTAAGTACGCCAAATCAGACGTACATCTTACGTCAGCGGGAGACGTATCTATCCCGGCTGGAGCATAATTTTAAAGCTCGGACATCTGCTGTCGACGTCTCCAGTATCTCGAAGATCCCCGCGACACAGGTCTAGAGAAGCTTCTCTATGCCTGTGTCTACCGTGTACATAGCGGAGACTAAAAGACGACCAGGCTCACAGAGTACCTACCTAAGTGAGGCGGTGGATGCTGCTCAACACAAATACACTTACGCTCAGTTAGTACTATTGGGGGGATTTAATGCTCACCACCAGGAGAGGCTATGCCCATACCAGTGCACTGACCTCGCTGGGAGAGAAATGCGTAAACTCGCTATAGCGTTAAATCCCACCCAGCTGGTTTAAGGAGCGACGCGGGTTCCTGATGTTGAGAGCCATACAGTCAATTATTGCTTGGACCTACTGCTGACTACGGATCTGAGCCGCTGATGACTGGCGATTTCCTCACCATTTGGCAGCTCCGATTACTGTCTGGTGAAATCTGTATCTGTCTACTGGCCACTCGATCCCAGTCCCCGGGGGCTCTCGGCGCGTGTGGCAATACAAGTCAGCAGATTGGGACGAGATGCGTTCCTTCTTTGCGTCATATCTCCTACATTGTTTCTTCTGCATATCAATGGTATGCTGCAATATAGCAGCATTCATTGTTATGCGGACGACAGTACAAGAGATGCTGTATATTCTGGGTGCGCTAACATTTCTCGGGAATATGTTGACGAGTGTATTTATTGACTAAAGTCTCGGAGTGGAGTTGACTAAATTTAGTCCAATACAACCCAAAGAAGACAGAAGTTTGTGCGTTTACCGCTAAGAAAACACCTTTTGCCGTATCCCCTTGTTTTGAGAGTACTCCTTTGACTGCTTCAGCCAGCATTGGAATTCTTGGCATCTAGATATCGAGTAACGTCCAGTTTCGTGGTCATTTGGAAGGTAAGGCAAAGCTGGCGTCCAAGAGAATTGGTGTTCTGAACAGGACGAAACAGTACTTCACACCAGCCAACTGTTTGCGACTTTACAAATCCATATGAGGCCTGATTTGAGACTTGTTCAGTCTCATCTCATCTCTGGGCAGGGGCTCCGCAGTACCAGATCCTTCCTCTTGCGCGCATACAGCTTCGAGCATCTCGTATCGTCGATGACCGGGCTCTTTCCGATCGGCTTGATCCTTTGGCGTTGCGAAGAGATGTTGGTTCTCTCCGCATCTTATATCGCTTTTACCACGGGAAGTGTTCCGAGGAGTTATTCGGCTTAATGCAACCCGCTGATTTCCGCCATCGGACATCACGCCAAAATTCTAAATTCCACCCTCACCATTTTGATGTCTGCAAGTCCACTACAGGGCGATTTCAAGGCATTTTTTGTCTCTTACGATTATTCCGTGTAATCAATTACCAGCGGATTTGTTTTCGAACCGATACGACTTAGAAGCTTTCAAGAAAAGGGCGTACTCATTCCTTAAAGGCCGACAACGCACCTGCAATACCTCTGGTGTTACAGCTGTTCAAGGGCGACGGTGATCACTTACCATCGGGTAAGTCTCTTTTCCATTTGCCCCCTATTACATAAAAAAGAATCTCTGAACGCCAAATACCAGCTGGAGACGCTTGAGACGATAGAGAGGCGTGCCAAGAGGGTCATAAACAACGATGATCTGGTGGGCAAAAACTTCAGAGCCTCGCTCATCGCCGCAGAGCGGCTAGTCTATCGGTCTTTTGTCGGATACACTTTGGAGAGTGCGCTGCGTAATTGCACGACTTAATTCCGCCATCCCCGTTTTTCTATCGACCGTCGAGGCACACAGATACTAGACATCGCCATATGGCGGACGTTCCACGTACCCGGACAAAGAGGTTTTACTTGACATTCTTGATCCGAACTTCTGACTCCGAACCGCAAGGGACTGGAACATGCTTCCTGAGTCTGTATTCTCCGACCAGTACAACCTGGGGTTCTTCAAGAGAAGAGTGAACAGATACCTTCTAGGGAAGCGCGTTCCATCTTAGGCCGCATCTTAGCTTACCATCAGGCGAGATCATGGTCAAGCGCTTCCCTATCGATACTAAAATAAAACTTCTAGGTGACTGCTAGGTGGCACAGTTCCGCGACATTTTGTTTAGTTTTGTTTTAACCCACTGACTTATTCCTGACGCAACAGCGTCGGTGCTTTTCCCTGTCGTTACAGTTTGAAGGGTAAGGTAGCCAGTAAACTAATGCATATGCCATTACCATTATACCACACGGTTAGTAACAGGCCAATACTACCTTGGATAACTATTAATATCTATAGGCGATAGATGTCTCTTTTCGTAAATAAAATCTATTTGAATAAATCAAATGGTATTGAATTTATAAAAAAATAAAACGTATATTCGTTTTACGTGGCTCGAAGTGTGCCATATTAGCAGCAAATATGGTTGTGTCACTAAGGTACGGGAGAAAGAAGTAAAGTTCTGTGTAATTCGTTTTCAATCCTTTTTTATTTATTTCAGTACAATACAATACATTGAAAATAATATTATAGATACCACATAAACTTTTGCGAGTTTTACCGGGCATCAGAGTCGTCGACACCCCCCTCATAAAACGTGAACTTAGTCGTGAATGTATTTATTTTGTAAATACAAAAATAAATTAATTAAAATATATGAACACGCTGCTTTCCTTACGAAGAAGGAAAAAAATAAATTGAACATTTAGGCGATGCCTAGTTTCAACAGGATTTGCAAGTTTGTTGTCAAAACAGCTAGTAGATGTGGAGTTTGACCCACGACTGTCATTATTTTTGCCATCTAATAGACATCAAAAATCTTACAAAATGATATAAAATTACATTTATATATTACAATAACATAATCTGTATTTTGTTATGGATTGTTATTGGCGTTGCTTGTAAAAAGACAGGTTCCACCGAGATTTGAACTCGGATCGCTGGATTCAAAGTCCAGAGTGCTAACCATTACACCATGGAACCGGCTGACAAGATTTCTTAAATTATAAATAGCAAGTGTCCCAGTTGTATAAACATCCGTAGAGAGGTAGTGATTCTAGTTTACATAATAATTTCAATCTCATATACACTATATGGAATTTTTGCTACACTCCTGATATTAACACTTGGTCCGCACGTCTCGTCTTCAAGTAAATAAAAAAATTCAGGCGTTAAATATTACGAGCAAAAAGCAGTTTTGTAACAGAACCGATTTTGATGAAACTGACCGATCCCTAAGTTGGAATACACCTGATTAAAATCAAAAGGATCGTCTCGATATGTATTTTAGTGTTAAACCAAAACTGGGTGGGTAAAGAGGGTATTATAAAATCTCATCATTTGGGAGACAAAAAAGCCTGGGATTAATTGTGAAAAAAAAATGTGGCCGCGTTTCCGATTCGGTTGACGAAAAAAATGTTGACGCGTCAAAATAACTTGTAACAAGTTTTATTACTATAATAAAGTTACTATAATAAAGTAATAAAGAATAAAGTACTTCTAATTTCTTGATCATACATATTATCTAATTTCAACAATATTACATACGTATAGTTCAAACTGATAACCCTCCTTTTTTAAACTGCTTAATAATATATGAATGCTACGATAGGATTGTCAATTTTTTCTTTTTGTTTACAGAGGTGCTAGAGGGAATGCTTCTGGGTTTAGGCTGTCGTCGCTCAGTAAGCTCGCTGACACGAAGTCCAGTGTCAACCGTAACACGACGCTTCTACATTTCCTCGTTGAAATGCTGGAGACACAGGTAAAATAACCTCACTAATATTGCAAATGTGAATTTATGATATGTCTGTGTCTGTGTGTGTAATCAAATAATATTAATAAAACAAAGTAATTAGTTATTATTTTTATTAACTATAACTATTAGCTGTTGCCAGCGACTTCACCCGCGCGGACTTCGTTTACTCCGCACAGCTCCTCCCCGTAGGTGATAGCGTGATAATATTGTTACGTACTCGGGTTCGTAATTGTAAGAAAACACCACTTATATTAAATCCGTGTATTTAGTACACAAATAGACAAGACAACACAATGTAATACTAAAATACACTTTACACACTAGTCACTGACTGTACTATCACTGAACTACACAATAAAACACTTCTCGCTTCACACTGTTCACTTTAAGTATCGCTCTCGATCGCTTGATAAAAACTACCTTGTATTTGTCAACATATCTCTATTTATAGGCAGGGTAAAGTCCTAGCTGGATCCAGAAAAATCTACATGTATCGGGAAACAATGAATCACTTCTTATCGTAAACATGTTATGAGTCATAATACCTAGTACACGCTACTTTGAACCTTATGCCATAGCCCACAAAGAATATTATGGCATAGCCCAGGTCAACTATTTGTTTGTCAATAGGAGTAGCTATCTCTTTCTTTTATGTCTAGATCTCTCCAGCGCTCCAACTCTACACGTTTCTAGATTATTCGTAACAATATTTAGCCTATATGTTGTCCCGACCTGTTAGTAATATTCATGCACTTTTTGAGTTTATCCCGGACATACATACAGACAAACAGAAAAAAATTCTAAAAACTATATTTTTGGCTTCTATATCGATTGTAGATCACGCCCCTAGTATTCTTTTAAAAAAATATTCAATGTACAGTTTTGACTTTCCTACGATTTTATTATATGTATAGATTAAAGTTTATATGCATTTATATGGCAAAGAAATGCAGAAATATAATATTTTTAAAGAATATGAATTAGATGAAACACATTAAATTAATAAAAATAAATTTTACATAAACTACTATTCATTCAACTCACAATATATAAATATTACAGTACAAGTCTATTGCAAAAAGTTTGTGTATACTGAAGGAGACACATTATATTGAATATTATATGTTAAAAAGAGATACTTAATTTTGATCTACTTATCCGATAAAAATGTTACGTACGGACACTTGTGTACATGTATCGGAGTTAATTGTTTATAAAAAGTTAGACATGTCTTTCAAAGCGCGCGCCTATCACCCGCGTGGTGGCCATATTTTTTTGTATATTTCTACACCAATTTCATTGAGGTTTACTGTGTAGTTAAACCTTATACTCTTTTTAATATACTGATGGGTATATTTATTTGTAATATGAATAAAAATGGAAATAGTGCTTGAATGTAATATTAATATTCGTTTATAGCATTTATCTCGTATAATAGATATTAGAATTTATTGTTATCAAAATACTGCCCTACACTGGCGCCACTTGTCGTTGAATCCTAGTAAACAACTTTGTACCAAATTATAAACTTGGAAGTGGTGCCATCTGTTCTGATTGGTATTCGATATGTATAATATTTTATCAGTCAACCAGTATATTTGCTGTGGCACTTGCGTCTATCGTGACAAAACCTCTGTGCAATGACACGATAAATGCAAATCTGACCGTCGTTATCGGATATCGTCGCAAAAATTCCGACTGCGTGTGCCTTGGCTCACTAATATCTTCAGGACGATACACGCCGATGCGGCCGAAGGTTTGGACTTAAGTCCCGATTACACTTTGATTAGTGCGAGTACGAGTGTTTAATGCAGGTGCTTAGTAATAAGCGTGAGTAGTGCGAGTGATTAGTAATCAGCATAGTAAAGTGAATAGACGCCGATTACTAATCAACTCGGTCTAATTAACGGCTGTCTTCACGTATTTTTTGCTTATTACTAATCACCCGCATTAAACGCTCGCACTCGCACTAATCAAAGTGTAACCGGGGCTTTAGAAAGGATTATATAGTTTCGTTAGTGATCGCCGTCGCGGTCCCTAGTTGGTGTAAGGAGTGGTGTGTGGTGTGTCAGTTCAAGGTCTCTAGAGATAGGCAACGATGCTACTGGCTATATTTTTTAATGAAATATGTTGCGACAATAGGTTTTCTGAAACAGGTTTCCGAATTTTGAATAATGAATTTTACAGTTTCGTACAACGTATTTTCAGTACCGTATTGTAAAATTCAGTCGAATTGAGAACCTACACCGCTTCTCTATGTATGTCTCTTCTAATGTAGGTAATAGTAAATATTGTCGTACTTTGATATAATACGTTAATGCGATATTTATAAAAAGTATCTTCACGCCCGTATCCCCGAAGGGGTAGGCAGAGGTACAACAAGTGCACCCACGATTAGCCGAAGATACTTGGTCCCACAAATGTGATAAGTGGCAAGCCTATCGCCAACCGGGCACTTTCCAATCCTGGGCAACTTTGTGTTTATCAGAAAACTGAAAAAAACACTTTTTTAAGAGCCCGACCCGGGAATCGAACCCGGGACGCCAATGCTGGACCACTATACCACAAAGGCGATTTATGTAGCAATATAATATACTTATATCGAGTGAATCGTATAGCCTGATTATCGTAATAATTATTAATATATCGTGTAGTGCATCCATATCTAAGATTCAAACGCCGAAAGCAAAAGTCAAAAAACTTTCAGTTTTGTACCTAATGCACAAGTTGCAACAGGTAATACATTTTTCTTATCATCGCAACATATTGCTAAAACTAGTTGCTTAAAAAACGCATATTGTCCAGTTCAAGGACGTGCTGCTGCTGGAGGAGGACCTGCCGCACGTGCGCGCGGCCGCCAAGGTGTGCGTGGAGCAGCTGGAGCGCGACGTGTGCGCGCTGCGCGGCGGGCTGCGGGAGGTGGCGCGCGAGCTCGACTACCACGCCGCCAACGCCGCGCCCGGCGACGCCTTCGTGCCCGTCATGCGCGACTTCCACGCGCACGCCGTCTGCTCCTTCACGCAGCTCGAGGATCTCTTCCAGGTCACCCACCTCACTTACCATGCGCGGATTTACCGTTATGGGCACGATGGGCATGCCCACAACCCTAGACACACTTCTGACGTCACAAAAGTTCACAAACTATCTGTATTTACAGCGTGTAAAAAACCCTGTCCAATCCTTATACGTAGGTCACACTATAAGTTTTACGGAACTTAAAAAAACAACATGTTATAACCAAAATATTATGTTTATTGCGTTTCAAAATAATCTCCTTTACATTTTAAACATTTTTTCATGCGATCGAACCATTTTTTAAAACAAGAGGATCACAGATCTGAAGGCATGTTTTCTACGTGCCGATTGAACGCTATCACTGCCTCTTCGGAGTTGGTAAAAAATACAGAAATCACAGGGTGCTCTAGGTCGGGGCTATGCGCAGGATGAATGACGAGATGTACTTTTTCGGAAGCTAGAAATGACTTTGATTTGTTAGCCGTGTGTGAAGAAGCGTTATCATGGTGCAGGAGAATGCGGTTTTTGGGTCGTCTTTCGCGAACTTTTTCTAACACCCTGGGTAAACAAATGGTAGAATACCACTCGGCATTAACACTCTTTTGATCTTCAAGTGGAATTGTACAGATGGGACCCGTACCTGAGAAAAAAAAACGCGGTCATTTTTTTACCAAAGTTTTTCGCCTGTCGCACTTTTGTTGGCCTGTTTTTATTTTCAAACACCCATTCAAAAGATTGCTGTTTTTTCGGGTTCAAAACAATAAATCCATGTTTCGTCTCCTGTCATAAACAGCATGATAATGTCATAAACAACATTAGAATGTCCGTGGTCGTACTTCAGTAGCATCTGTGAGCACCATTCCACGCGAGCCCGCTTCTGCTCCACTGACAGTTCTTGAGGGATCCAACAACAACAAAGTTTCCGAACTTTCAATTCTTCCGGTAAAATTTTCTGAATTTGGCTCATACCAATCCCCAATAGTCCTCGAATTGTCTCATAGGTAATCGGGGGTTTTCTTTAATTAACCGCTTGACAGTAGCCACATTGTTTTCGTTGACGGCAGTTGAAGGCCCGCCCTTCACGAAATTCGTCATGTAAAGAAACTCAACCCATCTCTCAAATTCAGTAAACTATCGCCCCTCACGGTGCTCAGAAATGGTGCTTCTCTCCCAAAAGTATTTTGAAGACAAGCGGCACAGTCTTGCGGAAAAACTTTTAATAAAATCATAAAAATTCATCGCTCTAAAATCTCTTCTACTTAATTCCATTTTCGTTGCGTACGTAGAACTTTGATGTGTGATAAAAAAACAAATGACACTTCCCCCGCCAATTGTTTTTTTTTATTACTAAGAAGGTTGCAACGTTTTAAAAATATAACATTCGAAATTCAAATAGTTCCGATTAGAATAGTGTAAAACTTTTAGTGTGCCCCATGTACATATCGTCGTAGTCGTAGAATAGTGACGGATTTAACATATATTAAACTTTACAGGACAGCCATTTCAAATAAGTTTTTATGACATAGCTTTTTTAACTTCAAATCTGACGGTACTATTTATCTTTATATAATCAAGTTTTATAATTCACCTAGTAGCCACAATGGTAGTGAATCGCATAGACAGTCGGTCGCCTTTTACGACCTCTGTCTGGCAGAACGGCAGTTGGTAAATGTAAATATTTATTGTAAGTTATTTTCATATATATATATATATATATATATATATATATATATATATATATATATATATATATATATATATATATATATATATATATATATATATATATATATATATATATATATATATATATATATATATATATATATATATATATATATATATATATAGTCAATGTGGGTAAATGTAAACAGAGGTAAATGGAAACACATTCAATAAATCCATCATTTTTAGTTTTAGAACATACTCAGTGAAACGGAACACATCCATAGTCTATTATCTATGACGGCCATTTTGATACGTCACTGTCAGAGCTCAGAAAACAGATGATTTATGTGTTTGAATTTTTTTTGTAAAATTAATTAAAATACAGTACCTCGACATGAAGGGCATGGGGTGAAATGTAAACACAATAAGAGGTAAATGTAAATGTGTGACGGAAATGGAAACAATATAATTTTGCTTAATTATTTTACGTTTTGATGATCGTAGGTAATTGTAAACATTTATTTTATTTCAGTGCTGCGCCCTATCAGAAATGCCCAGGATATATGTACGTAAGAAGGAACAGATAGCATAATTATAGATGAGGTAATCTGTCCACCTTACTCTAACGTTGAAAGCAACAGTGATACTGCCCTCGTAAGCATAATTACTGATGAACACGTCACTCCTGAGTGCTCCAACTCCACCATAGTCTGTTCACCTTCCCCTATTGAAAGCCACTGTGAAAGCGCCCTCGCAAAAATAAATACTGGTGAACATGTAACTCCAAATTGCTCTAACTCTGACAATACCACCAGAAGAGTTGTAATTAAGAGCATTGACGAACATGTCTCACCACACTGTTCTAGAATGGAAAACTTGTCTGATAGTGCTCCAACAAAGGCAAATGCTTCTCAACATTGCAGCTTTGAAAATAATAGCAATAGAGGATCTTCTGTTTTACTGAATAATATATTAAAATTGATAACACTAGATACAAGTACTAATGACTCAGTTAAGGCAAAACTTCTTAAAGCTATATCGTCTTTAGATTGTGTTGAAGATAGTTCTGATGATATTGTGTCACCAAATAAAGATATTTTAGATAAATTATTCAAAACACAAACCAACACTCCGGAAAAAAGGAAAAAAATTGTGATACCAAGATTTAAAGTTGCCACTTATGGAGGAGTTCTTAATAATAGTGATGCTGTTAAAGATCGTCTGAAAAAAGCTGAAGAAGAAAAGACTAATAAAAGAAACAAGATAAACATTAAGGTAGAAAAAGGTCTTAAAAATAAAGGACAAGGAAAACGAACAAAATCTGCCAACTTACATCAAGAAGATGAAAAGGAAAATATTAAAGCTAAAAAGACTTAATTGAACAGATGAATAAGGACCAATGCAAGCAAGCCAATTTTCAGCAAAAGCAGCATGCCGGAAATAATAACAAAAGATAGTAAGAGGGTACTTACTTAATATAATTATTAAGTACACATAAACATAAAATAAATGTCCAATATTTTTTATAAAATTGTTTCAATTTACCTCCATAGATTACTAACAATGTTGTACTGACATAATCATTTGGTTTACAATTACCCCAAACAATAGTAATTGTTTCCATTTACCTCAGCTGTCAGTTCAAAGACTTATTGAAAACATTTTTAGTTTGTTTCAATTTACCCCCCAGTATAAGTAAAGGCTTTTTAGAATTATTTACGTATTACGGAAACTCAGTTTTCGCACTTCACTACTATTTTTCTCTATTATTTAGCATATAATTTAGAATAACATGTTTACAAATACCTCAAAGAGGCAGTTTTTTAAATAGTATGATGGGGTAAATGTAAACTTTGTGCAAAACACAAAATAGATGTGCAAAATGGTTTTAATGTTTTTTTATCTGTAACTTACTTATCCCTGAAGTCTATAAAAAAATATTATTAATACCACATCATCACACTTTTTTTTATGACGGTAATAGTATTACAATATTTTTTTATTTCCAAAAGTGTTTACATTTACCCACATTGACCCTATATATATATATATATATATATATATATATATATATATATATATATATATATATATATATATATATATATATATATATATATATATATATATATATATATATAATTACATTATATTATATAATATATAATATAATAATATATAAAAATATATTAACAGGACATGAAAAGTCGTTTAGAAGCGTGCGCGCAGACATTTGGCGAGGACGCGAACGCGTCTCCCGAGCAGCTGTTCGGTGCGCTGGACGCGTTCCTCACACAACTGGGCGAGGCGCGCGCCGAGTGCGACGCTGCGCGTCGCCGGCGTGACGAGGAGGAGCGCCGCACGCGACACGAGCAGGAGGTACGCGACTGACGCACTGCTCGCAGTGGCCAGCGTGGCCCTACCTTACACACCTCATAAATACCAGGATGCCGGTTCCTTTGCGAATGGTAAATCGAAATTCAATAGACATTTCGATTTATATTCACCGCGATTTGTCCGTTGCCAAGAACGCTGGTGATAAAAAAAATAGCAGTCCGGGGTTTTTGCCATATGGTAATTCGTAATAATTAAAGCACTTAAGAAAGCACATAAAACTATGGGTATTAGTTACCGAAACGAATTATAGCGCATTCTTTAGGGATTATCATGCAGTACATATGAATATTTAAAATAATAAATGTCAACATGCCAGTTATTTGATAATAACTTCAGATGCTACTGTCATTTTCCTAGATAAAAAATCTTCATAGCATTCTTTGTTTTACCTGTATCTCAAACCTCATATTTCACAATGCTAATGTACAAGTAATTACCTGAATGATCTTGACGACCTAGGTCTAGACGATCGAGGCAGTAATTGTTTTGCATGTAAAAATATTTTTTGTTACAGCTCAAAAAACGTACAATGGAGAGAAAACAAGGCTCAAGTATATTAAGTTCTGTCGGCAAGTCCCTCGGCAAATCCAACGGGACCACCGATTGCAATGGACATTCAAACGGCGATGGCTCAAAGGATAGCAGTTTGACGAACGGTCAGAAAGGTGAGTTTGATGACTTAATATCCGCATTACGGACTGGTGACGTCTTCGGAGATGACGTCGCTAAGTTCAAGAGGTCCAGGAAAGCAAAAGCCGGGCATAAAGGAAGAGACTCCCCGCCCAGAGGAGTTTGTAGAGAAGACTCCAGAGAGAGACAGAAGAATTGAATCAATGGAATTGATGTGGAAACTTAGACCAATTATTATTGAAGATTTACCCTCTTCTTTTATAGAAATATGTGATATGTCTGGAATCTAAAAATCTAGATTATACAAATGACTCAATGTCACAACGAATTTTGTGATTGTAAAAATATTAGAGGATGACACTTTTAATGGAGAAAAAATGAAAAGTTGCCTTTTGCTACTAATTATTTCCCTTGGTTTCTTCATCCAAATATTTGTAAAACTATAAAATCTTATTAGTTTCTTAACAGTTGTTACAGTACCCGGCAATAAATATTGCACATCGACCTTTGGAAAGAGACAATCGGCTAATTTCGGCTTCGTAGAGCGTTATCTCTGTCGCACTAAATACAAACAGTCCGGTACCTATTAGGAGCTGTTAAAACAAGTATGATTTGCTTCTTTTGATATTTTTATTCTTTGTATAAAATACACTAATTTTTCTATAAGTGATGGCTTTAGGTTGGGGTAAAATAAAATAAAAAAACATTTTTACATTATGTTTACGTATTTAATTATTTTGGAACATTACAGCTTTAGTGTACATAATAAACACCATTATACCTATTGCTAAAATGAGACATTGCAATAAAAATAATAATAATTCTAATTCTCAATTACTTCCATTTCACTATCTGTGCTCTCAAAGAGGTCAATATCACTGTCACTATCAGCCGTATTTATTACTAATCTATCAGTGTAATTGTCTAAACTGTGTTGAATGCTTCTATATTCATTCTCACATTTGATTGCATGATCACAAACCTTTTTCCACTCTTCAGCGCCGATCATGTTTACTTTTTCAGTCAATAATGTTTTTACTGTAGTTAAGTTCATACCCACATTTCTAGAGGCTACATAGCCTTTCAGTTGAGACCATATATTTTCAATTGGATTAAAATCCGGATGATATGGTGGCAATCGCAACACAGTGTGCCCATGTTCGGCAAGTATTTTGTCCACAGAAAACTCTGTATACCTCTCCTTGTGCTGACATATAATAGCGTAAATCTGGGTTTTTGTTAATTTTGGATCAACTGGAATTTCATGTCTGTTTAACCAGTTGATCATTTCCCGTTTAATGGTGTTTGAGTTGGGGGGTCTCTCAACATACTTGTTGTGATAGGGTGCGTTGTCGATAACTAGAACAGAATCATTGGGTATATTTGGGATTAATTGGTTAACCAGCCATTTCTCATAGTTATCGTTATTCATTTCATTGTGATAGTCACCTGTAGTGTCCGTGGATTTATACGTTAAAAAAGCACCGGGTACAAAGCCTTTTTCATTTCCCGCATGAACTATTATCAAACGTTGACCTTTTGAAATTGGCTTTTTTACTCCTTTTTTCTTATCGTCACTCCAAGATTTCCCTTTAGTGTGGGATGCATGTATATATGACTCATCCATGTAGACGATATTTTTTCCTGTTTCGCGAAATTTGCGTATTTTATCAAGGTATTCCATTCGTTTGAGACTAACGTCGTGCTTTTCCATTAGAATTTTTCGATTATCTTCCATTTTAGTGAACTGAAATCCCATGTCATGAAGTATTTTTCTCAATGTTTTTTCAGACCCATTGTAATTAATAGCTTCAGATAACTTAGCTTTTAATGATTTTATTGTTGGCAGTTCATTAAATCGTAAGTGAAAATCATACACCATTCTTCGAACAACATCGTAATCAAAATCGTCCATATCCAAACGAAATTGCTTTTTTGGTCTCCCTTTTTTTGGAGTGCTGAACTTAATTTCAGTCGAATGTGTTTCAGTACTGACTTCTTTTGATATATTGTTCAAAGTTCTTCTTGAAATTCCAGTGGCATTTGCAACTCGCTCTTGAATCTTCTTAAAATAACAACTTACATTTTCATCTACTTTTTTTTTAAATCTATCAGCTTCGCTTACAAAGTATTTATAAACATTGTAGATAATTTCACGTGACTGACCTCGTAAAGGTTTCCCTCTTTTTCCGAAAGATGCCATATTACAACTTTAAATTATTTAAATTTGTGGGTGTTATCAACTCTAAATATATATTTTTTTTCGGGACGCGACTGCACTCTATCGTACTTGAACAACGACTGACTAAACGTCACATAGGTAGTGTGGGACAGAGATAACGCTTTACGAAGCCGAAATTATCCGATTGTCTCTTTCCAAAGTTCGATGTGCAATATTTATTGCCGGGTACTGTAAATATTTGAATTAAGAATTTTATCGAAATGTACCAACCACTAATAACTGTCACAACTAAGTGTTATAGCACTCAAAACTTGCAAGGTTGTGAATGAATTGTTTTGCAGTGGCCTTGACGCAAAACATTTAATTCTAAATAATGGGATATAATTGGTTGGGTTTTTAAGATCTAAATGGTATGATTTGTTCTAATACCTTGTAAAATTTATATTAGGTCGTAAACAGACATTCTATGTGACATTCTGAACATTAATTAGCTGTTTTCATTTGTACGAGCGTAATCGCTTATATTGATTTTGACGAGATATCCAAGGCCTAAATACGATTTTTTTTCTTACGGTTAAACTACAATATGACCACAAAATTAAAGCCTAATCAGTGGACCTGTGTAGTTTATTTCTTTAAAATGTGCGAAAATACTTTATAAATTTTAAGACAATGAGTAAAATCTGCTTGGGACTTGCGCGCGTCATTTAGGCGTCTAACATTTTAATTTGTTTTGATCGGCGTTTTCTCGCACTCTAAAAAACCCTGATGTTACTTATTTTTGCGATATAATGTTATTATAAAATAGTAAAATTAATTAAGGTGCTAATTATTTCTGAGAAATCTGACAAACATATTAAACAAAAATAATCGAAATATGTATTAACAACTTGATGATGTTTGTGCGACACTTGCTAAGCATACTGATTGTTATGACTTATGAATACAGGCTACCGGAATTCTTTTATTCGTGAAGTGAATATTAAATATGCATCTCAGAAAAGTCTAGGACTACGTGTATATGATCTGAGTGTTTAAAAATGTCCCCTTGAACGGCTTAAGACTTTACACTTGTATTAAACATAATTATTTGTAATGAAAAAGTAAATTAGACTGAATTTTCACTAAACAAGATCTAAGATATTGATACAAATATAGAAAATATATAAGATTTTGAAATTAAAATCTATGGGTATAAAGATATTGAAATTTTTTTGAAATGATGACCAAGAAAATCGGTACTAATATTCTGCTCTGCATATAACAAACGACACAGAAAAAATGATTAATTTGATAAAGTTTGAAGGAATTTTGTAATGTGATAAAAATGTATAATAAAGAATGGCCGTGTCCAGTTTGATTGTAATTTACTATGTAGACCTCTGTGATGCGAAATATTTGAACCATTCAAAAAACCTAGTGTAAAATAAATAATGTAAAAGAGTAAAATTGAAAATATGGGCAACGAACCATTGTTGTATAGAGCCTATCGAAGTCGTATCCAAAGAAATTGTAGCATTTGAATATTTATAAATGCAGAAATAAAAAATAAGGAAATTGTTATGAAAGAAATTATTTCTTACCTTATTTAAAAAAATGGTTAAAATTAAGTTCAGTTTGAATTTCTATTTTATTTATACTTTTATTTCTTCTTGGTTTGTCTAAAATAAATAGATACTACATTACACACTGAAACATATTTAACGAATGGTTTCATAAATGAGTATTAAAAAAAATGTTATGGTAATGAGTTTTTAAAACATCTGTTGTATTTTTGCGTATAAAAATGTCACCAAAGATGTTTCGATAATTTTACTTCGTAACATTTTCTTTAAGACGTACATTTATTTGCATAAACGTTTTATATTATTTGTTCTAGACAATAAAAAACCAATGACTGATAAACAAAACAAAAATATTTTTATTTTCTTTATTATCATTACTTGATATCAATCACAGTAGCTCTTTTATTCAGAAATCAGAAATACTTTATTCAATAAACTTTTTACAAGTTATTTTGACACGTGAACATATTTTTTTAAAAACTACTACCGGATCGGAAACGCGGCCACACACTGAGAAAATCCGGCGGGAGAATCTCAGCGGGCTTGTCTTTTTTTCATATCATCTATTTTTTTACAATATCATAATTCTTTGTTTACTTTTAACTTAAATACCTTTATCAGGAAATTACACTCTTTTCTAACTTTTAATATAATTTAAAGGTATAATTGAAATTAATACAATTTGTTTCAAAAACTGCATTTTTAATTATCTAGTTATTATCATTAAAAAGGGTTCTTAAAGAATTTAGTAAAGCATAGAGTTTGTAAGCTGTCATAATTAAATATGTGAAGGTACTTTTGACTGAGAAGAATTTTGCAGCACAGATGTCTGCTATAGATTAAACACGGTTAAGTTCTTTGTGGATCCAGATGTGTAAAGGTATAAGAAAATTCGCAGATTGCTGTTATATTTACTATAGTAGGAATTGTTAGTAACTACGTGTGTTTAAAGCCGTGTATCGAGCGTAGCGGAGATAGTAGCGTAGCGTTTTAATTTTGTGTTTTATGATAATAACTGATAACGTTACTATTGACATAAATAAGAATTAATGAAATTGATTTTATAAATTAAATTTGTAAAAAGTATTTGTACTTTTATTTATAAAGCAAGGCCTTTATCGTTTTTTGTTTTAATATTATGATGCTTTTATCACTTTGCCGAATGGTATTGATGCAATGTGAAAAAAAACAATATTGTTTCAGGGAATTTTGCTAAGACCCTAGTGATACAATGATACAAGTGCTTTAAATGATTTTAAGCTGAAAATATTTTATTTGAGTTATTTAGTTTAAAAATGTATTTCCTTTTTTTATTTCTTTATTACAGACAAAAATGCACACTCGTAAAACATTGAATTATTTTAACATTATTATGTTAATTGACGGTCAGTAATTATATCACTACTACAGTCAGTAATTAGGTCAGTAATTATAACAGACGCCGCTCGCTCCGCTAATATCAATACACAGTCATCACACATAAGATTTTGATGTTTATAATATTTATAGGTATTCGCCATATTTGACAGGTTTTCGATAAATTTACATTTTGTATTTTTACATATTTTGTAGTCTGATCTGTTAATATTTAAAATCTAATAAGCCATTGTGTATATACTGGTATATTTTAACCTATCTGTGAAATTCACCAACGCCCGTGCTTTTATTAACTACAAAATATAAGGTAATAGTAATATAATTGAGCAATTACTCTTTTAATATATTACCTCATATTTTGCAGTAATGTTTTTTTTCTATTTTCATATATTTTAAAATAGCACAAGTCTGTGAAGATATCGTATAAATGTAACTTCTTTTAAAGCAAAGTCGGCCAAATATTGCATGCCTCAATGTGAAACGGGTGAGGTAGTGCGCTTGCTTTACCAAAATCTAGCAAATTTCTGAAGAACAAATATTCACCTATAGAATAAAAGTACATATGACAAAAATAAATACATGTTATATAACGCATTTAATGTTAAAAAAAAAACAATTTTATTTAGTGTTTAGTGATGTACGTACAAGTCTGGCACGGTTACGCTCGCGAAACAACATATCAAATTTGTTTTATGAACTTTAAAATTACATCGCGAGTTTCCTATTGCAAATGACTGTTTAATTCGGTGTTTTTTAATTATAATGAATAAAATCTATATATATATATATATATATATATATATATATATATATATATATATATATATATATATATATATATATATTAATTTTTGCAATCAAATGAGCGTTGAGGCGTGCACCTTTGGCTTTCCACACTTTCTTTTTTTTAAATTTCACCCAGTTGGTCAAATCGTTATGAAGTACAGCCTATTTGAAAAACAATTTGCCCTGGGCTTTATATATGACCGTTTTTCATGACCCCGGTCTTATGCAATCGGTCAAATCGTTCTGAATGATCTCAACTTATCTGAAAAATAATTTACCCGGAGCTGGAAATATGGCCGTTTCGTCTATAGATTGGCCGCTTGCCACAACACGGATCACGGATCCTAATGCCGGTGCATAATCAGGGGTACATACCACTTCTGCTTACCCCTGCAGGGATTAATCGTGATGTTATTATATATTATTATCAAAAAGAAAATAATTAAAATACTGTTATATTTTTATTTATCATATTATAATTTTTGTATTTATTGATAAAGAATGTCAAAATATATATCCTACTTCATATGACGTAAGTCAACAAAAATATTTAAAGTACGGGCTTGAGTGTTTTACTTTAGATATATTTTTAATTGTTCTTGCAAGAAGTTTAGATATGACGTCATTTTAATTAATAATTAGTGACTTAGTATCATAAATAAGTCTACATGACTCTATTGAATAATATGCATTAATATGTAAACATGAGAAAGTTGAATTTTTGGTATAAATTCGTGTGGGCCTTTTGCAGTGGATCTATGGGACGATAGTAACTATTATAATCTGTGCTATGGGTGACAATGTTATGCTGATCAACCACAGAAATTTATTTATAATTAACTAAAACTTGAGGAATTTTCCATCTATTTTGAAATCACCGTTATAAATGATTTTTAAAGTATTATTACTTAAAAATGATTTCTCGCGATGATTCCCGATATCAATATATAACACGATACTGTCGTTGCCAGTCTCGATGTTGAAGACATATTGTAGCGTAATGCTACGATTTCTCTCTTCATTTTAAGCCGAGGTTCTTACTCAAAGAAGACAGACACAACCCTTAGCGCAGGTGTTAGTAACCTAAATTTTACTTTAAATTCTGATTGAGCGTTTTGCTTATTTTTGTGTTATAGCAGAGAATATTAAGATATAATATATTATAGAGAACATTTTTCTTTGTTGTTTTTAAGTTTTTGAGCATTTTGCTTGCTACAAAAGTCTTCAGTGTCACAGTGGCCTGTAATTTTATTTCGCCTTTTCTGTGTTCACTGCTAATAATTTGTATTCTCAGTCTGCTATATTTCTGATATACGAGTATAACTTGGGGTTTGAAAAAATAATTGAATGTTTTCCTTACAACAGCAAAAAAAAACAACAGATATTTGCATATACTTCGGCGTGTTACAACATGTTCTTTATTGCTCGTTGCGTGTATACTGTATAGTTATCTATCTATCTATCTATATATATAAAAATCAATTGCTGTTCGTTAGTCTCGCTAAAACTCGAGAACGGCTGAATCGATTTGGCTAATTTTGGTTTTAAATTAATTGTTTTAAAGAAATTGTAAAAAAAATAAGAGTGGTTAAAAAGGCAGAACAACGTTTGCCGGGTCAGCTAGTTTTAAATAAATTGAAAGGCTTTAAAGCTTTAATTTATGGAAATAAAAAGTATCCTACCTATATGTTAAGTCAGGATATGGGTCTATTTGTGTAATGATTTTCATGCAAATTCATTCAGTCATTGCGATTGCTTGATTTACGAAAATCAAAACATCCTGTGAGATTCCTGCGAGCAAAACTGTCTTGATTTGAAAATTTCTTCCAATTGCATAAGGCTTTTTTATTGACTTTTAATTTATTGATATAAATATCAAGCTTTTAAGTTCGATTTTGTTTACATATTAGTGTATAAAACTATTTATTGTATATTGCATGTGACTTAAACCACCAAACTAACTTCAAGAACCAACAGTGATTTATTTTAATTTTAGTAATTTGTAAATAATTATTTAATTTGTTACCGCAACTTTATTTATTCAAATTATTGCATATCTACCTATAGAAGTTTGTCAAATGTAAATTTTATTGTTTTGTTCAGTATTGTGTAAGCGTGTAGAGTGTTTTATAATATACCCTCATAGAAATTATTCATAATAAAAATATTAAACTCGAGAATGTATTTTATTTATTTCCTTTTCAACCGACTAAAAAAGGAGCTTATCAGTTTGACATGTATGTGTGTACTTAAACGGTAACTTCGTCATAATAAGGATATACATGATAAACATCCAGACCTAGAAATACAAACAACCATGCTTATTAAACAAATGTTTGTCCCTGTTGGGAAGCGAAGCCGAGCCTCATCGATTCGCGCAGTTAGGTTCACCACTCGACCAGCAGGGTGATTTAAAAAAAATATACCAGGCTACAAGTCCCAACGAGTTCTTCTGCATTGTACTCAAAAAATTGCCATGCTATGATAATAAATATTTACAATAAATTACCTAAAACATTTCGCGAACTACCATTAAGACAATTTAAAAATGTATTATCTAACTGTTAACGCAAAAAGCTTACTACAAATATTGCCGACTATCGAAATGATAAAAAAAGAGAAGTCAAAAAGGCAGAACAACGTTTGCCGGGTCAGCTAGTAATAAATAAAACATTTTAATGTTATTGTTATTAATATTAATATATTGTTATTATTATATATTAATAATTATAAAATAATAGTAAATTATTATATATTAATATATTGTTATATAGTAGTAAATTATATATATAATTTTTATATTACTACTGATATCGGTGGACAAATTACATAATCTAACCCTTAAGTAAGCACACACACACACACATATATATGTGTGTGTATTTTTATGTATTATTACTATCGTTGACTAACACCCATAATATACGCAAATAAAATTTGCTTACTTTAGGGTTAGATTGATTTGTGTAAATTATCCACCGATAATTCTATTATTATAGTAGAAAAAGCCGAGAATTTCACAGATTTTTCGAAATTACATATTTTTGTGCGCTGAAATTGCGGGTCGCTAATAAACGCAGTAAAACTGCTACAACCGCTTTCCAGTCCCCTGTGCCTCTGGAACCCTGCATCAGATTTTCATCAACTTTATATGGAAACAAATGGGGTAGTAGGTTTAATTTCTATTTAGTCCCAAAAATAGGCTTAAAATGTTTATTGTAAAAGATAAATATAAGGATTAATAATAGTTTTAGGATATAATTCTGACGAAAATAGACACGTGACAGTAAACATAAATTTGGAAGTGCTACCACAAAATAAACAGGCACAGAAGTCAATCACCATACAAAGAGCGCTCGAGCAATTACGCACACATCGACACCCCTCACGGACACGATATCTCGGAATGGTTGGGAATAGTGCAAGCGTAAGTGCCACCCGCTTGAACACGACTCATGTTTTGGTGAACTTTTTGTGCAGAAAATTTGTAATAGGTATAACAATAACATTAAAATGTTTTAGTTATTACTAGCTGACCCGGCAAACGTTGTTCTGCCTTTTTGGCTTCTCTTATTTTTTTTCTATATTTTCTCACCTTTTAAACCTTCCCTGGACTTCAACCATTAATTCAAAACCAAAATTAGCCACATCGGTTCAGCCGTTCTCGAGTTTTAGCGAGACTAACGAACAGCAAATTATTTTTACATATATAGACTGGTTTATATTGCCATTCTTCCTGTTTCATTCTCAACAATAAATGAAACACCTAGATATGAGTGCCACTACCAGTTTTTTGTGTATAAACTAAAGTTCGTAACCCTAGCGCGACCATCTTCAAGCGTAGGTATGAAAAGTGAAGTACATACATGACATTGACTTCTGTACCTATTTATTTTGTGGTATTACGTTACGCCGCGGTAATACATAATACTTTTGACATTTTCATAGAAACCACAGATTATGTAATGTATGTCGGTTTACAAATCATTTAAGTGTGAGTCTGATTTGCAGACTTGGGGTTCCGTAGAAAGTCACATTACGTTGAGCTGCGATTACTTGTATAAGATATAACTTTTTTATCTATAGTTCTGAGAGCGGCCACAATAATGCATATTTCTATAAAAAATCAGGCATCTATCTATTTACATTTACGAGATTTGTGACAGACAAAGAGACAGCGGAGGATTCAATAGGATTCCATGTGGGTTAGGTAAGAAACTCTAGCGAAGAAGAAAGTTCCGAGTAACAACGCAACTTTGTTCGCGTGACCTAAAAACAATGCTTTCTGTATAATCGGGTAAAAACGTGAACTATATGTTATATACAAAGAAAGAAAGAAAGATATAAGTTATATAACAACATATATAAAAACATATAACCTTCTTCATGAATATGGCTATTAAAAAAAAAACTATCTGATTTTAAATTAAGATTTAGAATATCAAACCCGGCTGCTTTTAGCGCATTCAAACAAAGTAACTACAAGTCTTTAGCTTTATTACGGTCGTGTAGATGAGATTTGTAAGCCGCGGTCATTCCAACACCAAATATTCGTAAATATTAACAGGGTGTATAACAAGTTGGTTTATTACAGACAATAAACGAAAGTTCGCTTTCGTCATTAAGGTACGTTTTGGGTAGAAAGATATAAAAGGTAAAGTGATGAAAGTAAATTTTATGATGGAAAGTTAATGAAATGGGAAGTAAATTTATTAATAATTAGTGTGGACCTGTCCATAAATTATGTCACCCAAATTTTATGGTTTTATGACTCCTACCCCGTCCTTGTCGCGGGTGGTCACACGTGTGTAACCCCTCTCCGTCACATATTTTTCAATTTTACATAATATAACAGTAAGGGAACGGCTGAATGTGAGCTTGCACAAACATAATACAGATCGAATTACCGACACTACAAAAACACTTCAAAGAGACGTCAGAACGTCACTTTGAAAAAGTGAGGAGACCGAAACCCTTTGGTAAGAGCCGCGGCCGATTACGCCCCGGACGTGATCACCGACAACAAAATTAGAAGGCCACGTCACGTCCTATCCGATCCCGATGATCCCATCACAACATACACGTCACAATTTACACGCACACGCCAATGTCGCCGCCGACGGCGACTCGGCCCACTGTTTCGGCCCGCCTACACTCGAGACTCCAGTCAAGAGCCATTAACGAGTCGAAACCCTGATGCCACTTACTCTCCCACAAACCGTCAACATACTGCCCCTAAGCCTGGGTCCGGTCTCACAGGAGACACCCTTAGGGCGGGCTTTTAGCTCACTCAATTTAAACTCTGACTGAACACTCTGCTCGCACGAAACGCCCGGTTTCGCAGTAGCGGTCATTTGGAACAACTGCTTAAGTTCATTTAAAAAAAAAGACGTGTGGCACTCGGAGACTGCCGCGGTAAAGCTATTGCATAGCATTTTTTATCAACTTATGTAATTACAATTATATATATGATAACCGTAGTTTTCCAATACAATCAATGCCACCTAAAGGCGGGTTGTTGAACTAAAGAGACAAGCGTGATATTTCAAAAAGTCATTAAAAGTTCTGGTATTTATCGATAGATGGAATGGATGCCGGTCGGAGTGGGGGTGTTAGGTTTTTTCGTTACGGAATTTCTGGATTCGGTCTCCACGCTCAAGGCCCGCGATAGAAGCTATGCAATAGCTTAAAAAGAATACAGATCGAGTATGTAATACCTATTTTTAAGTGTATAATTTACATATAAAAAAAATTGATGAAATCGGCCTAAAGTGTTACAGGAATAATGAATATAGCGTCAGCCGAAATTATCAATTTAATTTAATGTATAATAAGCCTTTATTAGAATTCAACGGACACTTTTTAAGAGCAAGTTAATTTTAAAAGGATTTTAATTGGACAGTCGTGAAACTGCTCAAGCTAGTACGCTTTTTCTTATTTCTAAATCAAGCAAACACTTTTCTGCAATAAAGTTAACACTTTCTTTTATGTCTTTCGATGCCTTTATCACACAATGCCACATTTCCTTGACCCCCTTTTCCACTTGTGATGTATTAATTAATATTTATAATAAAAATGTAATTTATGAATGGTGCCTATACAATACAATATTCAGTTTGTTGGACACCAAAAATGCTCCTGAAAGAACAATAAAATTACGCACGCTGCAGCTAGTATGTTATAATCGAGATATCTCGAGACATCTTTATAATCGAATGATTTCGTTAGTATATCTCATAATCGCTCACCACTAGTGATATATGTTACACCATCGTGATTATAGTAGAGTACTGTAACGTCTCGTCAGGTTTTTGTTACTAACGCCTTACCTATTGCTGCCGCAAAAGCGTCGGTTCATTTCGCTGTCGTGTTCCGGTTTAGAGTAAGTTTGCCGGTAAATTTATGCATGTGGCATTGCCTGGCATCCGGACGAGACGTTACGGAACTCTACCACCTTGTAGTCACGTTAGTAGTGACACTTATAGTCAAGACAAACATCGTCTTATACTAAAGATATTATAAATGCGAAAGTTTGGATGTGTGGATGGATGTTTGTTACTCAATCACGCAAAGTAAGCAAAATTTGCTTACCTTGGGGTTAGATCAGTAAGTGTAATTAGTAAGTAAGTGTAATTGCTTGTGTTATGGGTGTTAGTTAATGATACTAATACATAGAAATACATATATAAATACTGGAATATATTTAATATTAACACCCAAATCCGAAATTACAAACATGTTCATCATACAAATGCTTGTCCCCGTTTGGAATCGAACTCGAGCTCCGTCGATTGCGTAGTCAAGGTCGCTAACCACTCGACCAATGAGCGGTAATTTTATGGTAATATTTAATAACTTGTGACAGCCATATTCTAGCAAATGATTATTTTTGATTTCATTTTAACAGTGGTGACGTCACTCCGACGTGATCTCTAAGTTCAATGTGCTACGAACTAGAGAGGCTATGCTAAGCAGAAGTCGTGTTCCATTTCGTTAACACTCGCTGCACCGCTGGAAATCATCCAACGAAAGTCAAAATTAAGAGGCAGTTCACGCTTTAGACCAACTTTTGACGAGAAATCAAAATTTTCCACCTTAAAAATTTTTCATATTATAAGGTACTTTTATTTAATTAAATGATACCATTAGATAGTTTAATCTTTTTAATATTGCCTCAATGAAACAGATTTTTTAATCATCAATTGTATTTTTATAATAAATGTTCTCCGAAATGAAGTTTCAAAAATTACGCAAGGAAGTTATTTTTCCAAAAGGTATTGCTATTTCTAGAATCAACAAACTTAATTAGAAAAAATATTAAATTACCAGAAACATCCAACAATAGTGCCTGAATTCCTTTGCATTCCTTTTTTCCTAAAAGATTTATAACTATATCTAATTAATTAAGCAAATATTAACTATTTCAACGAAAATTAACGAAACATTAACTGTTTTTTTTTATCAAAAAATGGCATTTTCCTATATAAATTAGCATAGAATAAAATTATATTCTATTCTTATGCCAAAATAAGTCACTTAAATAATATTTATTTATTTTTTATTTCAAATATAAATAATATAAATTTTTTTTTTAATTTCAGAAATATATAAAATCTGCTACGTCCTTAATAATTAAAATATTAAAAGTATCAATACTGTTTTCATTTTACCAGCACTAGGTGCACTATATGGACGACGATGTCCAGCTCTTGCATCGATTAGAAAATATCTAAATTTCAGTTAAGCGATTTTGTGAAATGGCTCTTAAGTAGCACTGCAGCATATAATTCTTTTGCGACCAAAAGGTCTCAACCGCCTTGAATTTCACGGCACTTACGCGCTACATTCAACGAGCTCCGACGTAGGTGCGGTCCGTGCACCGCACTTTAGTGGAGCATGTGTGACGTGATGTATGCTTTGTCTAGTTCATTAGTACATACAAGTCTTTGCTCCTAAATAATGCTATATGTATAAGATTACCGGATAAATCTTTTCTAAATCTAAGCACGACATTTACAAGCACTGACGCTATTGTGACAATAGCTTAAGTAGTGGTATTAAAGCCAGATCGGACGTTGCAGAAATCTACCGCCTAGTAGTCACGATGGTAGCCGCTCTGCCTTCATCGCCTCTTACGAACTGCCTGGTAGATTGACAGATAATCTGTTCTTTAAAAGAGGCCCGGAGCAACCGGGCAAACTCGGGGGAAGATGATGTCTTTTTTAAATAAGATAGGAAACAAGCAGATGGGTCTCCTGATGGAAATAGTCAAACATCGCCTATAGACACCAAAGATGTTAATGGTGCGTTGTTATCTTGTGGCGAGGTCTAAAGCCACGTGCATAAGTTTACCGGCTACCTTATCCTCCAAACCGGAACACGACAATGACAAGCACTGGCGCTATTGCGGCAGGAATAGGTAAGGCAGTGGTACCAAACCCGGGCGAGACAATGCAGAACTCTATCATCTATTAGTCACGATGGTAATGACTTGTAATCGTTCGCCTTTTACGACCTGCCTGGCAGGACAACAGCTGGCCTATTCTTCAAAGGAGCCCAGGATCAACATGAGGATAGTCTTTATATATTTGGTTATTTATTGTATATTTCCATTGATATAAAAAACCCAAGATGCACAGTCCAGAACAAAACCGACACTCAAAAGTGTCGCTAGTTTCATTTAAGTAGTTATAGATATGGCAAAAACATATGTCTTTACTTTTTGCATATCCAACTAATTTATAGTTGTTTTTACAAAGCAATGTACAAAAAGAAATAAAATTGACAATGTCACGACCTACGCGATTCTATTTGAAATTTGAAAAAATGAGCCTCCTCCAAAAATGAGCGCACAATTTCAAATTGTGTGTTCATTTTTGGAGGACGTTTTTGAGACACTGATTGTGTATCTGGGTATTTTATATCAATGTATATTTCTAATATACCACATAAAAACTATAGGCCAACAATTATGGACAATAATTAACGTTCAATTAAACAGAAATGTTCGTTAGACGGGGCCAGTGTTCTGTTTCAAATTTTAATGAATACGACTTTCATAATCTCGAGTGATTTACGATCTTTGGGTTATGAAAAGGCGTAGCATTGCTGTCGTCCATCATTACAGCCTGTAATCGCTTAGACAGATCGATTTGCGCGGCATTAGGGACTTACATAGAAGAAGATGAAGCACCGATAGGTACGTAGCTCAGCGTTAAGAACATTGCTTGGTTTTAAGGCAAGATAATCGCTGGTTCAAACCCAAAAGTTAAAATTTTATTTGTTTAAAAAAATAAATATAATAAATATTCACGGGACAAATTACGCTTACTGATCTAGCCCCAAAGTAAGCAAATAATTTGCTTGTGTTATGAATGTCGACGATACTACGAGTAATACGTAGAATACATACATAAATACTGGAATATATTTAATAAACACCCAAACCCGGAAATACAAACATTTATGCTCATTACACAAATGCTTTTCCCCGTCGGGAATCGAGCCGAGCCCCGTCGAAAGCGTAGTTTGGGTAGTTCGGGTTAAAAGTTTTTCGAATATGATGTTTGATTTTCACAGCAGTAAAAGGAGTCTCAAACTTTAAAAACTTGATGATTACCTGGGTGAACGTTATTCTTACCTGAAAGCTCCCCCAAAATTAGCTGAATCAAGCCCCCCCAAACAAAAATGCAAGATCCGTCATGAGAGAAACTACCTTTAAAGGCGTCTTCCCTTGTCATACTATAAACGACTGAAATGAGCATTCCTATGTCATCATATTATTCCTCTTATTGGGATAATACCAAATCTTTTTCAGGTTGAATGCTTAAGCTGAACTCTAAACGTTTAGTGTGTGAACTCACGCTTTGTGTTGGTGTGCGGGCTGGCCTGCTCAGACGAGCCCGCATTGGATACGAAACGTGAAAAAATTTTATCGACACATTTTCTCGTCATTTAAAATATAATCTATATTATATGTGTTGCAGCTAACATGGTTGCACAATTTGATTATTGGTTTGATGCATCAAAACTTGAGATAATAGTATCGTTTACAGACGTGACATGTATATCAGGCTTAACGAGTTATTTGTTGACCCAAGCACCCTTTAAAGAATATACTATCTGCCATTCTACCAGGCGGTTCGTAATTGGCGACCGTTAGGCTATACGTGTCTACCAGATGGTAGATTTCCATCGTGAAACCAAGTGGTAGATTTCCACCACCTTGTCGGTTGGGAACAATCGCCTTACCCATTATTATCGCAATCGCGTTAATACCTGTCACTGTCGTGTTCTGGTTTGGTTTGGTTCAACGCACAATTAACACCTGGTGTCTATAGTCAGTGGTTGTTCCTTTTCACCAGGAGAGCCACCTGCTTGTTAGCTATCTTATGATAAATAGAAAAACACTCACGTACATATTATAAGCGGGCAGGTATTTCACGGTATGATAGAAACGCGTTGGTAGTTGACAGGAGTGGAATTGTCTTCGAGGCGTGGTTTTGCTGCTTCAGAAGAATGTTAGATAATACATTGACCAACCGACGGTGGCTATACAAGAACTGCGAGTGGAATGCTACCGAAACCCACCATATTTTCGAAACCTTGGATCAACATAATATTATCACTGTTTGAATTCTTGAATTTCGATGATGTATTTGTAAGAGAAAATATCACTTCGGACGAGGCAATTTGAGCTACCTACAACACTTTTGTTTCTTCTCGTTCTTAGTTTAGTAAACTTCTTGTAAAAAAGACAAGGATTTAAAACGTTATCAGATAAAATAACTTATTTTACGATTGGGCGCCAATAATAACGTTACTACAAAATACCGATATTTAAATCCTTGCAAAAAGACTAATGGTACCTAATATACATTTTGTAAATAGATAATAACTTGGAATAAAAGTATTTATATTAATATTATATATGCGAAAGTTTGGATGTTTGTTAATTACGCAAAAACTAGGTACTGAACGGTTTGGATGGAGTTTGGCACACAGGTAGATAGATGATAACCTGGAATAGCAATTACGAAATTTCAAACTATGAACATGGCGAATGACAATCTTTGTATCTATATCTATACATATAATAAAATCGTAGGAAAGTCAAAACTGTACATTGAATAACTGTACAACTCTAAAAAACGTTATAAAATGCGCAAACGTTCTATATAGGGTTTACTTACACCGTACTTGAAAAGTTTCGCTTATACTCGCCTAGAAAACTTATATTTCTTAGTTCTTGTCTAGTTTACTATTTGTGAGTAGTATGTTTGTGTAAAGTTGCAATTCAGCGAGATAAATAAATAATAAAAATAATGAAGTTAAAATACTTATAATAATTTTGTGCATTTTTAAACTGTAGTGAGTGATTTCCATTATAAATTAACATTTAACCCGAGAAAAAATAATTTTAATAAGATTCCATTCAAAAGAGCTTTTGATATTCATCAAGCTAACGATGCTAAAGAATAATGGCGCATTTACCTGGAACACATTTGTCATTTATCTTAATGGAATTGGTAGCTTTTTACAATTGAAATCAACGCCAGAATATTCACAATAATGCCTCTTATCAAACAAAAGGATTAATAAGATTAATAGGTTGTATTATTGTGTAAAATATGCATTTTTTATCTGTTTTGTTTGTTAAATAGAAGTAATTAATAATAATAATACGAGAATTGATTTGGCAAATTGGTCCATAACGGCTCTGATGATTAGGAGTATACAGGTTGTAAAGAAAACCCTGTCCGATCCGAAAGAGGTTTGTAGATAGGTCAATGGCATTGTCAAAAAATAATTAATGTTTTTTATTAAAATAAGAAAAATTTCGTAGTTTAAAGTTCCTCATTTTAGTACTAAAATTGAGCAACTTTCACTTAAATCAAGCAAATATTTTGAAAATTTATGTATCAATATCCATAAAATAATGTCACATATATGTTTGTATTAAGCTACCAAATAATGCCTTTGACAATCGGACAGGATTTTTTTACACACTGTATAAATAAAACAAAAGGAGTTTACAAGAATTATCACGCAACTTTATTATCTATACATAAATCAACATTTAAAAGTATTTCGTAAAATCTTAGAACATTTATAAAAAGACAATTGACAAATAAGTAATTATCCTAATCTTAATTATTAAAATACAAAGAGGCTTTTATACGATTAATCTGGTTTAAACTTAAATTAAGTAAATTGTTAGATTTACAGATATTAGAAGTTTACATTTAAGGTATAGGCCTAAATACTTAAATAATCCTGGTTTGATGTACGTGTACCCGTTAGCGAATGTAGCGCATTTCGGTTCAGTATAAATAACTTGCCAAAAGTAGTATCTACTTAAGGGGTAAAAGAGCAGGGAGTAAATGGTCACTACCCCTATTTAATAGCAGAAGTCTATTAATTGCATTGCTGTTTTGCGTTTCCAGTATTAGGTTGATCTTTTTGGTTTCTGAATCGTATCTGTAGGGAAATCCTCGCTAAACAGCGAGGGAGCAAGTAGTAAGGGCTTTGAGCATCGCAAATTTTTTTTCCAGATATCAAGATAGTGAGAGTGGAACTTTAAAATTTTGACACATCTGATGATGAAATTCAGCGGCAGGAATTTAAACAAATTTTTTATATATTCCTTTATACATACCTCTGTCATCAATGCGATAAAAGAGTGGGAGCGATGAAACATATGCAGGCGTGCATATGTTTCATCGCTCCCACTCTTTACGCCTGAATTACGCCTGAATAGGATTACCTTGTACCGTTCAAGTTGTAGACGATGGTAAGCTGGCGTATAGTACTACGCCGAGTCAACCACATCAAGCTTAATTTATTTTCAAATGACTAACTTGCCGAGATCTGTTCATTCTAAGCATGCTTATATTTGTTTAAGCAGTCAGTTAATTAATTATGAAATGATTTTACTTGGTCCTTATACTTTCAAGTGATTACGAAATTGTAGGTTAGACCTGATTGATTCCAAGAATTCTAATATTACATTAGACAGTCAGTGAATTTGTTTTTAAATGTTTTTATTTTGCCTTTAACTTGTGGTTATGTAACTGTAACCAGTTAATTCTAAGAACTTCAAGACTGGCTTCAGTAATCAGTGAATTTGTTTTTAAACTTTTTTACTTGGTCGTTACAGGGATGGATCTACTTAAGGGTTTTTTAGGCTGCAGCCCGGGACCCCGTGGATAAAAAGGCTCCCGACATTCACTAAAAAAGTAGACGATATTGTAAAGACAAAACATTTAAAGTAAAATAAAATCTTTTTCAGACCTTCAGAATTTTTCCCTTTTTTCTATAAAAAAACATTTTTTTGATAAAATGCTAATTGAAGCAATTATATAAGCCCCTAAGTAGAATTAGCCCAGAGCTCAAATTCACGATCCGCCCCTGGAGCCTTGCATATAAAATATTTACGGAACTGTAAGTTCCCTAGATCTGTTGATTCTAAGAATTCTAATACCGACTTAGAACGCAAGTGAATTAGTTTTCAAATGTTTTTTTTTCTTTTATCGAAGAACTATATGTAAATTGTACCCAGTTACCGTAATCCTGAAACTGAGTTTTGCTTCTTATACTAATTTATTATTGTCCGTAATACGGTATTTAGGATATGTATACTATATAAATTATTTACGTACTTGTCACTATCGTGTTCCGATTTGGAGGCTGAGATAGCCAGTAAACTTATCACTTATTAGAAAAAGTTTGTAAAATTTGTGAAGCCTCTTTTGTTTTATTTTCTAATACTATAGAAATTTTTAAAAGCGAAAGTTTGTAAGTTTGTTACTCAATCATGCTAAAACGTTTAGACCAATTTGGATAAAATTTAGCACACATGTAGATGATAAAAAAAACGGGATACTTATTATTCCCAAAAAATATGTTGTTCCGGTAGAATTCAACACGAACTTTTATAATGTAGCTGGTACACTAATTAGTACGCTAAATCATAGACATGCAATCCACAAATGCTAGAAATTACAGCTAAGTTAAGCATTCGCCTCTGAGCAAAGTATAATAAAATGCAGCATGATGAATTACAAATATTTTGTATATCTACAGATTTTTTAATAACATACAAGTATTTTTATAGTATATATACTTTATTTTGTAGAGATAAAGTAGATTGATAATGATTCTAGTCTTATTATTTAATAATTAATAAGTCATAGTTAAAACAATGTTATATTACGATTTCATATAGTTACTTAATAACGATATTAGTCAAATCTTTAAATTTATTCACCCTTTTGTTTTATATATTTATTTCCTATACATAAAATTGAATAATGACAAAAATTAGACAGTTATCTAATATTAAAAAAGAATCACAGATTATTTACGTCCTGAACATGTCGTTGCTAGTTAAGGTTGTAATTTAAAGACTGAGGTTTTAAAATATAAACTTGTAAAATTTATAAAAATTCTTTTACGAAAATAGAACAACCAAAGAATAAATAAGTTAAAGGCCTATAAGTTGATAATAACATTTATCTGTAATTAAGAAAAAATCCTTAACTAATTGTAAGCTTTTATTCTTAATACGCAAGATAACTTTCCTGTCAACAACGATCCGTTTACAGGGTAATACTTTCTAATTTCAAGGAAAAATTAAAGCAATTTAATTTGCATCTTGCTTCGAGTATGCAGCTTTAGGGACAGTGGAAGTAGTGTAGTAGAAGATGACACATTAAATCGCATGGGTCTGTCTTCTTTAACTTTAGGCTTCAAGTATGCACTACAATTATGAGTAATGATTAATTAATTTCCAGAAAGATGCCAGTTAAATTGCCAGAACTTTCTCCCTATAATTTCGATGTTTTCATAGTAACTTCCTTAAATAACTAACCTTAACCTAACAAAAACATTTTTGTCACTAATAATAATTAATTCTATATAATAATTCGTTTATTCCCGTTTCAAAAATATATTTATCTTGGCACTGGCTTTTTATCACAGATCCTTGACGAGTTTCTTATTCATTATTATACTATTTACCTTTTAAGGGATAGCATTAACTTCCACGTAGCCTTACTGACTGGAGAATTTTAATATATTAGGAAAAGGTTAAATTTAGGCAGCACTTAGGTAAGTGCTGTCTAAATTTACTTAAAATTGATCATTGTCATTATTTTTCTTAGCAATAGTAACTTAATCTAACAAGTAAGATAAATTAAAGTATAACAATAATTAAAGTTTACTTATATGAAACTAACATACACTAATTATACTGGGTGGCGTTATAACATAAAAATCGTCAGGAGACGAAATAGAAAATTCTATGATTACTTTGAGTTGGATCTTATGATGTAATAAAATCATACTAATATTGTTCACAATTGTTTTAGTGAGGGTTGCATGATGTATTACGAATATTAAAATTTTACTAATTACTCTTTTTAGAATCTGCTTCCTGATTATGGTTACTTTTATAATCACTCAGTACTTATTTTAATTTTTAATTCAATAATATTTTCTATGACCAAATAACTGCACATGTATAATATTAACTAAACGATGTGATGCCTAATTCTTGGAATATAAGTTTTTTTTATAGAAGAGGGGGCAAACGAGCAAGAGATCCACCTGATGGTAAGTAATCACCGCCGCCCATGGACATCCACAACACATCTTGCAGTTGCGTTACCGCCTTTTAAGAATGAGCAAGCTCTTTTCTTGAAGGTCCTCAAGTCGTATCTGTACGGAAACATCCCTGACGGTAATTGAATCCACTACTCAAAGGAGTAAAAACTATAAGCATAGATTTTTTCAGTTCAAACATCATTTTGTTAAAAAAGACAGTATATTGATTTTTTGAAAAGCTGTATATTTTGGAAACGATGATCGATTTTGATCTTTCGAATAGCATTTCACTCAATTTTAGAGATCTAAAATATTACTTTAGCTACATAATAGATAGGTTGAAAACTTATCGAAGCAATGTTAAAAAACATTTTTTTCAACAATTTTCGTCATTGATAAATCTTAAACAAATTGGCCGATTTTGATCCAATTAACGGTATTTTGCGCAGTTTTTTAAGGAGAAAAGCTGATAAAAATTTTAAGTTAATCAGTGTATTAGCCTGAAAGTTATTTCCAAAATTTTAAGTGAGTTTTCTAAAAAGCGAATAAAACAAATCTTAGAAAAAAAACGAATCTTATTTTAGAAAGTTTTTTCTGATTTTTAAAACGGCATTCAACGTAGTTATTTTTACAAAAATATCGTAGAATACCGAAAAAATGATTATTTGAAAAATTTCGAAGTTATGTTGAAAAAACACTTTTTCTAAATTTTCGTCAACGATTGGATAAACCGTTTTTGATGCAGTTTGTGCAATAGGGCCATAGGCATCTACTGGGTCAACTTGGGTCAAATTTTTAGGAAGGATACATACATATAGACATACTGACGTCATTATGAAAAAAATTGGAAAAGGTTCCTAGGGCCTCAAAACTAGGAGATCTTGCGAAAACTCGATTTTCGAAAACTGGTGCAAAATCAGTTATTTCCTTATCTACTACATATGTAGCGGAAACTTAATAATGTACTTTAATAAAATTACAAATTAGAATCAATTTAAAGCGCGTACGTTGACCATTTCGAAATGTTGATAATAAGGTTAAATTCGTCATTGTGTTTAAAAATAATAAAATGTTTGAGTTCTTAGAGTTAACAGATTTGTTTCTGTATGAAAGTTAAATTTTTATTAGTTATTTGTACTTACATTATGAAATTTCCAAATAACTGCAGGATAAAATAATTATTCGTTGTTACTATTAGACAAATATGTTTAATTCTTTCACAATTCGTTCATAGATCATATATTTCAGAATTCGTTCGTTCGTTCATAATATGTCAAATAGTAACAACGAATAATTAATTTTTGTTATGTCATATTATGTCTTTAAAATTTTAAGAAATGTGTAAAAATATTTATATCTAGAATGCTAGATGATAGCACCTGTCGCAATGAAAGTAAGTTAATAAGATAGTATATACAAAGTAGACTACTTAGTTTTCATTAAAATTGCTACAAATAATCAATTAATAATAATAATGATAAATGTTATTAAACAAATCACATTTATTAATTATCCCTCAAGTAAACAATTGTTTTGTAATATGAGTGTAATTAGCTTGGCTTTTAATTAGCCAAGTATATTAATACACAGGAATAGATTTATAAAGTACTAAAAGATTTTAATCGAACAAGATGACCTAGAAATATAAATAGTTATTTCTGTCCAGGGTCATGACCAAGTGTCGTATTAATTTTTAGACTCAAACGATTTCATTTTTTTTTAAATTACGGCACTCGATAATACACCAATAGTAATGCTATTCTAGCTTAATTGTACTTACAAAGCGACATCAAACTCATAAAATATTTATATTCCCAATAAATGAAGAGTCACTTAAATCAGTCTAATAAAATATCAAATATGATAGCATGTCCAAATATTTTTTTTATTAATCTTAATCTTTAAGTTAATTTAAATGATTGGTCAAACATTTAAATTAAATTACAACATTTTATGACGCACAGATATAAATAATAGTAATTGTAAATAAATAAACGAATAATTAACATTCCCTTCCGACTTATAATCTTAAGTTTATACAAAAAATATTTCCATAAAACTAGGAAATGTATTCTGAATAATAATATATTATTTTGAGATCAATAGTAATTTTTATCACAATTCAGATATCGTATCACTAAAGATTAATGAGTAAGATACACATAAAAAATTGCGGGGAAACATTTATTTATATTTTTATATAAATTCTAAAGCTTAGTGGTGAATTTATAAACACGAATTTTCTGTTTTCACTAGTCCTCTGAAATACGAGCGTTTTGAATTAAAATCCGACTAGAAAACATAATTTATCGCAATGAATATTAATTTATCTCGTTTATATTAGCAACGATCTTCATAGAACTTCATCGTTCACCGCAAAAACAATTCCACTTTCAGGAGCTGTCTAATCTCTCAGAAGGTTAATCATTAGAGATTAACATTATACAGAGATTAGTTGCTATCAAATTCCTAATTGCCTTGTTTCAGACAAATGCTTCTAGTTACGGGAAAGTTATAGAAATAAAATTATTTTTCACTTTTAGTTTGCACTATTGCATATTTTTTAAAGTATCCTGAAGGCTATTCCTAAAACTTCTTGCTAAGTTGAGGTATTTACTTCATGCTCAAAGAGCACAGATATTTCTCTTCAAGCTCTAGAATATTGCTATAGTTTGTTGAAGACGACTCTACGTATTTTAATTTTTGAAAAGTTGTAACTTTTAAATGTAACGAGCGGTTTTCATCACAATTTTTCACAGTTATTTGAGCTGCTTTAAAAATGTCGATTTGGGTACGAAATTGATTGGTTGAAAGAAATTGAAATGCTAAAAACACTTGTTTATTTATTTTACGCTAATGAAAACTTACGAACTAATCAATAGATTTTATTCCGATGTGCGGCATTTGTCGTAGTTTTTCAACGAAGAGAACTGATTAAATTTTGGAATCAGTCACTATGTTGATTCAATCTAATCAGTCTGGAAGTTTCTCATTATTTTTTTTGGAATTTTTTTAAGTCAACTTGTACAAACTTTTAGAAAATTTTAATTTTGTTGAACTGTGTTTAGATCGCTCAACCCATTTTTTTTATATCATAAGATAGCAAACAAGCAGATGGGTCTCCTGATGGAAAGAGTCAACCATCGTCTATAGACATCAAATATGTTAATAGTGCGTTTCTATCTTGTGGCGAGATCTAATGCCACATGCACAAGTTTACCGGTTACCTTACCCTCCAAACCGGAACACGATAGTGACCAGCACTGGCGCTATTGCGGTAGGAATAGGTAAGGCGGTGATACCAGACCCGGTCGAGCCGATGCAGAACTCTACCACCTAGTAGTAACGATGATAGTGACGCGCATAGCCACTCACTCAACCCATTGACAGGTTATGAGAGGTTTACATTGGCACACATACACACCGACGTCATTGTAATAATGTAATAGCTTCCTACGACTTTAAAATGTTGAATTTCGATCCAATGTAAATCAAATTTTTCAAAATTGGACCGAAAAGTGTCCAATTTTATTAGCAGAAAGTTAAAAAAGCAATTGTATCTGCAAAAAATATTTACAAGTAGGTACAATTAAAGTAATTCCTTCCTAGCTTCGTGATATTTGTACTAAATTACATCCAGCAAGACTTCAGGAATTTAAGTATTCATTTATCAAGCTTACAAAGTTTTCTTAAACACATTAAAAATAATTATTATCAAATATAAAGTATTTTCAAGCCAATCTTTTGACACAATATTTCAATAAGCCTTTGATATTTTACGGCTTCAACTGAATTGTTACAATATGTAATAAGTTAGATCGCAGGGTAATTTCCACATCTTGTACCTACATCAATCTTTTAAAAACCATATTCGTAGCTTTTTTTGATCCTTGAAAGCAATGACAATCGTATTGGCTCTGTCAAACGCTACAAATTTTGCGTTATAGCTCCCATTGTTTCAATTTTGATTACATCGAAATTGATGATATTTAACACGTTTAAATATCATTGCGGGCTAAATTCACTTGTAACTTTTCCGATTACATTTTATTGATTCTCATCATCACTATAATCTGAATTGTTGTCACACAAATAATTTCTACCACTGTCTTGAGTATGTTTAAAATTTTGCTCCATTAAAATATTAGAGACGTTATCTTTAACGAAAGTTTTAGGTTGTATAAAACCATCTAACCTTGTTTCTATAGAGAATTTTCTTCTTTTTTCTTTAAGGACACCTCCTAACTCCAACGAGCAGCTATGTTTTAATGTTTTTGATGGTTTAAATAAATTGCTATTAACATTTCCTTTAAAACTGTTTTGAATTTGACTTGCATTTGCGATTTCATTATTTGAATCAATACTACTGTTTACTTTACTTAAAATGTATTTATTAGGGCCAGTAATTGTAATAAATGCTGCTGAATTTTTCCGAAGATTGCACGATTCACCAAAGACCTCGTCAATTCTATTACTTTGTTCTTCGTTGTTGTTGGGAGTAACTGATCTTTCATTTTCAGTTGCAAGTCTGTTTTCCTGTATTGTACATAATTCACTGATTTTTGCGATTGGTCGCATTTTTGTTTCATTGGTGTCATTCGGAGATGTTGTATTTTCAGATTTAGCTAGATTTTTTTCCCTAACCGCCTTAGGTGTTAACGATACTTCAGAAGAGTTGTAGCGCACTGTTATTTCATTAAATGTAGATAGTTTACATGCTGGTGACAAAATCGTATTATTATATCCTCTATCAGTATGTGAGTCTGTTCGTTTTGAGTGAATACCAAAGACACGCTTGATTGATTGGCGGAACTGAAAATTAAAAGAAACAGTCATCATTATCATTGCTATCACTGCACTATCACCGAAATTCTTCTTGTACTGATCGCTAGGTATATATACGTATAACTAGTTAATCGAGTTCATCGTTACAGATGAAATTCACATTTATAATTTTGATCAGTACTTTTCGTATTTCTAATTATTTTTGTGTTATAGCATTCACCCCGTGCTTGGGAAACTCGAAACACCTTAAAAACAACAAAGAAAAAAACGACACGTGGGATTTGAACCTGCAACCATCTCCCTAAATATTATATAATATGAATTATATATATAAAAAAAACATTACACACACTACATTAATGTGACATACATGAATATTATCATGTATTTATTTTTGTGTTATAGCACTCACCCCGTGCTTGGGAAACTAGAAAAACCTTAAAAACAACAAAGAAAAATATCGACACGCGGGATTTGAACCTGCGACCATCTCCCTAAAGCCGGGACGCTCTTCCACTGAGCTACTGTCGACAGGCTTGAGGTGGCGAAAAAAGATTATCATGTCTGTCACATTAATGTAGTGCGTGTATTAATTATACTATTTTCTTTATAATTAATATTCGGTGTTCATCATAATCACTATTCGTGGCATCTTTAGTACACACTCGAAAAATATAACCCTCCTTTTAGCGCTGTTGGGTAATAAACACCTAGAACCAAGCCCCTCTCGTGATGAAGTTGGAGTACTTCACTTATAGATAATGTCTTAAGTAAACTAATTTGTGACCCAGCTCAAATTAAGGAAGAACTAACATCTCATATAAGTTACCTGCGTGTTCATGCCGACATATATCAGGGGATCGTAGCAAATGGAACTTTTCGCCACTAAAGCTGGGATCACACCTGCACCCGGCGACACCTGTGAAATAACATTATCTTTGTTATCGTAAAATATATTCTCGGTATTTTAATATGAGAAAGGAAATCTCCGTTATTTTGTATCTATATGAATAATTATTTACAGATAAATTTATGCTTGTGGCATTACTATTTCACATGAATGGCAATGCACTATTAACATCTTTTATGTATCTAGGAGATGGTTATCTCTTTCTGCCAAAGAGTAGTATTCGCTTTCTTCTTATTTCTAAATAAATTGACTTATTTTCTTAAGAAAATAGTTTCAAATGGTTTTAAAATCAGTACATTGCTTTTAGAACAGTCCTATATTTTTATCTTGAATAATACATTATGAAAAAATGTCATACATAATTTAATCATATAAATGTATATGTGTCATACATAATTTAATCGTATAAATGAGTTTGTTTACAATTACAGTTTGCAAAATATGAAGGAAAATCAAAATATATTTCGCTATTACTTCACTGTACTACTATACTATTAGTACTCAAAACCGAACTAGTAGATTTGAAAGAATGCACTAGTACTATGCATTCCAATTAAGAATAGGATCGCGCTTATTATCAACTTCATACCACAAGTGTGAAATTAGTAATGTCAGCAAAAAATATTTGTTCAAAAAATATTGCTGATTTATTGAACAACGAATAACGTTTTATTAACATTATTTTCATCATTGATATAAAATACCCAAGATACACAGTTCCGAACAAAACTGACATTCAAAACTGTTGCTAATTCAGTCTAAAAAGTTTATAGTTGTGGCACAAACGTGTTTTTGCATATTCAACCTTAAACGCAAGATTTAAAGTTGTTTTAAAAAAGCAATGTACAAAAAGCAATAAAATTTTTGACTTAAGTTAAGCGGTAGGACACGGTATCAGTGGAGTCGAATATGAATATTTTTATGCATTGACTTAGGTAGTATTTTATGGGTTTGTAAATTTTATATAAAAAAAATCTGACCGAAAATCTGTTTTGCGTAGAACATTTATATATCGATAAAGCAAATAATGACCATTAAAATAATCTATTTCTATATTAATATTATAAATGCGAAAGTTTGGATGTATGGATGGATGTTTGTTAGTCAATCACGCAAAAACTACTGAATGGATTTGAATGAAATTTGGCACACAGGTAGGTGGTGACCTGGAGTAGCACATGGGTGATTCCGTTCTAACTGTGATATTCAATGTCCTGTATTGTTTGTTCTCACAGGTCGTTAATTAATAATTAATTTATGAAATTTTTGTACTTATTGGAAAATAATAAACATATTTCAACATTATTTTCATATAATATAACTTGCCACTTACAGAAAACTTACAATATATCACTTAAATGTCAATACCGTGTCATGTCCATTTCTAGAATTTATTTATAAATTGTTAGTTTTTTTGTCGTAATAAATGATTTAAACTAATTACCTCATAAATTCTAATGTTTACGACAAAAAAAACTAACAATTTATAAATAAATTCTAAAAATAGACATGACACGGTACTGACATTATATCACAGTTAGAACGGAATCACCCATATAGGCTACTTTTTATCCCGGAAAAATTAAGTGGTCCCGCGGGATTTGCCAATAACTTTTATAATACAGCGGGCTGCACCTTGCAGCTAGTTTATTTATATTTCAAACATTGTAGGTGTAGTGTAGGTCTATTACACAGAACCTAAACATATCGGCAAACTGTGGGTGTATAACCATGTAGTATTTGACGTTTGATATTAATATATTTAATTTGCATAGTCTAATAGATTTAGAATATATTGAAATAGGAAATTTACTGCAATGATGACTATGACTACGTTATTAAGTTCATAGATTCTTACATTTTTCTTCAGACTTATTATATTATGTATCGACAACATAGTAGGAAACGCATTCATTTCCTAGAACTAAATAGCTTTTCGTTCGTCGGTTATTTTTTGCAGTATTATGTTAACGAACATTTATTTAGTTATAGTATTTGCAGGCGTACGAGCGAATATTGCCCATAGACATTTGCAATACGAAAGGTTAGTTACCGGCTTTTGAAAATTTTATTGACTCTCCTGTTAAAAATTCCAATATCAAGGCTGGTCGGAAAAACGGAGTGAGGTAAGCTGATCCAAAATTTGTCTGTTTGTATAAAGAAGGTACAAGCAAATTAAACTGGATGTAATCTCTCACTACGGCGTAAGCCAAATTCGGCAAAAGAGTACGGCAAAAATAATAACTTACCTACGTATTTCTGTGTTTTCCAAAATAAAACCTCTAGAGGGTAAAATAGGGGATGAATGTTTTATATAATTTCACAAGTAAAACGCTTAGGGCTAGAAACTTAAAATTTCGCAAACGTATTCTTATGATGTAGGGATCCACTAAGGAATGATTTTTCAAAATTCAATTCCAATGGGCATTAAATAGGGTATAAAATTTGTATGAAAATTTTTATTCCTTGGACATATTTGCATGAAATTTCGCACGAATTGACAAAAAATTAAAAAAAAAGTGTTTTTTCGACATAACTTATCATTTTTCGGCTTTCAACAACATTTAAATCAAAATTACACTGTTATAAATTATTTCGTATTTTATAATAACTTTCAGGCTAATAAATATTAAATATATATTAGCCTGAAATATATATAAAAAAATTATATTTTATAATCTTATCACCTAGCTCCTCTGCTTAAAATACTGCGTCAAATACTGCAAATCTGATTAAAATCGATTGTTTTGTTCGGGATTTATCAATAACGGAAAATTCTGAAAAAAGCTATTTTTTACATGTTTTCTACATTTTTAACATAATAAAACAATTTAGAGCTAAAAAATTGCGTTGAATGTTATTTGAAAGATCAAACTCGTTAATCATTTTGAAATAATATACAACCTTATAAATATTGAACAAAGTATCATTTAAAAAAACTTTGGATTTTTGAACTTTTCGGACTCAAAAGTCTATGCTTGGGCATAGTTTTTTTCTTTGAGCTTAAAATACCTCATTTTAGCGGGAAGTTTCAGGTGAACTTTAGGGTCAACCAGCTTACAGACTTTTTTAATATAGATACATTAGTTGGTTACATAGGTGTGTTATATACATAGCAATCGTAGTAGATAGGTATATTTAGTTTGGAGTATAGTTTAGTACATATAATATTATTGCCAAAGGTAATTTTAGTTTAGATATTTCCTGTTAATTATAAATTTCTTTTATGATTATTAGGTTAGTTTGTTCGAGAGGTGTGTTACAATAGGTATTTTTAAATTGAGATATAGTTAGATATGATATTAGGTATAGAAAATTTAGAAGTTATAGGAAGTTCAGGTCGTAAGTTTTTTACTTAAATTTTAATAACAAAAATGTCGTATATAAATAATTAAGATGGATATGTAAATATTATTTTTTTAAAGTAATAGCGGCCCACCCGCCCACCGAGATTTTTAATAAAATAAAAAAGGTTAAATAAGTTCTAAAGTAAATGAGCAAAGCCGCGGGTAACAGCTAGTATGCAAATAAAACAACTCGTATATATAAACAGTCACTTAAAATTTATACGAGACTAGCTGCAGACCTCTGCATTAGGATAAAAGAATTCTTTGTGCTATTCCAGGTCATCTTATATCCGAGTCCAAATCCAAGTTGGTACAGCCATTTTTTACGTGAGTGATTATCAAACATCCATACGAACTTTAACATTTATAATATGTATATTATAAGATATCCGCAATCAAAAACAACATTTTATTAAAATTAAATTATTAAATTAAAAAAACATTCTTAACGCAACCTGTTCCTACCACTTAAGAAATCTTTATCAACAACACGTGTAAACAACAAAATTCGATGCTAATTATGATTTCCTATTGTTATATTAAAAGTTTCGTAATATATCTCCAAGGTTTCATATTCCAAATAATTGTGATTAAAATGAATCACAATTATATATTGTTATTTTATATTCGTACAAGTAGAATAAAAAGAATCACCATCAAACATTTTAAAATCGTCAAATTGATGTCCTCTTCTCTTTTGGCAGTTGATTAACAATTATAAAAAGTATTCAAAATTATTAATGAAAAAAAAATAATCTTCTTAATAAAAAAATTAACTTTTTAATGAAAAAGAATCGACTCCACTAATAATAACAGGATCAATTTGTATTATTCGACTAAATTAAAAGGAGATTGTAATGCATTGTCCTTTTTCTGAAAAAGTGACCACTGAGATTTGGTCGTATTATATTTGGAGCGTCGAGTAAATTTTTAAGACAAATAAAATAAAAAACATGCATTACACCCTATATTTAGTCACATAAACAACAAAAATATATTGATAAACTCTTATCCTTACCGAAAATACAATATCTTATATTTTTTAACGTTCATGATGTTGTATTTTACAATTTATCAGAGAACAATTCTGTATTTTTGACGTGCGAGCAATGACGTGAGTGACGGGATTCTATTTGAAGTGGACATTCTTAGAGGACGTTTTTGAGACACTGATTGTGTATCTTGGGTTTTTATATATCAATGATTTTCATCAATAAAAATTAGTAAAAAACACCAGTCTAGCTGTTCATCTATATATTATATTAAAAATTCGTGTTATTTACGCCATTTACGCCACTTATACCTAAGTCAAAAACGACATGGCCAATTTTGTTGCGATTTTTGTGGGTTTGGTTTGGTTTGTCCAGAATAGCCTAAAAGTATTAAAATATTAATATGCATCAATAAAAAACAGTAAAATATATCAGTTTAGGCGTTTATCTAAATATATGTACATACTAGCTGTGCCTGCGACTTCGTTCGCGTGGAAAAAAATCCAAAAATAAAAACCCGTATAGTTCCCGTTCCCGTAGGATATCCGGGATAAAAACTATCTTATGTCCTTTCTTGGGTTTCAAACTATATTTGTACCAAATTTTATCCAAATCGGTTCAGCGGTTTAGCCATGAAAGCGTAACAGACAGGCAGACAGAGTTACTTTCGCATTTATAATATTAGTATGAATTAAAGTCGTGTTAGTTATTTTACACCTTATTTTAATACATGGTAACATGATCTGATGTGAATCTAAATAAAAAAATATACCAATTAGATTGAATTTTTTTTTTAAAGTATCTCTTTGTTAGATTTTTTTGCACACCTTACTCATCGCTTATGAAGTTTTTGCAAAACGCGGAGAAATATGTCATCCTGACAGTCCTATTCTTAGTTAGAACGCATAGTACAGAGCGATCCGTTCAGTGTCCGAGCAAGAACAAGTGTTTAGATTATAACAACGCAGCGCGACGTGTTCGCGCGCTAAAGGGCGCTGACGTACGCCGACGATAGCAGATAATAGCCGGTCACATTTGCATTTATCGTGTCAATTGCGCAAAGCTTTGAGATGATAGACGCAAGTGCGGCCGCAGCATGATGGAAATAGATAACTATCGCACAAACATACCAGAGATGTTACTACAAAAAATGGTGCGTTGCTATCGGTGCGACAGGGATGTATGTGATATAATGTACAATGTACATTTCTTTTGTATCATAAGATGGGAAACAAGCAAACGGCTTATGGTTCTCCTGATGGAAAGAGACAACCAAAATATTCCCGGTCTATATCACAATGTCGGGGTCGCGGTCTATACCCCAATGGTGTGTTGCAATTCTTGTAGCGGGGTATTAATGTCACATGCAGAAGTTTACTTTATTCTCTAAACTCGAACACGACAGCGACAAGCATTGACGCTATTCCGGCGATACCGACGAGACGTTGCAACACTCTACCAACTTGTTAAGATTCCTCTACACGTCAGCGTTCGAGGACGAATCTATATTCGTCCGCGGACGCTGACAAATGCATCAGCCGATAGATTACCACGTGCCGTCGACACGTCTGTAGGTCGATCAGTCTATGTTCATTCGCGACAGACGTAACCGCAAAGGCAGTTATCAGCTTGATATGTGTAGCTCAAAAAACTTAAAAGTTTCCTCAGTGCTGATAATGTTAGCTATTTCGTTTTTAGGAGTTTTGAGCAAAGTAGGTACCTATAATCTAACAGAAGCTCGCTTGCATTCTCAACCGCAAGTTCTCCGATCACACTGATGCGCCGTTAGATGTGTGCACAGACGCCGAACGTTCGCACCAAACACTCTCTGATTTGTGCCACAAAAATCGACAACTATCGGATTTTAGGCGGATGCATCTGCACATGTTAAATACCTACAACAGACGCGCAAAATACCCTCTCTATACGTATGTGGACGCATCCGAAGATGACGTCTGCGGACCCATAGACGATTGAAATAAAAACTATCCTATCTTTTAAGATGCACCAAAGTCCAAACAGTAGATATCTACAAAATTTCAATGAAATCGGTTCAGTAGTTTCGGAGTCCAACGGTTTGGAAGGTCTTACAGCTGACTTGGCCGGCAACGCTTCAAGATCTTTGGTGATGTGGCTGTCCATGGGCGGTGGTAATCACTTACCATCAGGTGAGCCTCCTGCTCATTTGCCCCTTTTTCTATAAAAAAAAAGTCCATCGCGGACAAACAATGTGATACGTAATCTATATATAAAAATCAATGTCACTTTTCGTTGCAATTTTATAACTCAAGAACGGGCTCACCTATCCAAACCCAATGTTTAAGCTTTGTTCGGACTATTTAGTAGATGGTTATGTGAAGTTTGCATAAAATCGGTACAGCGGTTCTTCATTTACCACATTTTTTGTAACAAATGAATTCAATAAATGGTGATACGTAGCGAAGCACGCACGGGCCGCTAGTTTATCTATAAAAATAAATAAAATTGGAATGTTTGTTTGTAATATTAAAATAACCGTTTTTTACTAAATGCATATGGATATATACATAGTACATATAACATTTTTTACAATTTTTGTCTGTCTGTTTTTTCCGGCTAATCACTGGAACGGCAAGACCGATTTTGACGGGTCTTTCACTGGCAGATAGCTGATTTGATAAGGAGTAACTTAGGCTTCTTTTATTTTCGAAATTTCTCCACGCGGACAAATTCGCGGGCACAGGCAGTATGTATTAAGATAGGTATAACATCATACGGTGCAGTATGAACTAAAAGTTGTATAAAAATACTTACAATGCCTTCAGTAGCAAATTGCTCCATCAGTGCGAATACGGAGTATGGCGTCCATGCTACAGTGAATGATATTATCATGATCAAGACCATTGTAGTTGCTCTCGTCTCTGCCCGGCTCACTCTTCCAAGACGCTTCGAATTCTGTGAAACAAAAAGAAAATTTTCTGGTGATGAGTTAACACTTCCATGCCTTTGAGTACGTAAACAGTCGGCATATGCAGGAATGAGGATCGTCACTCGCCAACAAATAAATTATTTTTTATTAATAATAATATTTTTTTCCGTGTTGGTCCCGGGCTCCTTTGAAAAATAGGCCAACTGCCGTTCTGCCAGGCAGATTGGTTAAACGAGTCACTACCATCGTAGTTCTAGGTGGTAGAGTTCTGCATTATCTCGCCCGGGTCTGGTACAACCGCCTTACCTATTCCTGCCGCAATAGCGTCAGTGCTTGTCACTGTCGTGTTCCGGTTTGAAGGGTGAGGTAACCAGTAAACTTATGCATGTGGCATTAGACCTCGCTACAAAATAGCAACGCACCATTAACATCTTTGGTGTCTATAGGCGATGTTGAACTCTTTCCATCAGGAGACCCATCTGCTTGTTTGCTATCTTATAAAAAAAAATTAGTAAACCGATATATTGATCAGGGCTTATTAACCGGTCAATTTTTCAACCTGAATCAGTGCAAGTACATAAGAAGCGTTTTGTAAAGTTTTTGTCTCTAACTTAACCTCAAAAATATCGGTTTCTTTGCCTGCATTGACAGGTTTCGGCTTAAGCCGATTTATTTAGGTTTATAAAGCGCTTTAATCTAAGACAGGCTTCGAGCAAACCTTTTATAAAAACCGCTAAAAGCCGTTTAAAGAGGTTTTTAGCGGTTTCAAGCCCTGCAATTAATATTGTTACGTGCTTCGGGTTAGTTTTAAAAAACGTCACTTATATTAAATCCGTGTATTTACAACACAAATGTATAAAACAACACAATGTAATAAGTACGTAAATACACCGATAAGCTAACGTTAATACACTATACACACTTGTCACACTCGCTGTACTAACACTAAACTTAACCAACTACGCTGAATCACTAAAACACTTCTCGCTTCACACTGGTCGTTTCAAGTATCGCTCTCGATTGCTTTATAAAAACTGCTTTCTATTTGTCAATACATCTTTATTTATACCCAGGGTAAAGTCCTACCTGGTTCGGGAAAAATCCAAGTTTATCGCGTAAACAATAAACAATTCTAATTGTAAACGAGTCTAAGTAAGTACACGCGATGTTCACCCTTATGCCCTATGGCAGAAGATTGATTATAACGTAACTGCTTGTGTGACGTAGGGTATTGTTTATCAACAAAGGCAGCCTGTCGCTTTTATTTATTTCTAAATTTTTGCAGCGTTTTTATTCTTCACTTTTCTAGATTAATTGTAACAATATTAAGCTTTCTCTGTTTATCATATTGGGAACCAAAGACATAATATTATTTTGTAAGATCTTGCAAGCAACACATATTGAAAACTACATTAGAAAGTTAATTAGTAACTTTGTAAGGTACCCCTTAAAAAAACAAAAGATTTTCTTATATTGGAACAGATAAATATTATCAATTCAAATGAGAGAAAGGCAATTACAAGAATTTGTCGGTTCGCTGAGCAAAATCGAGATCATTGTGTTTGTATTACTATATTAATTAGAGGGGAATTGTTCGAGAGTTGGGAGTTAATTATTTGAGACTACTATTATTGTTATTTGAGACTACTATTATAGTTTGTTATTGTCACGGTCAAGAAGATAAATCTTATTTACGTTGTTAAATAAGTCTTCAGTCTGCAATCGTATTAATAAATATAGATTAAATTAAACTAGGTTACTCTTAAATAGGATAGACACTGGCTTTGGTTTTGGTATAGACCCATTGATATAAAATACTTTATATATCAATGTATAGACCAGTTTTTTCTTTTTTTTTCTAAATGAACTTAAGACGAGGCATCGCGACAAACGGGAAAAAACTGGTTTGTTTAATCACGTTTTTTTTGTAGTGATTGTTAAATAACAATTTTACAAAAAATACACGACATACCTGAAGATTATATCTAAGGAATGTGCTTATTTATTACATGATAGAATGTACTTTAATTGATTATGTAAAATTCCTAAAACAGGCTAAAAAATCTCTAAAACAAATAATTTGTTAATCATATTTCTAATCTTCCACTTGATTTTTATATGGTGATATTTAGTTGTAAATACAAAAAAGAATGTGCTAAATTTTGGTTTTCAGGTGATATCCTATATTTATTTATCCAAAAATTAACACTTTCTCAGCGGTTTCAGAACATACCGATACATTTTCTATAGAATTGACGCGCGTCGAAATACCTCGCCTTAATCAGTTGGTCCAAACCAAATGACGAGCGTTTCGTGCGAGCAGAGTGCTCTGCCGGTGTTGGTCAATAAAATAGACCAGTATTTTTCAAAGTGGTCGTGAGCGCCTATAGTATATTCACAGGACAAATTACACTAACTGATCTAAACCCAAAGTAAGCAAATTATTTGCTTGTGTTATGGGTGTCAGTCAACGATACTAATACATAGAAATACATATATAAATACTGGAATATATTTAATAAACACCCAAACCCGGAAATACAAACATTTATGCTCATCACACAAATGCTTGTCCCTAACCACACGACCAACGGGGCGGTCAATAATATAAGGTGTTTGCAGACGATTGCAGGCGGTTGTCTCAAATATCACTTCTGCAATAAAAGACTGAGTAAATGAAAATAAATCGAAATTGCTGTAATTGATTGCTGTGTGCTTGACAAATTTTGTAAAAACAGGGATTTTGTTTTAAGCGCTAATAAATTTTTCATTGTTTTTGAAGGCTTCTATTTATGGCATATAAATGCTCGAATAAACAGAAAAGCCGGTAGGTATGTAAGGAATCGCGAGTCACAAATAAATTTGTCATATAAGTCTAATCGATTTCATATTTGTGATATTAATTAGTCGGCGGGGGAAAGGGACTAGCATTTATTTTTATAGAAATCAGAAATCAGAAATACTTTATTCAATAAAACTTTTTACAAGTTATTTTGACGCGTCAACAATAAATATATGCTAAGGAATAAAAAATATATGCTAAGGAGATTAAAAAGGTTGATAAATATTTGTAAAGGCTGTAGACGCATGACACTGTTTGAGTAGTGACCCTGAGTACGCAATCGATAGGGTTCGAGTTCGATTCCCGACAGGGACAAATATTTGTGTAATGAGCATAGATGTTTGTATTTCGAGGTTTGGGAGTTAAGAGTTAATATATATATATATATATATATATATATATATATATATATATATATATATATATATATATATATATATATATATATATATATATATATATATATATATATATATATATATATATATATATATATATATATATATATATATATATATATATATATATATATATATTAGTATCGCTGACTAACCCATATCAATGCAAGCAATGAATTTGCTCACTCTGGAGTTAGATTAATATTATTTGATTTTCGTTTATTTCAATTTAATCCAACTTATACGGATAAGGATTATTTTTGATTTAGCGTAAATCACCTTGAGGTTGAGTGGTTCGGGACGAGGGTCGAGTTCGTTCCCTATCGGAAAATAGTTATTTGTTTAATAGATATTAATGTCTGTGTGTGAAAGTTTATATGAAACTCTGTAAATGTGGTAATTAGCCTTTAAATATAAAACAATAAATCACATTTATATTTTTTTAATTTCATCCCTCAAAGGCATGTCGCATTAAAGATTGTATGTGCGGGAAGCTATTTAAAAACTACAGTTTCACCAATTTTTTTTGTTTTTTCAAAATTTCTCAAAATCTCCAAGACCTGATTGGTTCATATTTTCAGAAAGTCTAAGTTGAGTGGAATCTAATCGAATGCTATCAACCGCGTTTTGATCGGTCAAGCCGTTTAAAAGTTATGCTATGTTTACATACACAACACACACACACACATACATATTTACAGACGTACTGACGTGACGTGAAAATAGTCGAAAAAGGTTCCTAGGATCTCAGAACGTGGAGATCTGGTGAAAACTCGATTTTAGAAAATCTGGGGATATCAGTAAATTCCTTATCTACATACGTAGCGAGAAGTTAAAAATGGTGTACTTTGTGTCCATCACACTTAATAGTACAAGCATAATTCAAAAAAGATATAGCCAACGTTAAAAACTTAAAAGAGAAAAATTTTGATACAGCAGGAATTTTTTTTGATAAGTTTTTAAAATTTTTCCCTAGCACGGGATTTAGTTATAACAAAATTTGATAACAAATATTTTTCAATGTCAAGTCAAATGATCGAAAGTTTTAATCATGAACATCTGCCTAGATATCATTTATTAGGATTCCGTACCTAAAAGATAAAGCGGAACCCTATTATTAAACCTCTGCTGTCTGTCTGTCTGTCACCAGGCTGTATCTCATAAACCGTGCTAGCTAGAAAACTGAAATTTTCACAAATTATGTATTTCTGTTGCCGCTATAACAACGTATACTAAAAATTAAAAAAAAAATAAAATATAAAAAGGGGTCCCCATACAATAAGCCTGTTTTTTTGGTATGATGGTACGGAACCCTTCGTCCGCGAGCCCGACTCGCACTTGGCCGGTTTTTTCTTTTTTTATTGAAACGTTTTATTGCACAATTTGTGAAAAGGCGAACTTAACGTTTAAAGACAATTTCTACCAGTTAACCTCGCTTTTGTAGAAACATTGTCATAACAGACAGTGCACAAGAAAAGTCTAATGGAACACTTATGAATAATTTTGCATAAAGCTAAGAAACTACATATCTTAACTTACGGGCAGATCCATGTAGTGGTGGATTTACCCACAGGCCCGTGAGGCCCGGTCCTAGGGCGGCATGATTCTAGGGGCGGCAAAATTATTCTAGGGGCGGAAATTACACAATTTGAAAGGGAAAGAAGTCAAGGGCAATACGATTTCATAAATCATGTACCTATGAAAAATTATTACAATGAAGTGATTTTTTTAAAAATCCCTTTACCTAATGGCAAACTAATTGTTCCGGGGTATCATAGGCTACTTTTTTACCGGATTAAATGAGAAGTTTTTGGACCACGCGGACAGCAGCTAAAGTAAATTATAAATCAACTAATAATAAGATTTTGGGTGTTTTATCTATTAAAATTTAAATATTTGTAAATTACATGCATAATTTCAATAATCACTTCCTTACAAACCAAAAAACGGCATTGATATGCCGTTTTTTGCCGCCCTAGGCTCCGACTGATGTCGGGGCCTAGGGCGGCAAGAAGCTTAAATCCGCCTCTGATCCATGTACTAACAATGTACTGTAATATATAATTATTATACTAGCTAACCTGTAAAATTACTTGTATTGAATATTTTGGTGAGGGGCTTGAGAGGGGTTAATTGAAATAAAAACTATCCTATCATAATATATATGTAATATTAATTTCATTAAAATCGGTTCAGTAGCTTAGAAATCCATAGCAGGCCAACAACGTTACACATAATTTATATACATTACGATATGTACCTATATAAATAAATATGTACATACAACTACATAACTTACTTAAATACTTACAATACTTGATCAAACATAAATACAACGAAATAAATATACAGGTTGACTGGTTAAAGACTGTACTTAGGTACATATTGAAAGACACGATAATTAATGGTCATATTATGCTAGCAATAAAATGTAATAGAGAGAGAACATTGTTCAACTAGTAACTACATACTACATAGTAATGTTGAAAACGTATGGTCACCGCGCGTGCCACAGCAGCCCGCTCGCTCGCGAACGAGTGCCGTTAAATAGCTGTCAGAGTGCTAAGTGTGAGTTTTTCTTTTCGCATTCGATCTTGAGCGCGTTTGGAGTTTACTAGGAATTTGTATGTGATTTGTACAGCGCCACCTAGTGGTAAACGTGAGAAACCAGTTAACCACTAGGAGGCGCTGTACAAATCACATACAAATTCCTAGTTAACTCGAAACGCGCTCACGATCGAATGCGAAAAGAAAAACTCACACTTAGCACTCTGAACATTGAATTTCGATATCTATCGTAGTAAATTGGGTATTTGGGTCGAAATTTAATACTTTTTTGCATATGTATAGTATTTTACTGGTAAACTTGTATACATAAAATAATGTCGAATAGTGTGTAGTTCTCTAAAGCATTGTAATGACCATTGTGTAATTAAGATCATTGTAACCAACCCAAAAGAATACAGGCGATTGAAAACCATCTCATTTTCGGACGTGTTAAAAATTAGGTGGCGAGAACCACTTTCGACTGTAAATCGGATAAAAATGATACTAACCCGTTTCATAGTTCTGATGATGTTGACGTAGCTGAAGGTGATGATAGTCAAAGGGACGATCTGACCCATGGCGAACAGGAACAGAATGTATGTCAGCGTGTTTACGGACTGCTCATGCCAGTTAACTGAACAACTGAAACAAAAATTAGGTGTAAATTCTTGGAAACGTTATTCAAAACTACTTTTTTGGCGGCTTAGATTTTTAAGATGATTAGACATCCAGTTTGAGTACATTTTTTGTTGCAGTAACGTATTTTTATATTTTCATGTTAAAGGAACTTATTGATTTCACAACACTTATTTTAACGATGACCTGATTATGTTTGTGTCTGTGTGTATGTAAGCCTCTCATAACTTTTAAACATCAAATTTTAAACAGATTGATCGATCCAAAATGCCGTTGACTGCATTTGATGAGGTTCCACCAAACTTAGACTTCCTAAAAATTTTAACTCATTTCAGCCTTCATTATGACCGTAACAATCCATATTCAGTTAAAAAGCACAGTTATATTGTGATGTTTGAAAGTTAAAGTTTCATATGGGAGAACTCCAACATACTTAAAGAGTCACATCTGCAACGTCTTTTATCACAAGATGGCGTGGGTATTTTGTACAATATTCAATAAAAAAGATGAAGCGGCTGTTTTATGGAAGCATGCATAAAAATATTTTCTGATATTCAGAAGAATATTCTGCAGCCATCTAGAAACATAAACTATTCTTAATTCAGTATAGTACAGACTTTTATGTTATGTTTTATTATTGTACAATAAACCGTATTGTAGTATTATTGCATAACATTAAATTTTGGCATTTTCAAGTAGATATTCATGAACGTCATAATATACAAGGTAAATACCGTAGTCTCTTATTTACTTCCTTGGGGAGCTCCAATGTTAATGAGCAGCAAACTACTTAAATGCTGTCTAATCTTTTCATACTGTTTTCGATCTGCTGTAACTTTGAAATCAGTTCAGAGCAATCCATCCAGCAATTATGCTATCCATCTTTTTTTAAAGTATTGGAACGCATACTGGGTCAAAAGCTTTGGCTAAGTCTAAATAGACGCAGTTGGAATTGAATTCGTTAAGTGTTAAGAGAGTTGTTGCATTCTCAGTGTTTCTTCCTCCTTGACCGCATTTTCCAAACGATGTAAGGCTAGTTTTCAATGAATTTGACGATGTTTTATGAACAATTTTTTTTGAGAAATTTTGAAAAGTTCTCTAATAAAAAAAAGTAATTATCTATACAATTCCTAGGTACATTTTAATTAATTGGGCTTACCGATACTGCTTTTCTTTCATTAGGGAATACTCAACTGAAAAGACTTAAATTATAAATGAAAGTAAGATGGCGAGTAAAAGCTTCTTTTGTATGTTTAGTCAAAGAATTGGTTATTTTTTGTTTTATAACACAACAACCAAGCAGATATCTTTTTTGCTGGAAAGAAAAAAAATCATAAAATCACAAACAAGCAGATGGGTCTCCTGATGGAGTCATCCATTGCCTATAGACACCAAAGATAGTAATGGTGCGATGGTGCGTAGCTATCCTTGTGATGGGGTCTTAAGTTTGCATACATAAGTTTACTTGCTACCTTACCCTCCAAACCGGAACATGACAGTGGCAAGCACTATCGCTATTGCGGCAAAAATAAGTAAAGCGGTGGGACCAGACTTGGGCGTGACAATGCAGAACTCTACCACCTAGTAGCCATGATAGTAATGACTTACATAGCCAATCGTTGACCTTTTACAAACTACCTGGCAGAACGGCAGACAGTCTCTTCTTCAAAAGGAATCCGGATCTACACGGGTGATTCCATTTTCACCTGGCGCCTTACCCCTTTGTAACTCCATAATCATCTTCTTCTTTTTATGGTGATCACTCACAGTGTGGACATAAAAATGACATTGAGAGTAAGTGATAACTTATGATTGTATTGGAACACGTCAGTTTAATTTTTATAAATATAAATAAATATTCAAATAGCTAGTTGTTTTCTTACAATTGTAAAATAATCATTACATTGACTGATGGAACGCTGGGATCGTTAATAGCTCAGAAGGATCCTGTTTACTGCTAGGTAAATTACAGTAACTTTTTGTAGATTGTCAAAGTTTACGAGGATTATTTTTATTAACACTTAGCGGTTTGTTTTCAGACTCAACTCTTAATTATTTACTAAGTATATCTTATCTAATTTTTAAAAGTTTTGGTATCTTGTACAACAGATTATATTATTTAGCACAAGTCTTGCGAGCTTGTGCAGTCGACCACGAAGTCTGATGCACCGCAAGAACCCTGTAGTTATCTATGGTTTGAGATTTTATTGTCTTCTACTGAGACGGATATAGCGTGTGTGCTTAAGGTCTATATCATTCAGACTGTTTGTAAAAGTTTTGATGACGTTAACGAGCGTCACAATTGTTATTGTTTACAAAGTTCCTTTTCGTTTTTAGTGTCTCATCTTTAATTGCATTAAAGTCCCTTTTAATTTACGTACGACATTTATTGATTTTACTTTGTTAATATTTACTCCAATTACAATTTAAAGTAATAGTCTGTTATATACTGTGATCATATTGTTTGACATAAAACATCTATAGGTGTTTGATTTAATAAACCAAGATATTGATAGATATGGTCCAGGCTTCTGTAATAACTTGAAATTAATCAAATAGTATATAATTTATATTTAAAAAGAACCTATGCTATTATCTAAATATTGTATGCTAAGGATAATTGGTCAAGGATTTGATTTTTCCGCTTGTTAGTACGGGCCCTTTTTGAATAATAGACCCCGTCATTTTGCTCAGAACCAAACTGAATTAGAAAATACCAAAAAAATAAATACGTTGTCACATAAAATTTTCCATATTTTTTCCATTTTAACATATGATTTTTTTTTTATTTTGGATTAAAATATTTTACATTTATTGTAATTCTTTAAAGTCCTTGTGTTATTCCGGACCCCCTTTGAAAAATATACTATCCGCCATTCTAGTAGGCAGTTTGTGCAAGGCAAACAATGGGCTATACGTGTCACTACCATCGTGATTACTAGGTGGTAGACGTCTGCAACGTTTTGCCTGGGTGTGGTAAGCATACGTGATTGGTAGCTATTTCTACTGCAATGCTTTTCACTGTCACGTTCTGGTTTGGTTTGGTAACTTCCAAACCAAAATTCGACAGTAGCGATAGTAAACGTATGCATGTGGCACTTGCCTCTAGCTAAAAGAATAGCGAAGCATCAGTATCAGTAAGCAAATAGTTTGCTTGTGGCTGAGCACTCTGCTCGCTCCTGCGACCGGTGAAACTGTGACGGCCCATAAGATCAGTAGTAATTGAGACATTCCGAAAAAAAAATGTTATGGACGTAGTCAACGATACTAATACATAGAAATACATATATAAAATACTGGAATTTATTTAATAAACACCCAAACCCGGCAATACAAACATTTATGCTCATCACACAAATGCTTGCCTTTTACCATCAGGAGAGCCATCTGTTAATTTGTTAAAAGATGAATCACCTTTGTTAAAATATTCGAGGCAATGAATAAATAATTATGATTATTATGATTGCTATTACGAATTTCAAATTCAAATCAACGAGAACATTTTAAACGAATCCTATTATAAAGGTAATGTCAGAATCGTCAAAAGGAATCGAAACCTCTGTGTAGGACAGAAAGTGTTTGTAATAATAAATCGTCTGACAGCTAACCTTTCAGGAGTAGACATATCGGTCAAGAAAAGGTCTTATCTATCTAAGATACAAAATAGGTTCAGGGCATTACATAACGTTTGACGGGCAGATTACAGAAAATCTGTTGTAGACCTTTATGAAGTTACATAAAGGTCTACAACAGATTTTCTGTAATCTGCCCGTCAGCTGTGGTAAGCTGTGATTAATAATTTAAATAGCCTAACTCTCTTATGGTTTAAAAGATAGAGCACACTGAGACGGGTCGCAGCGGGCCGGAACGAACCGCATCGCAACGAAAAATGTAGCATCGCAATGCAGCGCATTTTCGTATTTCTTTCCAAATGTTATTCTCCTTTGTTGATCATCACAACTTGGATCTGGAAAATCATATAGCTCTTTGTAGCCTTAAAATGAAATTATTAATCGTTCTTCATCCATAATTACCTACGTGATTTTATAAATTAATGCTCGAAACACGGAGCAACACGTGCGCGCAATTTCGCTTGCTATCGCACACGCCCCCAAGACAAGTGGCATCAACGCTAGGAGAATAGAAAACAAAATGTATGGATTTGACATAAGCTGTTGATACGAGCGTAAACGAATTTGTAATTGGTAGCCAAGTGTCATTCGTGAAACGAAACGTTATATTGCATCGATCATTTTTGATCATTTTCATACAAAATCTTAGCCAAGTGGCACTTTTGACAAGCAAAATTGTGATCCGATGATTAGCGAACGCTAAAACCCTGTAAATTACGCTATAAATGGCGGATGATCACTATTATTCAATCAGCTGTTCTAAATCGTGGATAATGGACGTGGATGTTAGAATTTTTGACAATTTTGAAGTAAAATGAACGCAAATTGCCATAATTTAAGAGTCCTAACCTAACTAGGGGGGTTTCAATACATTTTCTTTTTTTAAGTCGCAGACGCCTTTGTAATGGATTTTGGTTTTCATCCCCTAACTCCACGGGGAATTAACTCAGAGCAAAGTGGCCTTGACAAAAGTTGGTGTCCCTTACCCCCTCCACGCAATGGTGCAAGAAAAAAGGGGTGTTATATAGGGTTGAAATTTTCCATCAAAATCAAGTCCTGCGCACGCTCTGACCGCCAACCGAGCTCTCTGTTCATTCTAATATAACGCATTGGCGTCATTTAGACCAAATTGGTAGCCAAGTGGATCATGGCTTGTTTAACGTTCATTCTATTGAGGTCTATCGAATATTGTCTGTGAATTGACGGCGATGTCAGTTTGAAGTGTTATTTTTACAACGTGAATCAATCTCGGACATTGACGTGTATAATATTATACACGTCAATGATCTCGGATGAATAATATACATGGATGGAATATATAAATAAAATAAAAAAATAAGAACAGAGTCGCTATATCTGATTCAATTTTGATTGTATGTACCGCGTAAATGCGAATAAGATAAAATATACTATATTATATATACTATGTTATAAAATTAAATACTGTCACCAAGATTTATGTATTTATCTTCCTTGCTATCAAATTTGATTGTGTTAACATATTTTAAGTAAATCCTCTTTACATTACAAGTGAACGTAAAATTGTACAAAATGTTATCGATAGTCACATTTTAAAACTTATGTTTTAGATTTATGAAAGCTGATGATAAATTTGTTATTAAAAATGAACAAAAACATGCAAAATTGAACATGTAAAACTTTTTTTTTACGTATTTTTTGGCATACATATTTACAGAAATGTAAAATTGATCGAAATCTATTGCTACACTGAAAAATAAACTATATTTCTTTGTTTCATTAAATTTACAAAATACAAGGGTTGTAACAAGAATATAGTGTTTATAACTTGAACTTATAGTGTCTGTAAAATATTTAAAGACGAAATATTATATTTATCATCATTAAGACATTGTCGGCATTTTGCAAACCTATAACTACTTACAATGTTCAGTTCGTTAGAAGCGAACAATTGGGTAAACGAGTCACTAGTATTGTGGCTTCTAGGTGGTAGGGTTCTGCATTGTCTCGCCCGGGTCTAACACCACTGGCCCACCTATTTCTGCAGCAATAGCAACAGTGCTTGTTACTGTCGTGTTCTGGTTTGGAGGGTAAGGTAGCCGTAAATGTATGCATGTGACATTAATACCCCCCCGCGCCACAACGATATCAAAGCACCATTAATAATGTGCCACCAAAAGCCTTAATTTGCGTTAATTTTACTTTAAAATTATCAAAAATTCTCACAGATGTTATCCACGCTTTAGAACAGCTGATTGAATAATAGTGATCAACCGCCATTTTAAGCGTAATCTGCAGGGTTCTAGCGTTCGCTGATTATCGGATAGTTCGCTACTATTTTGCTTGTCAAAAGTGCCACTTGGCTACGGTCTTGTACGAAAATTGTCAAAAATGATCGATGGAATATAACGTTTCGTTTCACGAATGACACTTGGCTACCAATTACAAATTCGTTTACGCTCGTGTCAACAGCTTATGACAAATCCATAAATTTCTCTTTTTATTGTACTAACGTTGATGTCACATCTTGGGGGGCAAGTCTTTTTTGCTTTTAATGCACTTTACATATAAATAAAACTGATAACCTCGGTGAAAATAATACTTCAAAGTGACGTTTACCGTCAATTCAGAGACAATATTCGATATACTTCGTAAAGTTCGTATGGAACGAACGTTGAACAAGCCATGATCCACTTGGCTACCAATTTGGCCTAAATATCGCCAAAGCGTAATATTTGAATAGTTACTGAGCGTTTGCCACTTGTCTAGGGGGGCAGGAAGGGGCGGAACTAAGCGCTTTGCATTCCCCAAAATCTACCAAGTAAAAATCCACCGCGACGCGTCCCACCGTATTGTGTGATACTTCATATAAAATGTATGAAATTGATCTAGTGACCGGTTGAGGTCCGCCACATGGTGCTCTGTCCTTAATGGTTATTCTATTTTGCTTTAATGGAATTATGATGCGATTACTGATTTACTTAGTAGTAGCTGTTGCCCGCGACTTAGTCCGCGCGGATTTCGTTTATTCCGCACAGCTCCTCCCCCGTAGGTGCTAGCGTGATAATATGTAGCCTATATGTTGACTCGACCTATTAATAATAATGCTCATGCAAAATTTGAAGTAAATCCATGCAGTACTTTTTGAGTTTACCCCGGACATACATGACTTTCCTACGATTTTATTATATGTATATAGATGTTGCTGCAAAAAAAATGAAATTCGTTAACATATTATATAGATAAAGTGTGGAAATGTATGGGGCGTGGGCCAGCACTATGTACACTATGTGCAAATATATCTACATAATATAGAAACAGTTTCCTATTCTTTATTTTATGTAATTTTACTTCGTTTCATTGTAGGTACATTTAATTTCGTCAAGGCGAGCAACACAATGTAAAATAAAACATGGCGTATTATATAGATCATAATTATAATACAAAGAATAACATTTTGTCATTTTGACAATGACTTTTGATTGATGTAAATTGTAAAACTGACAACTTCGTGAAAAGCCGTGTCAACTGTCATGGCCGCCCTAAATATAGGGTTATCGCATTAAAAACTTTTCAAATAATCATTTTCGTACCCTACATGGGTATGTACCCTTATTCAAATTACTTTTTGTGTATTTTTAAGAAATTTCCATATTTTTTCCTATTTACTTATGTGGTGTACTTAGAGCTGGCCCAAAATCAAGCACCTTCTTTACGTAAAGTTATATAAAAAAAATTATAAAGTAAAAGGTAACATTTTCGGTGTGGGACCTAGAGGTAAACATGTAAACCTATATTATATTTATGTAACAAGTTGGGTAATGGGAACTTGCTTAAAATTAGGGTTGGACAGGCACATGTTAGTTTTATATATATCACTAATAAAAATAATAATTTAAAAAAATATATTTCCCCGATGGTGCTCCAGGCTCCTTTGAAGAATAGATTATTTGCCATTCTGCCAGGTAGGTTGTAAAAGATGACTGATTAGTTATACGTTACGCCCGGGTATTTGGTACCACCGCCTTACCTATTCCTACCACAATAGCATCAATACTTGTCACTGTCGTGTTCCGATATGGTAGGAGCCGGTAGATTAATGCATATGGCATTGCTAACCCGCCACTCGGGTAGCAACACACCATTAAGATCTTTGGTGTTTATAGTCAATAGTTTCTCTTTCCATCAGGAGAACCATTTGCTTGTTTGCCATCTAATGATATACAAAACAAAACATATTTGATTTTTTTGTCATTGAAATTGTAGCGAATGTTTTTAACTCATTTGATCTTGTTAAATTTCCCTGAATCTTGCTATGAAACAATGATGAAGGAAACTGTCATAATATAACGGATGTCGTTATTTTTAATTAGACTCAAATGTTCGAAAACATTTCTATGATTCACTTATTTTATTGAATCGTTCTTCTGTTACTATTTCAGTTCTCATTAGTCAAAACTTATGAGCCATTTTATTTATTACATAGAGATATTACATATTTTTTTATTTATTACATAGAGAACAGGTGAGCTATGAGCGCGTAGAAAGTGTCTAGTAAAGAAAAATAAGATTCATTTGGTTTACTCTATGATCTATCTAATGAATCTAAATCGAGTAAGATGGCAACCATATGTCATGACTATCATGCCATATTGTACGATGGCCAGGGAAACGGCTGCTTAGGCCTTAAACAAAGTAACAATATAAAAACTAAACAATATAAAGTAACAACAGAAAAAATTACAAAGTAATAAAATTCTGCCTTACTACGTAGGGGATAAGCATGAAATCGCACTTTTTGCGGATGACACTTTACTGTTATTTAAAGTGAAAAGACGAGTTGGTAAGTATGACGAAGTAAATAATGCGATTTCAGAAGTTGTATACTCGTTCAGTACGAACAATCTTTTATTAAACTTCGTTGTCGTTTTTATATTGTTATTTTGTTTAAGGCCTAAGCCGCCGTTTCCCTGGCCACCGTATAATATGGCATGATAGTCATGATATATGGGTGCCATCTTAGTCGACTTAGATTTATTAGAATAGACCAAATGAATCTTCTTTCACTTTCTACACGCTCATAGCCCAGCTACTCTCTATATAATAAATAAAAAAATGTGTAACCGATTGACTCTACGGACCTGGGGCCATCCCTGTAACTTCCCACTAAATTAAGATATTTTAAGCTCAAATGAGTAAAAAATATAAGCGTAGATTTTTCAGTTTAAACATCTATTTTGTTAAAAATGGCATTCTTTTTGAAAAGCTGTATATTTTAAAAACGATGATGCCATTCAATTAAATTTTTGAGATCTAAAATATTGCTTTAGCTAAATAATCTATAGGTTGAAAACTTTCGATACAATGTCAAAAAACATTTTATTTTTAATTTTCTTCAGTGATAAATCCCAAAAAACCGACCGACTTTGATTAAATTAACGGTGTTTGACGCAGTTTTTATAGGAGAAAAGCTGATAAGATTTTTAAGTCAATCGGTGAATTA